>CP136065.1:244549473-244872650 GCA_032622095.1 Siphonodentalium dalli
CCGTGTGTGCATTATCCCCCTTTAAGTATGTCATAGCATGGGTACATGTAAGATAATATAACACTATGACTATGTCTGTATCTGTTGTTGGTAAGATGTGAAATATAAATTTCAGTTCATTCGTGTAATAATTTCGTATATGTTCAACGCTCTTCATTCGTAAGAGTAATTATGACCTCCGGCTTCGTGCCGATTGTGTACTGAGCTGACACCTGGGGATAAATTGACCAATGACTGCCATTGTACTGAGCTGACACCGGGGATAAATTGACCAATGACTGCCCTTGTATCCTTTGACAGATATGCGTGCGCAGACTCGTTTGATGTTCGCTATCGCATTACTATGTTTTAATAGCCGAGCCTTCACTACTCGTCTGACTTTCTTACCGACAAGACCTGTCTACACAGTACTTCTCCGGCAGACTATTCATCCACTGGTAGGCCTACATACAGGTATGCCCTAAATAATGGACTGCTTAACCACAGCAGAATTATAGGTAACTTTTCAGGAGTTAGTCTGAAATATGACTTGCATCGGAAATAAAATCTTCATGGACATTGGCCATTGGATCATCAAAACAGGATGTTATGTCGCTTGGTGACTGTTGTTGTTGTTGTTGTTGTTGTTGTTGTTGTTGGTGTTGTTGTTGTTGTTGTTGTGGCTTAACCACAGCAGAATTATAGGTAACTTGGGGGTTGGGTGTGGGCTGGTATTATCACGTTGGTCTGTGATTGAGTGTACAAAATCTCTTGTCAAGTGAACACCTGCAGATTATCTATTTTTCTAAACATGGAACATGTCTGAATTTATCATTGGTACAATAGCAGTGATATAATGTTACATCATCGGTGCTACCTGTAGTTTTCGGCATACAAAATGGTCGTAAGTGTGAATGGAGTGATAAGGGGTTATTACGTAATGTTGTTATAACAATGCCATCAAAGCAATTTGTATAATTGAGTGTCTCACGACCTGACGTAATATGTATGCATGTTTTTGGCTAACTAATTATCGTGTGAATGACACAGTTTATCAACCTTAATTGATACTAACCCGTTAAACAACTATTTCTGCTCAAATCGATATGTTTTCTGAATACCATATAGCTGTGACCGGGGAAATAATAGAATTCATTTGGTAAAGCAAAGGTGTGAAAGACACATTGTTAACACCAATGTGGCGTGTGTGATTGCGTGTACATCGCTCATGTTCCATGTAAAAATGGCTGAGATTAAATCATCATTCATTCAATATGACAGTTCATTCTGGGGGGTTGTAATTTCGCCTTACAATTTTCGACCGTTAGGGATTCAACATAGTACATTTCAATACTTCCAATAATTGACGAAAATACACGCCTGTCATATACTCAATAACTTCATATAGAGATAAGTAAAGAATAAACGCTCTTTATTATTTATGTAAAAAGTAATGGTGTCTATTTTCAGGTATGACAATTATATGAACTGCGTCCGTTAAACACTGGAATGTATGCATTCATACCGTTGGTCACAATGTCCAACATTACAGCGACTGTCCATACACATATAATTGGTATAAAGATATTTCTAAACATCGATTAATAAATACATTGAAACATTGGTTGAACAAAAAAATAACGAAAGATATTACGCGCAAATAATTTAACATTCGATATTTTTTAATATCGAGATTATCAGAAACCGAAAAAACTCGTTATAAATTTTTTATTTAAACTTTTTTTTAGAGAAATAATTTTGAGGGTTTTGAAATTTTTTCTTTTTTTGAAATTTGGGGGTTTTGAAATTTTTTGTGGAAAAAATTAATTTTAGGGTTTTGAAATTTTTTGGAAAAAATAAATTTTGGATTTTTTGAAATTTTTTTTTGGGTTTTGATATTTTGGGAATATTTTAGTACAAACAATTTTAGACCCAAAGATTCTATTTTTAGATGTGGCGCGAACGAGACATCTATTCTTCTCAGAAGTTCGGGTCACTGAAACAACAGCGAGCCACAATAACCAGCAAATTTTCCTCTCAAATGAGATAAATACAAGTCAGTTCATCAACTTGATTGGCCGCCTCTTGTCGGGTGATGGGCATGCAGTTCACAACAGCAGTGGTGATGCAGATACTCTGATAGTTTCATGCCCTAGAGTTTGCATCACATGGAAGAAACATCAGAGTTATCGCGGACGACACATATGTGATTATTCTTTTTATCCATCACTGGAAATCCAACATGGCCGACATATTTTTCCAATCTGGCAAAGGCAGTGCTGCCATATGGCGAATCGGTGACATCGTGCGCAAGGCTGGACAGCTCACAACTTCCCATATCCTGTTTGCACATGCATGGGGAGGCTGTGACACCACCTCTGCAATATTCGGACATGGGAAAACAAGTATCGTCAGAAAGATAAACGAGTCTGCTGAAGTTCGCAAAATATCATCACTCATGCAGGAATCTAGAGCTAATCAGAAAGACATTGGAGATGCCGGAATGAGGCTCTTCGTTGTAGTGTGTAGTGGTAAGAAAGAAGATTCTCTAAATACACTTCGGTATGCGAAGTTTATGGATATGGTATCTTCTAGCAAGACTGCATTAGAGCCCCAAAAACTCCCACCAACTGAACGAGCGGCATACTATCACAGTCTCAGAGTTCATCTCCAGGTGATGATTTGGAGAACACTGAATAACGACGTATTGAATGCTGAGAGATGGGGTTGGGGACGACGTGGTGCGGATCTTTCCCCAGTCAAGACTGGCCAGAATGCAGCCCAGACGAATTGCTCAAGTTTGTACGGTGCAAGTGTAAGATGTCATCAAAAAACCACGTGACACCAATGTGTGTACATGTCGCAAACATGGTCTGAAATGTGTTATCGCTTGTGGAGATTGTCGTGGAGAGGGCTGCATGAATTCAGAAGAGGTTCTGATAGATGACGAGGATGAGGTCTGAGTATATTGATATACAAGTGTCGAAATGATGAAGTATTTCTCATGCTGGTCATCACTGGCTCATTTCGATCAACAAAATAAACAAAAAATAATTGTCATTTTGGCGGCCATTTTGGTGGCCATCTTTTGACTCTGTGACTGATATTTGATCAGTGTGACTCCCGTAGAATCCTTTGTCAAACGTGATGACATTTGTATGCGACCAAACTCATTACCCCATACCTCACAACGTACTAATGCTGATTGGGTAATATTTCTAATCGTTGGTCGCCACATTGGACGCCATCTTGTATCCTGAATTTTCCCCAAGGCGGATTTTAGCGGATTTTGGATATGTTATTCCTGATACTTTTGCGCGTAAAATGAGACCAAAACCAGCTTTATAAAAAAAAATCCAGGTTCAACCTCCCGACGACCACACTAATAAGAGACTACACACGCATTTGCCTAACAATATTTCATCGACACTGTAAGCCAGTGGAATCTCTTATATATGCGATGCACCATATGGGAGACTCGCATACAAAGGCCTCTGGGGAAAAATGCGAGATATACCTGTATTTAGTGTGCCTGTCATTTGCAGAATGAGATTCCCATTCTGGGAACCTCATTCTGCTAAGGCATAAGCAGAATGAGGTCCACAGAGGGTGAATTTGGTGATGCTAGCCCGCTGTGTGAGATAGCATCACTAAATTCACCCTCTGGGGACCTCATTCTGCAAATGACAGGCTCACTATTTCAGGGCTTGGTTATCAGACCCGACACCCCTTTGTCATAATGGCATAACACATAAAACAAATTAGGCGAAAAGCATTTAATGTATGAGAAGAATCACACCATTCGAACGCCCGCGCCTCTGAGGTAATCACACCATTCGAACGCCCGCGCCTCTGACGTAATCACACCATTCGAATGCGCACGCCTCTGACGTAATCACTATTGTCGAACGCCTGCGCCTCTGGAGTATTTCGTTTTCCATATTACGTCCCAGCCGTTAGCACACAACCTTAGATGGAGATCGGAGTATCCCGCCGGACAGTCACCGACGCAGATTGGACCAATGCCACTATAAGAGGCTTTGCATAGTGTATAGCAGAGTCCCATACTAAACTCCTTCCCGGATGGGCACACTGAGGACACCAGGGCAGCTGTAAATTATTCAAATACAACTTTAACCCTTCATATACTGAATGGATTATCCCACTCAGTCATAAAAGTAAACATTAGAATGATCTATTATTCATCTGGATGGTGTGTTCATGAAAAATAAGCAGATGACACGGGGGGTGGTCAGGAAAACAATTACGGATACAAGGTGGAAATTTTGTGTTTTTCAGTTTTGGGGACCCACCACCCCGGGAGCGTAAGTTTTTTCCACCCAGGTCTAGGACACCCACCCCCAAAATTGATGAAAATCTTGTAAATTCTACTAAATAATGTGTTGTTGGCAGGGTAAGGGTCTCTCATTGTGTCTGCACCGGAACTGAGAGAATGCTGACCAAGTACACCCACAAAACAATAAACAAAGCATATGGTTGAAAAATATGCCAACAAAACCAGTGACAAAACCTTTAAAAACCCAAATATTTAGCGTTATAAAGGTAAAATACCCACTTTAACAGGATAGTTGTGTCCCTTATTAGCAATAGGTTAAAATATGTGCATGTGTAAAGTAAAAACACCATCCAGGAATGAGGGAACCATGAACTTTTAAGAAATATGAATTTCTATGTTAGTTACAATTTATGTATTTTGTTGTATTTATGTTACATTATTTATGTTGTATGCATTTGTATACAGTTTTATATGTTATATCTCACTGTGACCACTCATGAGATGCTTCGGTATTCACTCAAAACACGCAGGTATCCTCTATGTATAATAAGTTTTAAAAAAGCCATGATAAACTATGAGAAAATATGAAAATGGATTTTGTTTTCATTGCAATTTTGTTCCTCGACCAAAACCGGACCCACCCCATGGTTTCAACTGTTAAAGGGAGAAATTGTGGAGAAAAAAATAAAATATATAGGCCCCCTCACTTGCATAAGGCTATAGCGTGCACTACTATATGAATCTGATTGTTTCAATTCATTTTGAAGCTGTAATTGTCTTAGAAATTATTTTGGAACAATTGCATGACATCAGAAAAAATCTGCATTCCGGGCTCGGGGACACCCACCCACCTTGTATCCTGTAATTTTTGTCCGACCCCCCCCCCCCCCCCCCCCCCCCCCGTATGACAGATATAATACAAGTGCAGATGGATACGTATTTATTTGAGGGAAATGTTCCGATAATATGTTCAACAACGTTTGTTGAACATATTATTTGAACATTTCCAAAGGGAAAACTACTCATCTGTGAGTATTTAGCATAGAAAGAGTTCAAATTAAATTCTTTGTACGATTACCTGTACAACCCTGCAAATCAATACTAGACCATTCCGATGTACACTTTTTGTTAATGGTATGGAATAAATCAGAGGAGCAAGTATGCATGTACATTAACATATATATACCGTGAGTAGCATCGTGTGTAGGGAATTTAAATTGTATTGTTTTTTTCCAATATTTTATTGGCAACATTATACACAATACCGCTTTAATAAGTTACACCCTGGTCACTTCTCTGTTCTGATACAAGATGAATAACTCTATTCGCCATGCTTAATCTCAGTATAAAATAGTTGTATTTCTTTTCACGCCCTCTTCGTCATCTTGGTTCAGTTTTAAGATAGAATTTGTTTAATACATGCACTTCTGCATTATATCCTATCCAATTTAAAGTCGGTATGCATGTTTCCAAGATCCAAAATACGAAAGTTCTCAATATGAACTGGTGCTTAGTTCCAGCCTATTTGTCCCACATGCTAGGTCTCTTAAAGTGGCCCATCGTATCAAAAAGCATACTATAATTGAGAACATTGGATCTGCAGCTTGATGGCCAACATAATAGTGGAGTCTCCCATCTCCCATATGGAGACAACATAATAATGGAGTCCCCAATCTCCCATAGGGAGCCAACATAATAATGGGGTCTCCATCTCCCAAAGTGAGCCTCACATAATCATGGACGCTATTTACAAGAGACGACTTTCTGTTTTTGAAAGTCGATATCTGCGGATCCCGGGATGTGACAAGTGAACTCTTCTTTATATCTCGAAATAATATTGCGTTACATCGATATAATATTTCGTTATAACGAAATAATATTATAGAAACCGTACATATTGTGGCATTATCAAATAGGACAGTTGATATTTAAACATCCACTGAGAGGGAGGTATACAGTGCGTAAAATATGGGAGGAAGGATACAAATTTGCCGATAAAACGCACATTGTCGATTATACAACCTGAACATGCCACAGAGTGACTATAAATATAATGCGGAACATGCCACGAAGTGGATATAAATAGGACGCGGACCATACCACCGACTGCATGGCTATAAATTGAATACGGAACATACCAGAGTGGCTATAAATAAAACGCGGAACATACAACCGGTTGGCTGTAAATAGAATGGGAAACAGCACAGAGTGGCTATAAATAAAGTGAGGAACATACCACTGAGTGCCAGTACCAACAACGTGAAGTAGACTTTGCTCATCATTATCACGTGACCTGCAATACAATATAAATTGTATTATAAAACATTTTTCGTCCACGAATAGCAACAGACCGATCACACAGCAGTATCAGAATGTATGGGGGCGCAGTGGATCAGTCAGCTTCAACGCGCATTTGGTCACCAAGATCCCCATATATATGGATATGGTTACACTCTTAGTGAATTGTTGCACACAGCAGGAGCGTAACCTGATTCCCCATGACTGTATTTCTTACAAGTATTCCAAAATCGAAGATTTTACCATGATTTATATGTAAATACTGGCGTTGAGAATGCATGAACACATGTCAATATAATTGTCTGTATCCATGCAGTCCAACCGTCTGTGGTGTATGTATCTCAATAATGTAGCTGATTCTCCCTGTGATTTGGAATAAACTCAGGAGTCGAACTATTTTTGGGTCAGTTTTAAAGACATATTATGAACTTTTTCGTGTGCATGAAACTGACAAGTTAGTACTCAGGCGTTGTGCAAATCTGGGGAAAATACATGTAGCATTCTACTAACATCAGCGAAAATTTCAAAGAAATCGACCATACAACTCCATAGAAAACATCGTCGGAACTACGCTCAATTGTAAATATTTACATCTGGATTCGGGACGCAACTATCAGCGAGAAACGAACTTAAATGATTTCGCCATCGAGAGTCATTGCATTTAATTAATATATCAGAATGACGGTGTGTGTGTTGTCAGTTTGGATCAATATCGTAAAAAATAACTACCGTGAGCAAGATTATTCTCCATTTCTATTGTATCACCCACTGTAGTGTTTCACATCACGATCGGTGCCTAAAAATAGTACTGCGCGAAGTTAAGTACGAGTAAAGTGTAAGACTTCGATATTGGCATATTATTGGGCAGTGAGATCCCTTTGCATATAATTTTAATATGCATCTCACTGTCCAATGAGAATGCATGCCTCCCGGATAAAGGAATAGCGGTGAGACTCCTTTGATCGGAATAAAAAAGAGTTCCTTTCCAACTGCCGAACTCTGATCACGTGATGTGCCTGTCTGTTGTAATTATTTTCTTTGTTGTGTATATAAAAGTCTTGTAATTTCAACTTCGTGGATAAATATGTTATTCTCAGACTATAACGCTCGGGCATGCATGGACCAGATTATATATGGTATGCATATACATGCGTGAACGCGAGGAATGCCATACCTATATATAGATATAAATTGACAATTATAGATATTCCTCATTGTGATTAAATCTTCATCAATAAACATTAACCTGTTGACCTGGATCGAGGGTTTAATAAACATTAACCTGTTGACCTGGATCGAGGGTTTCGATAAAACAACACGCTTACTGATATCTAGCATGCAACGTGCATGGAGACGTGTAAACAATAGTCGAACGTGTAAACAATCTGCGACAAAGTCACTCCACGAGACGCTAATATGATTCAATCAAAATATGCTCTTTCCGCTCAGCCAGACCACATTGTCATACTTCACACATAAAGTTGTTATAAATTTATAAACGGCCCGGGTTGACCCTGTACGTGTATCGGAATGGTCACGTGAGTCGGGGACTTCCGTTGGTAATGGTAATTCCTTTTTGCTACAAGTTTCCAATGGGTTTTAAACATATTTATTGGAATACAAGTTAAAAGGGATTGGGGCGCAATTTATGTCAACTGGATGAGGCCCATCTCACAACAATTTATACACATATTTTTAAGCAAGTTAACAGGAATAAGAGAGATAATGTACATGTAATAAGAATGTTGATGATGACATGTAGAGGCATCTGCATGCAAACATGTTCTCATAATGGAATTTCTCCCGTGGAGTTGTATGATCTTGAAATTATGTTTATGCCCCTCCAGATGAGTGTGTAAACCACGGGCGATCACGTGGCGAAACAAGCGAAAGAACATAAATAATCAAACGAAATGTAGTTTGATAAATTCGGTTTCATCGCTTCCTTCGCTTTGATTTTTGTGCACCCCCCCCCCCCCCCCCCCCTCATGATCTTATCTGGGCGACAAAACAGAATATTGGTCGTGGAAACGGGTTTATGGGTCAATGCATAACATTGTATATGCATACAACAATGCGAGACATTTCGCTTCTATCGGTTACGCAGATTGCAAAAATTCAAGTCAAAAGAAATAAAGTGAAACATCCGAAAACAGCAAACGAAATTTCGTTTGGTTATTTCGGTTCCATTGCTTTCTTCGATTATTTCGCCTGGCAGCTTACGTGTGAGTTTGAATAAATTTCGCTTTCGGCGGTTACTTCGAAATGAAACATATGATTTGATATGAGGAACTTTTGTATAATTTCTATTCCTTCGCTTGTTTCGGGTTCAGATTTACACACGCGTTCGACATTTAACTTTTTCATCGCTCGTTTCTCCAGGTGATCTTCATTGGTTTACGCACGTAGCCGGAGTGGATTAAACATGATTCCATAATGGTCAGTTAGTCGCGTTCGCGCGTCCGTCAATATTAACTTCTAATTGTTTCCAACTACAAACATGCACATGCACAAAACATTCACGCACAAACGGTCGTGGGCAGAGGCTCTCCGTCGGTGATAGTCCCAGTGATTACGAAGCTACTGTACTTTCCACATGACGTCTCCCCCACGAATAATTATGGGAGGGATTATTGTTTTTTTCGATGCCATGTTTTCCTGATTTGTAAGGGTAGTGTGACGTTTGTAGTATGAAGAAATACTTTGACAATAGCTTGTGGGCACATTTTCGTGTGTCTAAAAAGACGTTCTTTAACAGTTAATTTCTGGGCTATCGGCTTCAGTATTCTTGGCAGACAGTTGAATATTAGATTGGAAATGTATTTAGATGTCATGTGTATGTATATAAAAACAGTTTTCTTATAATATTACACTCTGTATTATATATTTATGGTAGCATATGCCGAACCATCTTTCTCGACATACGGTCCATTAATAATTTGTTTTAATATCGATATTATGATCGGTGTGAACAAGAGCCTATACCATTTGTCACTGAGTTATATGCTCCAATTATGTTTACTAAATTTATCATTTTCAAACCAAAAGCGGACCACGACAGCGCAAATGTCAGTAAATAAACTTCTTTTACACGGTATAACCTTGGATAGAAGTGAGAAATATTTGAGATAGAAAAAAGTTACTGCAGCAATTTCAAAATATTGTCTTGCAAGCGCAGATGACAAAATTCATGGTAGAGAAATCTTGCTTTGATGCCACAATAACATTTTTCAGACGTCCCACAAGCTGCGAAATTGTGTATATAGATCTAAATGAACTGTACTTACCTAGTCCGATGTGGTGGTAGATTTAAATTCAACTATGTGTAGAACGGGCTATATATGGTTCCAGTGAGATAAAAATGTACCACTAAATTTGTGCCACGCTCAACAAGTAAAGTGTCCACGGACAGATACCAGATGCTTCAAGATGAAAGAAAGATATGATTGATGTGTGCTTCCAGAGGATGAATTAATTGAACAGGATATTCATCGTGTCCATTGTGGACGGCCACTGAACTTTAACACGTGGGTAACACGATCAGCACAAACACCATATGTTCCGAGACGGGGTGTCAGGTTTGACATTTCCAACTCTATGAATGATTGAGGCTAGTCTATAGGATTTTGCGATTTTCTTGTTCAGATTTCAAAATTTTCGCATACGGGCCGAACCATGGTCGGCCCGGTGTGTCCTGGTCCCTCCCTGTAGCCAATAAAAAACTTCTAATGAGTTTAAGAATAAAAAATATTATTACATTTGGTTAAAATTGTTGACTGAAATGGTCATCGGTCGGAAAATTTCCAAACTAAGGGAGTGTGTGAGGTTTGGAATTTCCAACACTAGGAATAGCTTGAGGTCAGTCTAGATGCTGGGATTTGGCGATTTTCTTGTTTAGTTTTCAAAATTTTCTCACACCGGGCCGAACAACCATGGTCGGCCCGGTGTGTCCTGGTCTATTACCCGGAGTCGTGTGTATTTGTCTGGAGTTAGACCACTAGATGTTAGGATTTGTGCAATTTTAAGGTTCAAAATATATTAATATTATCATACCGGGTAGGTAGAACGATGTATTATAAATAGGCTATTAGGCCTGTAAATACTTAGAGTGCAAGGAGGGAATGAAATAATGCAAAACCTTTGGTCTGATTCAAGGGGTGTTTTGGTTTGATTCAAGGGGGGGGGGGGGGGTGTGCAAATGGAATTATGAAAAACCTTGTCTCTGGTGTGATTCAAGGGCGGGGGTGCAGTTGGAATTATCAAGGTGGACACCCCCCCCCCCCCCAACATATACCCTCTAGCCACGTCCCTGATAGCAGCTGACCTTCTGAAAATTGGATCAATAGCTATTTTGGTGAGCACACATCTATAGCTGAAAGATAAATTAACAGCAGGCCAAATTTAAGAAATTAGTAGGTATAACAGCAGGAATAATAGGACTCACAATTTGGCTGTGTTTTAGCGAAATTCTGTTCAAATCATCATGTTATATATATGCACACATGATCATATGATTCTCAACACAGTGTTAATCCCTCATGTCGTTCAGATTGAGTTTTAGTAAACTTCAAAGCCAATAAATTATAGTATACAACACATACGTGTTCAATGATTTGATCTATTTCACAACAATATTAGCGAGATCACTGAGTCGCGGCCATATTGGGTTCACCCATCTCCGTTCCGTGGTTTCATAGATTAATCCAGCCCCGGTTCCGTGGTTTTAGTGCCACAGGTCAAAGTTCTGGAGTAGCATTTCCAATTTTCCATATATGGAGCTTTTTATTATTCATGACTTCCATATATGGAAATGCTACTCCAGAACTTTGACCTGTAGCGCTAAAGCAACGAACTGGACCTGGTAGATCCAATATGGACGCGAGTTAGTGACATGGCGTATAGCGTCGAAGCAC
Source organism: Siphonodentalium dalli (assembly GCA_032622095.1). Lineage (NCBI taxonomy): Eukaryota > Metazoa > Mollusca > Scaphopoda > Gadilida > Siphonodentaliidae > Siphonodentalium > Siphonodentalium dalli. The sequence continues at coordinate 244,560,961 of CP136065.1, forward strand.
ACTATATGTCGTGATAATAGAGTCGGAACAGCGAATAATGAGTGTCGGAACCCGCGTTTTATAATTCAGGCAGAATTATCTCTCATCGCTCCGCTAAGATACCACTGCCACACGAAAGGACAGTTGGTAAGGATTTCTGACATGATCTTAGTTCTTATGTTTTAGGATTAAAATTGTCGATGTCTGGCTCAGTTCATATTGTTCTTATCAATACCGAAAGAATCAGCAGTATTGCATGCACACTTTTTGTGGTCAAAATAAGACAATAAGTGACTAAATATAGTTCCAACAATCTTTAAAAATATATGTATCGGTCCGCAAAGTGCCATCCTTCCGGCAGTGATAACGGAGAGGGAGCTGCATTGAGTTTGAATTCTATATTTAGCTGGAGTATACTATTATGTTCACCAATTGTGGGAACTAATAATTTATCTTATTTCATGCCATAATACGGAAATCGTCTTTCAGTGACTAGCCAACGTCGTTCAAATAGAAGTTTTAAAAATTTAGGAACAAATTGCAACTGATCAACGCGTCATATTGATATAATGTCCATATACATATTGTCATACGCAATGTATATATAAGCGAGCTCACTAAGTCACAGCCTATTGAATTCATCCAGTCCCTGTTCCGCGGTTTATATATGAGATCGACCCAGCCTCGGTTCCGTGGTTTTAGTGCTACAGGTCAAAGTTCTGAAGTAGCATTTCCATATATTGAGCTTTTGAATATGCATGACTTCCATATATCGAAATGCTACTCCGGAACTTTGACATGTAACACTAAAACCACGGGCCTGGTGGATCCAGGGATGTGGCTAGAGGGTCTCCGCTGGGGGGGGGTGTCCACCTTGGGAATTTCCAACTGCACCCCCCCCCCTTAAGTCGGAATCACACCAGCACAACTTTTTGCATAATTCCATTTTTGCACCCCCCCCCCCCTTGTACCTCATGATCAGGCCTAATTTCCTATATATTCACATAAGCCATGCTTCTATTTTCCCAGTATGATAACATTAAGATATTTTAACCTCAAAATTTCCCCCAAAAAAACAACTAGTGATCTAATTCCAGACAAATGCACACAGCTACCGACAACAGACCAGGAAACACCGGGCCGACCATGGTTGTTCGGCCCGGTGTGAGAAAATTTTGAAAACTATACAAGAAAATCGCAAATCCTAGCATCTAGACTGGCCTCAATTGAAGCTTTCCTAGTGTTGGAAATTTCAAACCTCATGCTCCTCCCTCAGGTTGGAAATTCTTCAACTGATGACCATTTATGTATACAAGTTTGACCAAATGTAGTAAAATATTGTTTTGCTAAACTAATTAGCAGTTTTGTATTGGCCATGTGGATGGGGCAATGACACACCGGGCCGACCATGGTTCGGCCCGGTGTGCGAAATGTTTTGAAATCTGAACAAGAAAATCGCAAAATCCTAACATCTAGACTAGCCTCAAGCCTTCCTACTGTTGGAAATTTCAAACCCTACACCCCCACTTAGGTTGGAAAATTTCCAACTGATGACAATTCCAATGACAATGTTGACCAATTGTATGACAATATTGTTTTCTTAAATTAACTAGAAGTTTTTGACTGGCCACGTGGGAGGGACCAGGACACAAGCTTTCCAAGTGTTGGAAATTTCCAACCTGTCACCCCCCTAAGGTTGGAAAATTTCCAACTGATGACCATTTCTGTCAAAATGTTTGACCAAAAATAGGAACATATGCAAATATTGGTCGAAAAACAATAAATTCCCCCCAATAAATTGTTTTATAATCAAACTACAAGAACATTTTCAACCTATTGTTGGTGTGAAATTTCGTTGTGGCAGGTATGAAATTTCCAACTATTGAAAATATAGCTCTCTGCTGGGGGGTGAGACACCCCCCCCCCCACACCCCCCCCCTCTAGCCACATCCCTGGGTGGATCCAATATGGCCGCGAGTTAGTGACAGGGCGTATAATATCGCAAACGGCGCGCTTATAATCGTTTCCTTTGTATTATTATTGCGATATTGTGACTTGTATACTGCACGATGACATCACAGTTCGTGACTGAGATATATCTGGGACTCGATCTGCTCGTTTGGTATAATCTATATCTATATTTGCGAATGTCTGTCTGTCTGTCTGTCTGTATGTGTTCTATAGAAATTCACAGGGGCCATCTAGATGATGCAAAAGGGGTCTACTAGCAGTAGCTTTTTACGAGAAAGATAATGGTCGGGGTTATAATTTTCTAAAGTGACGCCGTTGTTGTCAGGGGCAGAAAAGGGGGAGGGGCAGAAAACAAATTTGTCGAAGATTGCCACAAAACTTATATATAATCATCCCCATAATATGAGGAATCTAATGGCGTGGTTTAAATATGTCAAACGTGGCCTCGTTTGAGTCAGGGATCAACGGAAGGGGAGAGGGGCACCAAAATTGATAAAACTAATTTTAGCGCCGATTTCCACCAAATTGATATATATTCTTCCTCATGATACAAGGAATCTAATTGTGCAATTTAACAACGCCAAATTGTTGTTTTTGGGTGAGAGATTGGGGGGGGCAATAAATTTGATAATAAGTCGCCGATTGCCACCACACTTATACAAAATCATCCCCATGGTATGAGGAGTCTAATGGTGTGGCTTTTATCTGTCAAATGTGGCCTCATTCGAGTCAGGGTTGCATTGAAAGGGACAGGGGCACCAAAATTGATGCACAATATTTTTAGCGCCAATTTCCACCAAATTGATACACGTTCTTATGCCATAGTGGTGATGTTTGGTGAGATATGGAGAGGGCAGGGATTGGCACAAGATTTGATAAAAAAAATTGTTTAGTTGATGTTTATCACCAAACTTATAAACAATCATCTCCATGATATCAGGAGTGTAATCGTGTGGTTTAAGGATGTCACAGGTGGGCCATTCGAGTCAGTGGTGTATAGAGATGAGAGGGAAACAAAAATTTATCTATATGTTTAGTGCCGATTTCCACCAGATTGATACATATTCTTCTCCGTGATACGAGGAATCTTATCGTGTGGTTTAGATACACCAAATTTGTGCCCTATGGGTGAGAGATATGGGGACCTTAAATTTGATACGAATTTGTATACTCGCCAATTTTTACCAATTTCATATATATGCATCTCTAATCTCTAATGAGTCTTAGTGTGTGCAGCTTGAGACCGAAATAGGGACGGGAGGGTCACCAAAACTGATACAAAATATGTTTAGTACCAATTACCATCAAATTCAGACACGTTCTTCTCAAATGATACAAGAAATGAAATCGTGCTGTCTGTCTTTTTGTCTGTCTGTGTGCGTTCTATATATAACTTCACGCGGTACAATCGAGATGGCACAAAGGCGTTGTAAAAGGGGTAACTTTTGACGCTGTTGGTGGGAGGGGAAATTTAAAAAATATGGTGAAATAGTTTTGTCGCTGATTTCCACCAAACGAATACATAATCACCTTCGCAACATGGCGTTGTTCGAGTCAGCGTTGCATCAACAATTGATTTAATAAACCAAATTCCACCAAATTCATACACGTTTTTCTCTAATAATATACCATGAATTAAATAACATTTGGTGTCGTTTGCGTCACGGATGGCGAGCGGATATGCCCTCATTGATAAGATTGCTATTCGCCGATATCAACATATAAGTTATATACAGTCACCAGGCCATCTCCATATCATTTTAAGTAGTTGGGCGTTCACATTTCACAATCCCGACATATGGTGACCCACATAAATCACTTGAACAATTATATCTTCTTAACAGTCATATTTATATGGGAATGGCAAACTGGCAAACTGAGAGACCTCGAACCGTCAGAGGATTGCATATATATAATAACAAAATTTAGTCTGTTCCATTCAATACAGTTTCCACAAAAAGTTACAATTTGTCAGGAGATATGGAAGGCCTGTTCAAAAATAGTGGTCACAGTGTGCAGTCAAATATAGTTTCTTCTGATATACAAGAAAATGCAGTTAGTAGCACAATACTTTTCAGGATCCTACCAATACTGACATCTGACAAGGGTTTTAGAACAGACCCATCGACTGACATAAACAACTCAAAATCTCGCTCTGTGCCTGGCACATGTAGCTGATATATGTGCGCAGCAACATTTCGTTTAAACTAAAAATAATTAGCCAATATATAGCACCATGAACAAAGGAGCACCTGGAAATTTCTTTGAAACATCTGTATCTTCATGGAGATATGCTAGCCAGGTGTCCTCGAGATCTTAGTCCAACCCACTAGATTGATTGATACATCTCAACATGTAAAACCAAATTATCATCTTTTATCGAACTAATGTGTTTATAATGTTCATGTATCATATTATAACGTCTAATGTATACGCAGTTGTAAATAAATAAATACTTCATTATTGGTCGAACGGATTAATCGCGATAAACAGAATGACAATTGACAAGGTGAGCCACTACTTATATTCCACGACTGTAATAATCATGTTTTGTGATGCTATTTGAATATACAATTTATGAGAAAACGTATAACACTTTAAGCAAGAGCATTCTCTATTCCCAACAAATATCCACAGCATACATTAACCTGGGCAACGCCGGGTAACCCTGCTAGTATACTATAATTTCACACTCACCATTTTCGTGACCTGTCAATAATGGCGTCTAACAAAATACTCAAACATGCTGTAAAAAATCATCTGAAATGTGGATAGAGTCGGAACGGAAATGGCAATAGAATCGATTCAATACAACTGTTTATAGCCCCATCGCCACTAGAGCATAATGCGCCAGGCACCTCACCAACTGAGCCACGTGGTGCCATTTCGACGTCTGAAGATTACGTGTTGCTTTAATGAGACGAACAGGTGACTCACAGCAGGTACACATTTTATAGGGGGCGCAGACAACAGTAATTCAAATATCGTGATCTCCCACCGGGACGTGAGTACTGTATTACTACGCCGTCAGAGTGATTAACTCAAATTAGTCCACTCATTTCCAAGAGGGTCCTTAAGCGGAGACGAATCTATTATACAAACCCCCAGCCTACCCCATTCATCATGGCACCGTGGCTGGAGACCTGCCAGGTGTGTCGGGTCTATCGGGGCTGTGGTTAACGCAGTGGGGTGTTACTAATTATACAGGCGAATCTATTATTCAAACCCTCAGACTATATCATTACGTCCTCCGTGTGTATACTCAGCTACTGTTTCTTGGTATTCAATGGGTGCGTGGATGTCTTATTTATATAAATGGGGATGTTTGGGACACATTAAAAGTTGTAGTGCGACCCCGAGGCCGAGTCCGGTAAACGGTCTATATATAGTTTGGGAATTGAATTTCGTTTATTGTCGTTTACATTATTATTTCATGCTGCGGGCGTCTCTCGCGACATGTTTGATTGACCCATGGTTTGTTATTCGCATGCCAAAAAGTGTAAGCCGATTAATTCTAACGGGAATTCGCGCGTTAACCATTAGCGCGCTGTGCGTTATGTGTTTCTAGTGTTCTTTAACCTTCTTTGTTGCACTGTTATTTGAACATCGTTCGTTTATTTCCACGTGACATAAATCGGAATGCTATCTACTATTATACTGCACGGGGATTTGACGATTGTATAAGAAATTTAATTCTAACATGAATCCTACGAGGTGTTTGTTTATATCGGGGTTAAACATGTTATTTAGTATCGTTTAGTGAACTTTTTCATTTAGTTATACGCGACAAATATCGGCATGTTATATTCTAAATGAATTTGGATGGTAATTATTAACCAATTCCCACGTTACTTCTTCGTGCTGTTTGTAAATATTGACTTTTGGGACCGTAGTTTAATCAACACTGATGAGACCATATTCTAATTTTAATTAACCCTCATAATGTGACCATATATTTATTCTTTAATTAAGTCACGTTACCATAGTTTAATCGACCTTAATGGGACCATATTTCAATTACCCCCATGGGTCCATATTTTAATTAACCCTCACGGGACTATATTTTAACTAACCATCAAGGTACAATTTAACTAACCATCATGTGACCATACACTCTTAGAACAAATGTGTATAAAAACTACACAATATGTGTTACATTTGATCTTAAACAAAATTGTGTAGAAATGCAACATGACATAATGTGTCGGTGGAATTTTCTCAACATTGAATATGAGTGAATATGTGAGTATATTATATTTAATAGATGAGATATGTTCTATTTGAGACATAAACCTCGTAAAAGCTGCCATAATAAAAAATTGGCAGCTGCTTTTAAACTTTGTGCTACACAATTATGTGTTATTCAGTTTTTACACAAACATAGTGTATAACAAAGTTTAAAGCTGCTGCCAATTGTTTGTTCTGTTGTAGTCTTTACGAGTTTTGTGTCTCCAATAGAACACATTTCATCTAATAACTATGATACACTCACATATTCAATCATATTCAACGTTGATGATATTCCACCGACACATTTAATAATTATATGTCATGTGTCATTTCTACACAATTTTGTTTAAGATCAAATGTAACACATTTTGTGTAGTATTTATACACATTTGTTCTAAGAGTGTATTTTAATTTACCTTCATAGAACCATTACATGTATTTGAATTAATCCGTATGAGAGGTCAAATCAGGAGTGCATTACCTGAGACCATTCTTAGATCAGCATTTACGCCTTCCTAGGGGGTATATTGGCAAGTATATCTGACCCTGTCGCAAGAGGTGGTGGACCAAATTAAGGTTCAAGTACGCAAACACCGATCACGTTTCTAATCACATTTAGTATATAACGTGCTCGGTGTTTGCGTACTTGAACCATGTTACGAAGATCGCAAATTTGTGCCCGATTTTAGTGTGCATGCTATTTCATGCGCTATTCAGACAACTATTTCAAATGAAATTATAAAAAAAATATCACATAAACAACTACATAGTTGTTACCTATATACAGATTTTTCACAATTACCACATTAAAGTGATATGTCTATATATATATATGGCTACTAATATGATCTTGAGGGCGTTACCATTTCTGACTATGGTTTTCTTGTTCCTCCTGGCGCCGTGGCTGTAGACCTCATCAGGTGTGGCGGGTCTATCGGGAGGCGGTTAACGAGGGGGCGCTGGTGTTGTGGGGGGGGGGGGGGTGTCACTACATATACAGGCGAATGTATCAGCCAAACCCCTGAGGCTACCTTATTAAACATGGCATTCTGTCAGGCTCGTGTCGGGTCTAACAGGGCGGCGGTTAACGCGAAAGGGGGTGTCACTACACATACATGCGAATATATTATCCAAACCGGGCCCCTTATAATCACCCAATCATGATAACACCGTGACAGGGAGACTGTCAGATTTCCTCATCTGTCATGACACGGTGACTGGAGACCTGCCAAGTGTGACAGGATACGGCCGATTATAACATCCACACACTTTTGCTTTCCCCATCCAACACGCCGCCAAACCTTCGCGCACCTGGGGTGTTGGCATTATTCGGGACAGCGACGTGGCTATAGAGGGTGATTTTGGATGTGTCAATATAAAAACCTCAAGCTTTCTTAGGCCCGTTCCAAACGACGGATTTTTGTCGACTCGAATCTAATTGTATTAAATCCGTTGGTGATGCGTCTGCGGTCAATTTTGTTACAGACGGACGCATCTTTGTCGCGTCGAATCTAATACATCGGTAGATTTATTTAAAGGTGGATTCCCGGTTACCGTCAAAAATGGTCACGCGTAGATATAGAGGCCTATATATACCGGTATATGTTATACATATATATACTAAAATACAGTATAAATTATGTATATATATATATATATATATATGTCATATATGCGCGACTGCAGCGCGAATATATGTGCTCATGTATATGATAATGTATATATAGTACATACATATATATAATATACTATAATAGGCGCTACAAATAAATGTTATATCGTGCAACAAATTGCCATATATGTGTATACCATGCATGTGAATACCGGCATACAAGAATTATTATAAATCATAGGCTACCACCCTATATCCTTTATAATAAGGAATACCGGTATATATGAATTATTATAAATCATAGGCTACTATCCCTACCCCTCATAATAAGTAATACGGTTTATATGAATTATTATAAATCTGAGGCTACCACTCTGCCCCTTATAATAAGGAATACCGGAATATATGAATTATTATAAATAAGAGGTTACCACCCATATACCCCGCATAACAAGTAATGCCAGTATATATGAATTATTATAAATCAGTGGTACCACCCATAACCCTTATAATAAGTAATACCGGTATATATTAATTATTATACATCAGAGACTACCACCCCTATCCCTTACAATACGGAATATCAGTCTATATGAATTATTATAAATCAGTTGCTACAACCCATATCCCTTATACCGGTATATATGAATTATTATAAATAATTGATACTATATTCATTATAAGATGTGAGTCAGTGACATGCCATGTTCGTTGAGAAATCAAACTACCATAATAATTACAATGTTCACAATGTTACCTAAGCAATTCTTATAGATATATCTTTCTTTATAACAAAGAGAGCGTGCGACAAATGACGTCATGTGGGTATTTCCGCAGATAAGGGGAACTCTCTCATTATTATACCATTATCATATCATTATCATATCATTTGCATTCGTTATTCGGCAACTTTCGGCTCTTCTCGTCACATGTATTAGATTCGAGTCGACAAAAATCCGTCGTTTGAAACCAAGACGGATTTCAGACGCATCACCGACGAAGATTCGTCTGAATTGGACGGAGATTCGTCTGTGATGCGTCTGACACGGATCTAATTGTTTCAAACGTCGCATTCTAGACGCATTTAATACAATTGTGGGTCTGGTATTAGATTCGAGTCGACAAAAATCCGTCGTTTGGAACGGGCCTCACGGGTTCGAAATTTCCAACCTGACTCCCCCTATGTATGGTTAGAAAACTTCCAACTGATGGGACTTGATTGTACCCGTGTATCAATAAGTCCATGAGAACAAACACCTGTTGTTAAGAGGAAGCGGAAGTGGCTCTCATAACGTTGTAAACGCATGCGTCACACCTGTCTGGGAACTCAATCAGTTTCATAACCAGCATCCAGGTGGTACCCCATTAACTGTGTCAGACTGAAAGTCTGAGTTTCGTGTGCCTTTCATTTGCAGAATGAGGTCCCCCAGAAGGTGAATTTAGTGACGCTATCTCGCATTGCGGGTTAGCATAACTAAATTCACCCTCTGTGGACCTCATTCTGCTTAGGCCTCATCTTCTCACGAAAGTTTCTTTAGTATCAAATTTCCATAGAAACTTCTTCACTTAGATTCTATTTCTTGGCAGACGACACACTGTATAATCGAGGTTCCCATTGGGTGTACATCACAATATTCACCATTTGGGAACTTCAATCTGAGTCTATATCTCCCATAGCAGATGAGGCCATGCAAATTGAGGTTCACAGAGGGTGAATTTAGTAATGCTAGACCGCTATGCAGGATAGCCTCACTAAATTCACCATCTGGGGACCTCATAGGAAATGTTCAGATAATAACATTAACAAACGACCTCATTATCTGAACACGAATCATTCAGCTTTTGTGTTATCCTATTTTTTTCAGTCTGTCGTCTGCTTTTATTACGTGAACACCCCTTAATTAATAATAGACTGTTCCAATGATACTTTTATAACTGGATAATCAATATAGGGTTTAAGTTATCGCTCTGTGGTTGTTTTGACCTGCTGACTGTCTTATGATGTTGATGGGGCATAATGATGTCGTTAAAATGCGCGGTAGTTCCTTCAGCCATATCAAGGAAAAAATCAGATACGATCTAGCGGCTGACACGACGAAAAACATCAAAAAAACAAACAATCAAAACTACACCCCCATGTTACCATGACAACAGCTAGTTACTACACGTCGAACCTCAATAAAATAAAAAATCCAGCGTATACCCTATGTTACCATGATAACAGCTAGTTACTTCACGTCGATCCTCAATAAAACAAACAATCCATAGTACACCCCATGTTACCATGACAACAGCTAGATACTTCACGTCGATCCTCAATAAAAACAAACAATCAAATGTATACCCCATGTTACCATGACAACAGCTAGTTACTACGCGTCGATCCTCAATAAAACAAACAATCAAAAGTATACCCCATGTTACCATGATAACAGCTAGTTAATACACGTCGAACCTCAATACATCAAACAATCAAAAGTATACCCCACGTTACCATGACAACAGCTAGTTATTACACGTCGAACCTTAATAAAACAAACAAAAGTATACCCATGTTACCATGACAACAGGTAGTAGTACACGTCGAACATCAATAAAACAAACAATCAAAAGTATACCCCCATGTTACCATGGCAACAGCTAGTTACTTCACGTCGAACCTCAATACATCAAACAATCAAAAGTATAGACCATGTTGCCATGGCAACAGCTAGTTACTACACGTCGAACATCAATAAAACGAACAGTCAAAAGTATTCCATGGTACCATGACAACAGCTAAATACTTCACGTCGATCTTCAATAAAACAAACAATCAAAAGTACACCCCATGTTACCATGGCAACAGCTAGTTACTACACGTCGAACACCAATAAAACAAACAATCAGAGTTATACACCATGTTACCATGACAACAGCTAGTTACTACACGTCGAACATCAATAAAACAAACAATCAAAAGTATACCACATGTTACCATGGCAACAGCTAGTTACTACACGTCGAACCTCAATAAAACAAACAATCAGAGTTATACATCATGTTACCATGACAACAGCTAGTTACTACACGTCGAACCTGAATAAAACAGAAAATCAAAAGTATACCCCTTGTTACCATGACAACAGCTAGATACTTCACGTCGATCCTTAACAAAACAAACAATCAAAAGTATACCCCATGTTACCATGGTAGCAGCTAGTTACTATACGTCGATCTCAAATAAAACAATCAAAAATATACCCCCATGTTGCCAATACCAACAGCTAGTTACTAAACGTCGATTCTATCCACAAGCAGTAGTGGGCGTTGAACACTGTAAGTTCTTGTTCAAACTGTTAACTTCAAGTTGTAAATTTGGCATAAACGTCAATAAGTTCGGGGTTCAACTCGCAGTTCGCGTTCAATAGATATATGTATACATGTAGCTGCGATCGGAACACGGAGACAAATGAGTTACGATAAAACATGCCTTATATGTTTCAAGGAAATAGCTCTGCTATGTCTTTCATGGTATACAACACCGGTATCTGCGCCACGTGTTTGGTGTGCAAAAACTAAACAAAAACAAAAACAAAGCAATTTCGATTTTCAATACATTTTCATTGAGCTTGTGGTGATCACCTCACACAAAACATCATACAAAATAACAGTCATGTCTTAGGACGCGATATACGTTAAAGAGTATCTGTGTTCAATTTGTATTTGTAAGACCCACACCAGTTCGATATTTTCCAACATGCTTATATTTTATAAAGTGGCAGTTGGGATATAACAGCTACCAGTTTGAAACATATCGTCAAGTTAATACGAACGGCAACATTGAAAACAAAGGTTAGTCAACAGTTTGTCCACAGGGTGACCAACTTAGCTTAGTCATCACGACTAAGACAGCCAATTAGGTCACAATATATAGGATGATGTTAGTGATAACGACTAAGAAATGGTTAGTCAAAGCGACTAATTAGGCCATTAGAATACAATTGTGTTAGTCAAAATTACCAGAATTGAGTCATAATGACTAAATTATCTGAGTCACTGGGAATTTTAAATTGTAATATGAAGGAAATTGTGAGCAAATAATTTTCAATACTCAGCCAGATTATATATTATCCAGAAAAGAGACCGAATTGAAAGCGGGAGAAACTTTGAATCCAGTCTCTAAACACAGATTTCAATACTAATCTGTTGAGGGGTATAACAATAGTTTGTGGTATAGCTCATTTATCCGAGATGTCTGTGGTGTCACAAATAAGAATCGTTTATCCATATAGTGTAGCCTTTGATGTGGGAGTGCATTTCTGATATATATGCCATTATACCCTACCATCATATTCGTTCAATTATAAATCCAATAGAACGGCGAACTTGGAAATTGAATATTTAGCAATGGATACTAATCATAAGTTAACCCTTTACCCAACAGAACGGCCCTGTGCCAATGCATTCTCTTATATATGCGAGTCGACCACAGGTCGCCTCGCATATATAAGAGAATGCATTGGCTTAACACATATTAAACATGATAAAATTGTCAAAGTATGTAGAAAAATATTATAAAAATTGTTAAAAAATGTAAGAAAAAATTGTAAAAAGTGTTAAAAAAAGATTTGTTTAGGCCAATGCATTCTCTTATATATGCGAGACGACCTATTGTCGACTGAGAATGCTTTGGCACAGGGCATAACTGTAACCATCACAATGTGGTCAGTGGTTCCAATGATATCCATATTTGTATGGTGTTATTGAGACAGACCCAAGATATTTTCGGCTGTTGAAGCTTTATTTGGCCGTTTTTGGCCGTTTTGTTGGGTAAAGGGTTAAGGCAGTGTTGCAATGAGAGTTATTCTTTGTGTAACTTATTCACTGTGACTAACACCAGAGTTAGTCGTAGTGACTCACTGAAATGTGTGGGTTTGTCAAAGTCACTCCAAATGCTTGTGACTAACCCAAAGTTAGTCATATTGACCCGACTTTTTTCTCAGTGAAGGCGACTCTTCTCTCGATACAAAAATACACACAAAATACAGTGGCATCTGTCATTCTCTAGCGAAATCTCTTCAGAAGAAATTGGAAAAGTTGCTGTGTTCGATAATCAACAAATAGTGCACAAAATTACTTAGTAAGTACAGTGGCATGGCGAGTGTCGTGAGATACAATGGTATTCATTCCAAATCACTCGATATAGAAAAGGGACTATACAAGGATATATCATGTCACCTTTTCTATAATGACGATCTTCTCCAAAGCAGCCGAAGGTCTAAACATCGATACTGTCTATTATAGTTGCCCTACCACCGCCGGTGATATATGCTTGTTATCTTATTCCGAAAGGAGCATGGAATGATGAAGAACATGCTAAATATATGTCACAACTACAGTATAACTTGGAAATTCGAGTACTCTTTTTCCAAAATCGAGGCAGTTGACTTCGGGCCAAATACATTCCGCTCAGGGAAAGCACGAGACATCTCGAGGTGGAAACTCGGCGAAAGAAGTGGAAAGCGTGGTACATCTTTGGATACCCCAAAAACAGAAGTCCGATCGTCAACCAAATGTTTACAGAGCATGTGAATTAATGCGTAAAACCGTTTTCAGTGTGTGTAGGTCGGCCAACACACAATAGCTATCGCCTTTCTCTCAGCTTTTCGTAATAAAGCATGTGTTGTTCTCTCCCAAAAGCTTTATATGGCTGTGAGATGCGGTATCAGCTATCAGGCGCAAATTTCCTGCAACTCGAAGATAGATTTAGATAGATTTTATTTGTACAATAACATAGCATCATACAGTTAAACTAAAGGTACAAAATTAATGATATTGTACAGGGACGGCATGGCCAATACTGACCGTCTTCATGCACTCCCTTAAATAAATAACAAATTGTCCACTACCTGGCGGTAATTGTCAAATAATAAGTAAATATATATAATATATGTAATATAATATAATGTAATATAATATAATATCCGCAGACCAGATTCAATTGTACATGTAGGCATCGAATGTCAACTATAGAGATTGTATGTAAATAAGGACAGAAAGACAGTGAACGTTAATATTAGTCATACTATAGTAATGGGCTATGTTCAATGCATGGGTGTCACTATAGTAGCTGGTCACATCGAGTTCATTACGTTATATTTAAATGATCTCATCGCATGTGTATCAAAACAATACAATGTTTACCGACAAGGACGAGTACGGAAATGGTCCTTTTGGGTATCAAGTTATCAACCCATTTGAGAAGAGGAAACTCTTTTAATGGGTACCCTGATAAATTTATCATGCATCCATTGAGAAGCTCTTCAAATTGTTTTCTATCCAATCTTCATGGATTCTGGGTATATTATCCACATTAGGCGGAACCACAACTTGTATGAGTACATGGCCACGTTTGCAGAAATGGGCTTCTTCCCCAAACCAAGCACAATTGAAGGCTATGCAGTGAAACAATATATGACTGCCACATCCGAAATTACATCTCAAGTGGAAATTGTAGCCGCTCTCGATTTCTTTCGGAATATGAAGCCTAGTCGTACGTCCTCCTGGCCATGGAGAAGATGGGGATTAGGTTGGGCCAACGTTAAGTATATCACCATATCAGTTCGAATGGCTAACATCCACAACATGGCAACAATTATGTTTGTAAACTTTGTGGGAAATTGTACCACAATCAAGTAGATCATAATTATGTTCTTGCACTGCTTCTATCCACATACCACTGATTTCAAAAACCAGTTCTGGAACCGAAAAATTAACATCTTCGATTTATCGACGATCCTAATTATGGACCGCCTATCACCACTAGATTTTTGATGTATTCATTTGGCTGCCAGTCGCTGATTGGGATGGATTCCAAAACCATAAACAACGAGGGTGCACTTTTTGTAGAATGTTTTTCGTTCATATGCATTTTGTGCACCATTTAGTCCATGTGTGTGTACCATCACACAGGTGCATCGGGAAACAGAATTGTTGTTATTGGTGGAACAGACATGTATAACGTCATGTTATCGTGAACGGCACATTATCGTATTATCTTTATTATTTAGATGTATATCGTGTTGTTTATAACGTCTCTCTTGTGTGGAGAAATAAAAAATCTCTTTCTGAATCGACTTTGAGATACTGGATGACTTTTTGCATGTTTATGAGACCCTGTGTGACTTTTTGAATGAAAGCATGCGACAACTAAAAATTCAGCCATAATCCATGTAAAACCACAGGTCCCCAGATTCAGTATTATTGGAGGTGGCGTCAATCTTAGTTATGGGGACCTGTGGTATAAACGTGACGGGCGAGTGCATGTCCGTTTCCGCTGTATGTTAGATCTTTATCTATACAATATGTCTTGACACGACCTACACGAATCTCTTATACAGGATGGGTTACTGTAAAATTCAACGATAACTGTACTCTGACAGAAGAAGCTCCCAAGCCCAACACACCTTCTGGTGTATCATTTATCATTTAGTGATTCCGGTAGTTGCCGGTGTGCAAACAGAGCATATAACATGTACATCCCCGATGCCCGTGCAGCATGAACTAGACGAACTTTTATATTGTGCTTTACGTATATATGAACTAAACTGACTATAAATATGAATTGATCTAGGCTACCGTTATAAATATGCATATGAACTAGACTACCGTTATAAATATGTATATGAACTAGACTATCTTTATAAATATGTATATGTACTTATTTAGACTATCTTTTATAATCGATCCCAAATCATACACGAAGTATCAACCAGAATATTTAGCAAAATATGTCCTAGTGTTTAGTACAAAGACCACAACAATGTATGTGTATGTGTACGTCTACACGAAGCAGGAGTATTTACCCGCTGTCAGTCAGTTCTCCCAGATCAAACGATTTAATAATTTTTTTGCGAATGTTTTCAAAAGTGTTTTTGCTTTTGCTCACTAAATATTTTCAAGCAGAAACGGTCAAAATGCGAAGTATATCATACGCATCTTTGACATCCCAAATACGGTTTGGCGACATTTCATCGCAGGATCGATCCGCGGCTTTGACACCCGAAATTATGCTGGGTAGCCACACTTGATCGCGGATAGTATTTTTGCGAACCGCTCTGTAGGCTAGACCTTTTCGAAGGGTGTAGGGAAGCATCACGTTATCAATTTATGATAAAATCGGAAATGAGCCGGAATTTCCATTAAATTTATCGGGGTGAGAGCAAACTATGCTCGCTATCCCATTGAGGGAACATTTCGCTTTACGAAATTAGGTTTTGGATGTCACCATTCAATTGGGAGATATATAGATTCATCTGAGGGAAGATATGTTCATATATCAAAACGTGGCCTGGTTTGACGATACCTTCCGGGTTGGTGAGACCACGTACACGGGGGTGAACATCCGCCAGGGTACCCCAAGTCAAATTTGATTGAAATCGGTCCAGGGATCTGGGAGAAATATCCAGACAGACGGATCCTACTCTGTTGTTATATATAAAGATGACAAGCAGTCACCATGCCAGATTTGTATTCTTTAGTTGTTGTAAGAGTGACAGATAATCTGAGTTAATAGACATGCAAATAATTCACTGATTGGCATGATGCACTGATGAAAGTTTTTTCTAGGCATTGGTAGTCACATTAATGCTTGAGCCAATTACTCACCCATTTCCATGCACGCACTGATCTAGGCTTAAAGGTTTAGTTACATCAGGACAAGTTTATTTATTTCATTTTACATTTCTCGAAGCTTCTTTCCGAAGGGTGTAGGGAAGGAAGTTGTTCATCTCAGCGTCCCATGTACAACATGTCTTAGCTTAATGTCAATTCCACTAAGGCCCATATGAGGTCCCAGTAACATACATATGTTTTTGTTATAATATGTTTTAAACTGTTACAAATGTCATATATGTGCACACAATGTCTTTAGTAAAACATTTGCATGGCAAAAAATGTTTTTTTGACACTCAGACCACCCAGCCACCACGACATACCTTCCTGCTAATTTTGTATTACCCCTCCCCCGATGTGATGATATGATTCTTGCTCGCTACAGTTTCGATCAAAATTTAACACTGAACCCTATGGAGAATTTCTTATTTTTCAAGAACGTTGACAGTACTATCACTTAATGGCGATCGGGTGCCGTTATATACGACGATACACACTCACGTTTGACACATTGTAACTATCAGTAATATAATAGCTGCAATAGACGATATAGTTATGTCTAAAAAACAGCAATTGGCAAAAGTATGTGTCGATTGGTTTTGTAATGTCACCTATAATATGCAGCCCGTTGAATCAAACGAACAAATTCTTAACAAGACTGAAGTTTCCCGATGCGACTACATATTATATTATTGTTATATTGATAATTATTGTCAAACGACTAGTGCTTGAAACGACATTGTAAATCATAATGAACTGTAACATCACAAATACACAGGTAGATGTTAGTCGTTCATATATAGCTATTGACTCCTTCATTGTCGTTGGAGCCTATCCCATGCACAAACACTGGGAGGTTATGTGTTTTCGCAGGACTTGTGCTACTGACAAAGGGACCTTTCGGTGCAGCTGAGACATTTACTGTAGCATTATGGGCTTTGGTCCCACACTTACCATGCCAGTTGCATTTGGCGAGCTTGAGTACAGCTACCGAAACTCAACATTCACCATTCAAATTTCAACCACAATTAATATCCCGTTTCATGTATAGCTGTGACAATCAAGTAAATTCAAGTAAAGTCGGAGAGCTGCTCATGAGAACTGAAGGAGTATAACTTTCACCAGAAAAAAACGAAGGGTACGCAACTTAAGCTGAAAGGGTATTTACATAATTATAGGATTGGATTTCGCGCTCAAATTAATCCCGGCTGTGCGTGGGATCAGCGTTAGATTGGAACATGCGTTGTGAACCTCATAGACAAGTTATCGGATTGACGTGAACTGTCATTAGCTCGACAAAGGTCGCAGGAGCGGCAGAATGATTGGAAAATTAAAGTAACCAAGCCTGCAACCTCTGCATCGCCGTAGACGGCACTGCCATCTTAATGTAGTCTAATATTAATATTTAAAATATCATTGCGATTATGAGAGTCAAGCAAACAGTTGAAATAGAGAAAGTTAAATTTCTAGCAAATTATACCAGTCCCAACGAAAACTCTGTGCATTAAGTCACATTCTATGAGCCTGTGTATACTTATTCCCCTCTTTTGAAAGGTTGATCCGTGTTGTGGTGCTTTCACGAATACCACATATTCAGCCTGTTCTCCCAAAAAAACTAGCACATTATCTGCTTATAATCGAACTTGTTTCAGGTTGATACTCTGCTTAGAATAGCCTCATTTTGAGTCGATAATCTGCTGTAAAGAAATATCAATGTAATTTCTCCTTGTTTGTTATAGAACTGTTTTTCGTCGGTTAATGGACACGTTACTGGACATTAACCCTGACTTAACGCGAAAAAAAGTGGCCGTGTAGACACTAGACAAGATGGCGTCCATCATGGCCGCCGTTTTTTTATGACTAGACACTAAGTCAGTTTGATGCAAATTATACCGGGAACATCCTCTCAAATATATACAAGATGGCTGCCAAATGGCCACCGGAAGTGGAAATATGTCGTGTTTTCACTAATAGCTTCTAGATCAGTTTCTGCAGAATTGAACTGGTTGAGAATTGTGACTTTAGTTTGTATTTTTTTATGTTAACTGATCATTTGAGCAAGGAAATATGGGGTCCTAGTCGCTACCTAGTCGCTACCTATCCCTCACATATTCTATTTTATAGAACGCGGTATAAAATTTCACCAAAAACATAATAATCACAATTTGGAATCTAGTCATATTTCAACAAGAAATGAGCAGAAATTTGTAATGTAAGTGAGGCATACCATTACCCATGAATATTCCAACTCACCGGAACAGAAATTGTTTCTTCAAAATGGCTGCCAAAATGGCCGCCAAATTATGGAAATGGTATTTATTGCCTCAGCGTGCCATGAAATCGCTTACAAGTTGTGGATGATAGATACAATTCCATATCCTGCCTGCTATATATTGTATACTAACATGTCTGATGCACCGTGATTAATTGTTACTATTGTCACCACTGGCATTACCAGAAATATTAGATTTTTCTCTCTCAATCTTGACTTAAATATCGGCAAAATTTCACTTGTCAGGTTTGGACCATTTTTTTGTTTAATATGTAATTACCTTTGGTATGAAAGGTGTTTAGTGTGCTGATCTATCTTAATGTGTCACAGTGCGTATTTATAGACCAATTTACTCAATTTCCATAATGACAACCAAATTTGGTGAAAAGTTTATTTTTTATATGTATCCCGAACATTATTCTCCGCTGTTCCGAAAATTGCTATATGACTATGGGTGTGGCGAATATGTATACAGGAAGTGACTGTATGGCTAATTGTGAGGTGAATAGGTATAGAAGGATTGACTTATGACCATGAACGTGGTGATTATGTATAATGGAGTGACTAATAAAAGATAATAAAAAATGTATAGAAGGAGTGAATGTATGAACATGAATGTGGAGGGTATACATAAGTGTGATCATATATGGTCATGGGTGTGCGCTATGTATATATATCGAGAGGCTATGTTGTCATTGGTGATGTGCATAGGTATACATGGAGTGACTATATGGTCATGGTCGGGGCGTATATGTATATATTGAATGACTATTTTGCCATGGGTGTGGCGAATATGTATACATTGAGTGACCGTATGGCCAATTGTGAGGTGAATATGTATACAGAGATTGACTTATGATCATGAACGTGGTGATTATGTATAATGGAGTGACTATAAGGTCATGGGTCATGTGTGGGAGTGTACCAGGTGTGCATGTAAAGCCACTAATGGCTATATGGTCATTGTGGTATGATCGGGTATAACCAAGTGTGGCTGTATGGTCATGGGTCAGGTGTATGTGTACAAAATGATCGACTATATTGTCATTTGTTTGCTTATGTATATATGACTGGCACCTACCTGGTGGGCTGTACATGTGTATATTCGGTATCTATAGTTTTCCGCAATAACTCAAAGATATATTAATCGATAGAGAGGTCATGTTAGAGAGTTCTCCATCTTGATGGCATTTATGCACAATGGAGGAAACGTTAAACGATTTTACGGACAATAGTTGTAATTGGACAAAGTTGCCACATATCATGGTCCATTTCAGTTCCGTTTAAAAATTATGCCATTTCCCTTTCAAAAACACGGTCAGAATCCCAAAGAAGTTTTTAGCACAATTCCACACTGTATACTTTAAAATGAACTGTACATGCCTCATAAGGTACTGGGACAACCAGAATAGCATATTTAATTATCAGTTGATTAACATGTATGTTTAATAACCAAGTGAGTGAAACTTTGCGACATTTTCTGAACAGCAGAAAATTTTTGATATTTTAAGATAGATCAAAACAATGAACACCTTTAGTACCAAAGATAGTTACATTTTACTTGAAAATAAAAAGATCCAAACCTGTGAAATGATTTTTTGTCGATATTTATATCGGTTGTGAGAGAAAAATCTAATATTTCTTGTAATGTCAGTGGTGACAGTAGTAACAATTAACCAAGGTGCATCAGACATGTTAGTGTTATATGCATAAAAGGCAGAATAGCGAATTGTATACATCAACCACAACTTGTAAGCGATTGCAAGGCACGGTGGAGAATATCTACAATTTCGCTTATTAAGGCTTATTTTGACGGGCATTTTTGTAGCCATTTTGAGCCAAAGTAAATTTTGGTTCCAATGAGTTGGAATATTCATGGGTAATGGCTATGTCGCACATTCACTACACAGTTCTGCTCATTTCTTGTTGAAATATGACTATGATCCCAATTGTGATTCTATGTGAGAAATTTTATACCGCATTCTGTAAAATCGAATTTTTGAGGGATCGGAAGGGGCTAGGACCCCGATAATTGCATATTTCATTGCTCCAATGATCAGGTTAGAAGATAAAATGCAAAATAAATCACATTTCTCAACCAGTTCCAAAACAAAATTCCATTTCCCGTGGTCATTTTGGCGGAGATCTTGGATAGGGTGTTTCAATTTTATAAGAAGGTGGCATTATGCCTTAGCTTCACAAGAATACATACATTTGTTGTCATGTGTGCATCAAATTTAATTTGTTCCTAGTCTGAAAAACGGTGGTCATGATGGACACCATCTTGCCTGGTGTCTACACGGCCACATGCCAACATCGCTTAAAAGTTGAAGGACATAATAAGGAAGAACAGGAGTGGGGTGAAGTTAAATCCGGGAGGGGTGCAGGGGCACCTTATCAGCTCCCGGGCTATATCACTGAGTCATGCGTCTCAACCACATTTTTTGTCAATTAATGTACCTGGTGGCTTAAATATATCGCGTGTTGATATTATAAAATCACATATAATCACAGTAGCTTACAGATAAGAACAATTTTCTTAGTAACGTCGCATATATGATAGCTATTAAGTGACAACACGGTAAGCATTGAGCAAATCACCAACATCAGTATCCACAGGCTACAATGTTATTTTTGATCGCAAATGTACCCTACAATTCTTATCTGACGACAACAACATCCTCAAACATACATTAGTAATACAGAGTAATACTTAATATGTGTGCCAAACGCTCTTTTTAATTCTTAAACCGTACAAAAAACTTGGTTCCGCTACAAATTCAGGCTGGAAACAGGTAGATTGTGAACACCCACCCCCAAAATTGATGAAAATCTTGTAAATTCTAAATAATGTGTTGTTGGCAGGGTAAAGGTCTCTCATTGTGTCTGCACCGGAACTGAGAGAATGCTGACCAAGTACACCCACAAAACAATAAACAAAGCATATGGTTGAAAAATATGCCAACAAAACCAGTGACAAAACCTTTAAAAACCCAAATATTTAGCGTTATAAAGGTAAAATACCCACTTTAACAGGATGTTGTGTCCCTTATTAGCAATAGGTTAAAATATGTGCATGTGTAAAGTAAAAACACCATCAATGTGATTAAATAAACACAGTTCCAGGAATGAGGGAACCATGAACTTTTAAGAAATATGAATTTCTATGTTAGTTACAATGTATGTATTTTGTTGTATTTATGTTACATTATTTATGTTGTATGCAGTTGTATACAGTTTTATATGTTATATCTCACTGTGACCACTCATGAGATACTTCGGTATTCACTCAAAACACGCAGGTATCCTCTATGTATAATAAGTTAAAAAAGCCATGATAAACTATGAGAAAATATGAGAATGGATTTTTTTTCATTGCAATTTTGTTCCTCGACCAAAACCGGACCCACCCCATGGTTTCAACTGTTAAAGGGAGAAATTGTGGAAAACAATTAAAATATATAGGCCCCCTCACTTGCATAAGGCTATAGTATGTAATCCTATTAGGGCCACTTCCTAATGGCGCTTTCGGCGCACTTTTTGTCGTTTTCGGCGCGCGCCGAAACATACCCTAATGGCGCACTTTTTGTCGCTTCCGGCGCGCGCCATTAGGGAGTGGACCTAATAGTATGCCTAATGGCGCTTTCGGCGCGCGCCGAAAGCGACAAAAAGTGCGCCATTAGTAACGCGCCGAAAGCGACAAAATGTGCGCCGTTACGGCGCACATTGTGTCGCTTTCGGCGCGCCGAAACATGCGCTAATATCGCACATTTTGTCGCTTTCGGCGCGCGCGCCGAAAACGCCGAAAGCGACAAAAAGTGCGCCGAAAGCGACAAATAGTGCGCCGTACCGGCGTATATTTTGGCGCTTTCGGCGCTTTCGGCGCTTTCGGCGCTTTCGGCGCGTTACTAATGGCGCACTTTTTGTCGATTTCGGCGCTTTCGGCGCATCGCGCCGAAAGCGCCGAAAGCGCCGAAAGCGCCATTAGCAAGTGGCCCTAATAGGATTCCATATTATAGCGTGCACTACTATGTCACTACTATATGAATCTGATTGTTTCAATTCATTTTGAAGCTGTAATTGTCTTAGAAATTATTTTTGAAAAATTGCATGACATCAGAAAAAATCTGCATTCCGGGCTCGGGGACACCCACCCACCTTGTATCCCGTAATTTTTGTCCGACCCCTCCCCCCCCCCCCCCCCGGATGACAGATATAATACAAGTGCAGATGGATACGTATTTATTTGAGGGAAATGTTCCGATAATATGTTCAACAACGTTTGTTGAACATATTATTTGAACATTTCCAAAGGGAAAACTACTCATCTGTGAGTATTTAGCATAGAAAGAGTTCAAATTAAATTCTTTGTACGATCACCTGTACATCCCTGCAAATCAATACTAGACCATTCCGATGTACACTTTTTGTTAATGGTATGGAATAAATCAGAGGAGCAAGTATGCATGTACATTAACATATATATATACAGTGAGTAGCATCGTGTGTAGGGAATTTAAATTGTATTGTTTTTCCAATATTTTATTGGCAACATTATACACAATACCGCTTTAATAAGTTACTCCCTGGTCACTTCTCTGTTCTGATACAAGATGAATAACTCTATTCGCCATGCTTAATCTCAGTATACAAAAAATGTATTTCTTTTCACGCCCTCTTCGTCATCTTGGTTCAGTTTTAAGATAGGATTTGTTTAATACATACACTTCTGCATTATATCCTGTCCAATTTAAAGTCGGTATGCATGTTTCCAAGATCCAAAATACGAAAGTTCTCAATATGAACTGGTGCTTAGTTCCAGCCTATTTGTCCCACATGCTATGTCTCTTAAAGTGGCCCATCGTATCAAAAAGCATACTATAATTGAGAAAATTGGATCTTCCGCTTGATGGCCAACATAATAGTGGAGTCTCCCATCTTCCCACTTCGGCAGGCTACTTTCGTAATACAATGGCTTAAAAGGAACGCATGCCAAAATAAGGCAACCAGAATATCAGCGATATGGTTGTTGTTTATTGTTACGGTCGACCACGCGTAAATAATACTATGGATCCAAGTCGAGACTAGCTCTATATTGTCCAAATAAGGGATAACTCGTTTTGTTGATTGTATTCTGAAGCAGTGAATGCAATCGGATTATATGTCCAGCCAATCCAAGTTGACCGCAGATGATTGAAGCTACTCCAGCGCGTAATCGGTTGTAACGTATCAAAACATTGCGTTTGCAATTAAGGTGGTAGTTACTCATCAAGTCATCATCTGATAAATTATATACATAGCAATATAATGTGATATTTTCCCAGACACAAACCTGTAACATATATACATGATACAAAAGACATTTTCAAGGTTCCAGACAACCAATAACAGGTGTGTTTTGAAAAATAAAATAAAAATCGGGGTCACTATTATGTCATTAGTGAATATTGATTAAATCATGTCGATACTTGTATATGGGTCTAAAATTATTTGTCGAAAGAAGAAGGGGTTAATGCGGTGGTATTCCTCCTTCCAATAACAAGAAAAAGTGCTGACACTCTAAATCTCTGTATTTCAAATCAATTCACATGTAGTTGTTGGGAACCTTGAGGACGTCTTAAAATAATTTGCGTTGTATGCCCAGTCTTATTTGCCTGGAAGAACTTTCATCAGGCTCAGTCCAAGACAGGCTCAGATACCTGAAACAACACGGGGTTAACATCCCCGGAATCACATTAGGGAGTTACGTATGTAGTTTCCAGACGAATGGAACACTGTCGATTCCGAGCTTAGCTTCCAGTTTTTGAAGATCCTGTTGTGTGGTTAGGCGGATTACTTCACCTCCCATAAATTTGGCAAACACAACCCCGTCGTAATTCCAGGAGCTGTCTATCAGTCCCGCTTTTGCATGTTTACGACACCTACTGGCCATAAAGGATCTGAACTTGGTTAAATGTTCGTTGACAAACACTCCATTGTACTGTGATTTGTTTTTCAATCCGGTACGTCCCTTATAAAATCTTTTTCGTACCCTGTATGATGCAAATTTCACCAAGATAGTACGGTCCTTATTTGGTGCTCTGTCGTCAACCTTTCCAACATCTCCGGATCGATGAGATCTCTGTATCTCCTCCTCGGAAAGAGGCACCCCCATACCACGAGCTATACCAAGAATAATGTCGTCAGTATCCTCATTACCTTTTTCATTTATACCGGAAATGCGAAGTGAGTCCCTCATAGTGTACGATCTCAGATCATCATTTTCGTTACGTAAGCTAGTTATCTCTCGCTGTTGATTTTCGACGATAGCTTCCAGCCGAGAAATTCTACTATCCAGGTCGTCTGCGGCCTCCTTAACAGCTTTAGTCGCTGCATGTTTCACAATATCCTCAAACACAGATCTCAAGGTTTCTTTGACCAGAGGATTTTGAAATGCCTCAATCATTCCAGTGACAAAGTGGCTGCCTGATGTAGGTTCAGCAAACTGTCTGTTAAGGCTTAAATAGTTTGGATGGAGTGGGTTGAGTGATCCCTGAGGATATGCTGTTCCAGGTTGGGAATGTGGCAATCGCATCGTGCTATTGGCGTAAGGGTCCCCAAACACCGACGAGGAATACATGAGGGATTCATCTCTTGTTTTTTTGGAATCCATGCCAGCCAGAATGCTGTCATCAGGACCTCTATCCCGTTTCGGAGTACTACTCATCACAATTTTAGGTGCCGTCTCGTCGCTGTGATGGCTTCCGTGGCCATGTGACAGATCAATAGGATTAAGAGTATTGTCAGCGGACTGAGGATTACCTTTGTCCGACATGATTGGTTGTACTTCCCCGGTCGCACAGTGTCGCGGATTGTTGATTAGCTGGTCACGGTGTCCGATCGTGCGTGAGACTCTAGATTAGTCGGTGACCACCATAGTTCAAAGGTCAACCAAGTTTTCATTGAACAATTCTCTTCAAAATACTCCTTCTGTGCCAAAAAAAACAGAGTAAACTTATCCACAAGAGTGTTTTGAACAGGGGTCGGTACGTGTTTGATGCATAAAGTAATGGTCCGTATATATAAATTAATCCCGTTTGTTAGTCCATTATCCTGACAGAAAGAACATAACACTTCTTGTATATTTCTCCATTTGTAGACCGTTTACCGGCAGCGGGCTGTTTTCCATAAACCGGATGTTGATTGTTTTGCCGGTTGGCAAACAGAGCATATAACATGTACATCCCCGATGCCCGTGCAACATGAACTAGACGAACTTTTATATTGTGCTTTACGTATATATGAACTAAACTGACTATAAATATGCATATGAACTAGACTATCTTTATAAATATGTATATGAACTAGACTATCTTTATAAATATGTATATGTACTTATTTAGACTATCTTTTATAATCGATCCCAAATTATACACGAAGTCTCAACCAGAATAATTAGCCACATCTGTCCTAGTGTTTAGTACAAAGACCACAACAATGTATGTGTATGTGGACGTCCACACGAAGCAGGAGTATTTAACCGCTGTCAGTCAGTTCTCCCAGATCAAACGATTTAATAATATTTTGCGAATGTTTTCAAAAGTGTTTTTGCTTTTGCTCACTAAATATTTTCAAGCAGAAACGGTCAAAATGCGAAGTATATCATACGCATCTTTGACATCCCAAATACGGTTTGGCGACATTTCATCGCAGGATCGATCCGCGGCTTTGACACCCGAAATTATGCTGGGTAGCCACACTTGATCGCGGATAGTATTTTTGCGAACCGCTCTGTAGGCTAGACCTTTTCGAAGGGTGTAGGGAAGCATCACGTTATCAATTTATGATAAAATCGGAAATGAGCCGGAATTTCCATTAAATTTATCAGGGTTAGAGCAAACTATGCTCGCTATCCCATTAAGGGAACATTTCGCTTTACGAAATTAGGTTTTGGATGTCACCATTCAACTCGGAGATATATAGATTCATCTGAGGGAAGATATGTTCATATATCAAAACAGCGTGGTCTGGTTTGACGATACCTTCCGGGTTGGTGAGACCACGTACACGGGGGTGAACATCCGCCAGGGTACCCCCAAGTCAAATTTGATTGAAATCGGTCCAGGGATCTGGGAGAAATATCCAGACAGACTGATCCTACTCTAAGGCCCATATGAGGTCCCAGTAACATACATATGTTTTTGTTATAATATGTTTTAAACTGTTACAAATGTCATATATGTGCATACAATGTCTTTAGTAAAACATTTGCATAGCAAAAAAATTACACTCAGACCACCCAGCCACCACGACATACCTTCCTGCTAATTTTGTATTACCGCTCCCCCGAAGTGATGATATGATTCTTGCTCGCTACAGTTTCGATCAAAATTTAACACTGAACCCTATGGAGAATTTCTTATTTTTCAAGAACGTTGACAGTACTATCACTTAATGGCGATCGGGTGCCGTTATATATGACGATACACACTCACGTTTGACACATTGTAACTATCAGTAATATAATAGCTGCAATAGACGATATAGTTATGTCTAAAAAACAGCAATTGGCAAAAGTATGTGTCGATTGGTTTTGTAATGTCACCGATAATATGCAGCCCGTTGAATCAAACGAACAAATTCTTAACAAGACTGAAGTTTCCCGATGCGACTACATATTATATTATTGTTATATTGATAATTATTGTCAAACGACTAGTGCTTGAAACGACATTGTAAATCATAATGAACTGTAATATCACAAATACACAGGTAGATGTTAGTCTTTCATATATAACCATTGCATTATGGGCTTTGGTCCCACACTTACCATGCCAGTTACATTTGGCGAACTTGAGTAGAGCTAGCGAAACTCAACATTCACCATTCAAATTTCAACCACAATTAATATCCCGTTTCGTGTATAGCTGTGACAATCAAGTAAATTCAAGTAAATTCGGAGAGCTGCTCAGGAGAGCTGAAGGAGTATAACTTTCACCAGACAAAAAACGAAGGGTACGCAACTTAAGCTAAAATGGTATTGACATAATTATAGGATTGGATTTCGCGCTCAAATTAATCCCGGCTGTGCGTGGGATCAGCGTTAGATTGGAACATGCGTTGTGAACCTCATAGACAAGTTATCGGATTGACGTGAACTGTCATTAGCTCGACAAAGGTCGCAGGAGCGGCAGAACGATCGGAAAATTAAAGTAACCAAGCCTTCAACCCCTACATCGCCGTAGACGGCACTGCCATATTAATGTAGTTGTCTAATATTAATATTTAAAATATTTCATGCGATTATGAGAGTCAAGCAAACAGTTGAAATAGAGAAAGTAAAATTTCTAGCAAATTATACCAGTCCCAACGGAAACTGTGCATTAAGTCACATTCTATGAGCCTGTGTATACTTATTCCCCACTTTGGAAAGGGTGATCCGTGTTGTGGTGCTTTCACGAATACCACATATTCAGCCTGTTCTCCCAAAAAAACTATCACATTATCTGCTTATAATCGAACTTGTTTCAGGTTGATACTCTGCTTAGAATCGCCTCATTTTGAGTCGATAATCTGCTGAAAAGAAATATCAATGTAATTTCTCCTTGTTTGTTATAGAACTGTTTTACGTCGGTTAATGGACTCGCTACTGGACATTCGTAAACTAAATGGTCTCGGGCTACGCCCTCGACCATCTAGTTTACGAATGTCCAGTATACGAGTACATTAAACCTGACTTAACGCGAAAAAACGTGGCCGTGTAGACACTAGACAAGATGGCGTCCATCATGGCCGCCGTTTTTGTTATGACTAGACACTAAGTCAGTTTGATGCAAATTATACCGGGAACATCCTGTCAAATATATACAAGATGGCTGCCAAATGGCCACCGGAAGTGGAAATATGTCGTCTTTTCACTAATAGCTTCTAGATCAGTTTCTGCTGATTTGAACCGGTTGAGAATTGTGAGTTTAGTTTGTATTTTTTTGTGTTTACTGATCATTGGAGCAAGGAAATATGGGGTCATATTCGCTACCTAGTCGCTACCTATCCCTCAAATATTCTATTTTATAGAACGCGGTATAAAATTTCACCCAAAAAAAAAAAATCACAATTTGGAATCTAGTCATATTTCAACAAGAAATGAGCAGAAATTTGTAATGTAAGTGAGGCATACCATTACCCATGAATATTCCAACTCACCGGAACAGAAATTGTTTCTTCAAAATGGCTGCCAAAATGGCCACCAAATTATGGAAATGGTAGATATTGCCTCAGCGTGCCATTAAATCGCTTACAAGTTGTGGATGATAGATACAATTCCATATTCTGCCTTCTATATATTGAATACTAACATGTCTGATGCACCGTGATTAATTGTTACTATTGTCACCACTGTCATTACCATAAATATTAGATTTTTCTCTCTCAATCTTGACTTAAATATCGGCAAAATTTCACTTGTCAGGTTTGGACCATTTTTTTGTTTAATATGTAATTACCTTTGGTATGAAAGGTGTTTAGTGTGCTGATCTATCTTAAATGTGTCACAGTGCGGTATTTATAGACCAATTTACTCAATTTCCATAATGACAACCAAATTTGGTGAAAAGTTTATTTTTTATATGTATCCCGAACATTATTCTCCGCTGTTCCGAAAAATTGCTATATGACTATGGGTGTGGCGAATATGTATACAGGAAGTGACTGTATGGCCAATTGTGAGATGAATAGGTATAGAAGGATTGACTTATGATCATGAACGTGGTGGTTATGTATAATGGAGTGACTAATAAAAGATAAAAAAAAATGTATAGAAGGAGTGAATGTATGAACATGAATGTGGAGGGTATACATAAGTGTGATCATATATGGTCATGGGTGTGCGCTATGTATATATATCGAGAGGCTATGTTGTCATTGGTGATGTGCATAGGTATACATGGAGTGACTATATGGTCATGGTCGGGGTGTATATGTATATATTGAATGACTATTTGGCCATGGGTGTGGCGAATAGGTATACATTGAGTGACCGTATGGCCAATTGTGAGGTGAATATGTATACAAAGATTGACTTATGATCATGAACGTGGTGATTATGTATAATGGAGTGACTATAAGGTCATGGGTAATGTGTGGGAGTGTACCAGGTGTGCCTGTAAAGCCACTAATGGCTATATGGTCATTGTGGTATGATCGGGTATAACCAAGTGTGGCTGTATGGTCATGGGTCAGGTGTATAAAGTGATTGACTATATTGTCATTTGTTTGCTTATGTATATATGACTGGTACCTGGTGGGCTGTACATGTGTATATTCGGTATCTATAGTTTTCCGCAATAACTCAAAGCAGAATAGAATATTTAATTATCAGTTGTTGATTAACATGTATGTTTAATAACCAAGTGAGTCAAACTTTGCGACATTTTCTGAACAGCAGAAAATGTTTGATATTTTAAAATAGATCAAAGCAATGAACACCTTTAGTACCAAAGATAGTTACATTTTACTTGAAAAAAATGATCCAAACCTGAGAAATGATTTTTTTTCGATATTTATATCGGTTGTGGGAGAAAAATCTAATATTTCTGATAATGTCAGTGGTGACAGTAGTAACAATTAACCAAGGTGCATCAGACATGTTAGTATTATATGCATAAAAGGCAGAATAGCGAATTGTATACATCAACCACGGCATACTACCGGGACAGCACCTATGACCTTTCATGTGTATTCATGCGCACAACACATTTTGAATCGGTAAAAGTGTGTTTTGTAGGTCACGTGACACCAACATGTGGTGTTATTTTAGCAGAAAAACAGTTTTCTGTCGTATATTTATACTACCGGAACAAATCCTATTTTACGGTTAAAAGTATGGGAATTAGGATGCGTTCTGGAAGTATATATTTCGGTGGAAAACATGATGTTCTGCTAAAATGTTGGTACCACGTGACCTAAACAACACGTTTACCGATTCGATTGATGCTGTCCACATGAATACAAATGAGAATACATAATATTGAAATCAATTACCATATATCACATGCCATTGTGTTTATATTCATATACATCGTCATCTCGATTAAATGTGTAGTAACTAGTAAGCATGATGAATATTGTAATAACATTTTGATGCCGCGATGTTCTTTCTGGGTCAAGTTTGTCTTGTCACGTGATACGCCATGCATGATGGGTACCTAATTTCATTATTTAGCCGATTCAAACAACCCTTCGCGATTGAATAAATAATTAAAAAGATTATGACGGAAATCTCACATGTCTAAAAATTATACTTATCAACAACGAATAGAACATCCACATAAATATTAATTCATATCCACAGCTTTATGATGCATACATGGAAAATGCAAGATATGTTTTTGTCACGTGACGTGTGTCATCTCTGCGTAAACATGTTTGCATTAAGTATCTGCAGTGAATATAAATGCATATAACATATATACCAAGTTACTACTTTTATAAAGATACTGTTATCTTCCACATGGACTGTGCTATGAAATGTCATAAATGAACGTACCTTAATAGTCGAATTAATTAAAATCCCATCACACAGTTATTCCAAAACACTGAAAAAGTCACATCTCAAACAATACATTTCATACGCATGTGAACGTCTCTCAGTAGCGGGGTCATATGTCATGTCAAAGGTCGCTCAAGTGTTGTCATACCTTATAACCTTATGTAACCTTATGTTGTTAGTGGACGCTAGCTTCTATATATGCCACTATATCCACCTCTGATTCTTCATCTTCTATTTCTCCGAACTCTCCTGAATTTTTGTTTTTTGTTTGACTGATCGTATCAGGGTCTGTCAGCCTCAATTCAGCCTTGAAATTTAATTTAATTTCATGGTCCTGCCAATGGTAATCGGGATTGTTTTTGAATGAATTCATGTCTTCTGCATAGACGACTTTTTCTGCTAGATGATTCCATGGCTCCACCACTCTTAGGCTGAATGAGTATTTCCTCACATCCCTGTTTGCTCCTTCCAGAAATATATAATATCAGAAAACCAAGGTGCGATAATCAAATTTGCCCCGCCTTACTTATATATATATATCAGTACAACTTTTCTAAACCACATGATGTTATTCCCACACAAATGCAATTAATCGCAATTTATAAATATGTAGGATGCGGGCGTCATCACCTATTTATTGATATCTATATATTATCTTTATGTATATTAAACCACGCATTAATTCATAATGCACGAAGTGTCAAACAGGGGGGGTGACAGAATAGGAATTCTCGCTCATCACCTAATTATTTGATATGTTTGTCATTACGTATAACCCCCTAAAATATCAAAACCCCTGTTACGATATCTCACCCCAAAAAAACCCTTTACTCGGCAGGATTTAAGTTTGTTTTTTATTTATTATTGATATATATATTCTAACGGATCAGAACCTTTTTCTTTGTTAAAAGTATGGCAAATAGGTGCTGTTACATCATTGTTGACCCGTAGATGCCCGAATGATCCAATTTCGGTAACCAGTTGGTGTGTTGGTGCCAGTCCAGGCAGCCGGGTTCGGTGTTCGATGTGTATTGGTGTCAGTCCAGGAAGCCGGTTCGGTGTGTTGGTCTCAGTTCAGGAAGCCGGTTCGGTGTTCGGTGTATTGGTGTCAGTCCAGGCAGCCGGTTCGGTGTTCGTGTACCCGATCTTAACCATTTCGAGACCGGAGCTTCCTGAAATTTGGCGAAAACCCTGTGCCAATGTATCCTCTTATATATGCGAGCCTCTCATATATAAGAGACTACACACGCATTTGCCTAACAATATTTACATCGACAATGTAAGCCAGTGGAATCTCTTATATATGCGATACACCATATGGGAGACTCGCATACAAAGGCCTCTGGGGGGAAATGCGAGATATACCATTATTTCACTGGCTCAGGATATTTAATGATGCACCAGCGCTGCTCCCGTCGTGGACGATAATTGAAGGGTTAAGTTATCAGCAAGCCTTGAAATAGTGAGCCAAGCCTTTATTTGTTATGCCTGTCATTTGCAGAATGAGATTCCCAGAGGGTGAATTTAGTGATGCTATCCCGCACAGCGGGCTAGCATAACCAAATTCACCGTCTGTGAACCTCATTCTGCTAAGGCATAAGCAGAATGAGGTCCACAGAGGGTGAATTTGGTGATGCTAGCCCGCTGTGTGAGATAGCATCACTAAATTCACCCTCTGGGGACCTAATTCTGTAAATGACAGGCTCACAATTTCAGGGCTTGGTTATCAGACCAGACACCCCTTTGTCATAATGGCATAACACATAAAACAAATTAGGCGAAAAGCATTTAATGTATGAGAAGAATCACACCATTCGAACGCCCGCGCCTCTGAGGTAATCACACCATTCGAACGCCCGCGCCTCTGACGTAATCACACCATTCGAATGCGCACGCCTCTGACATAATCACAACAGTTTACTGTCGAACGCCTGCGCCTCTGGAGTATTTCGTTTTCCATATTACGTCCCAGCCGTTAGCACACAACCTTAGATGGAGATCGGAGTATCCCTCCGGACAGTCACCGACGCAGATTGGACCAATGCCACTATAAGAGGCTTTGCATGGTGTATAGCAGAGTCCCATACTAAACTCCTTCCCGGATGGGCACACTGAGGACACCAGGGCAGCTGTAAATTATTCAAATACAACTTTAACCCTTCATATACTGAATGGATTATCCCACTCAGTCATAAAAGTAAACATTAGAATGATCTATTATTCATTTGGATGTTTATGAAAAATAAGCAGATGACACGGGGGGGGCTGGTCAGGAAAACAATCACGGATACAAGGTGGAAATTTTTTGTTTTTCAGTTTTTGGGGACCCACCACCCCGGGAGCGTAAGTTTTTTCCACCCAGGTCTGGGAGACCCACTCGGGACCGTAAGTTTTTTCCACCCAGGTCTAGGACACCCACCCCCGAAATTGATGAAAATCTTGTAAATTCTACTATATAATGTGTTGTTGGCAGGGTAAGGGTCCCTCATTGTGTCTGCATTGGAACTGAGAGAATGCTGATCAAGTACTCCCAAAAAAAAATAAACAAAGCATATGTTTGAAAAATATGCCAACAAAACCATTGACAAAACCCAAATATTTAGCGTTATAAAGGTAAAATACCCACTCTAACAGGATAGTTGTGTCCTTTATTAGCAATAGGTTAAAATATGTGCTTGTGTAAAGTAAAAACACCATCAATGTGATTAAATAAACACAGTTGCAGTCCTCTCCATGTGGGAAATCACTGGTGAGCAATGAGGAGGAGCTCCCCTTAAAATCATTCTAAGCGAGTGGCGAGTAGCTCTCCTACAAAATGTCGAGGCGAGTAGTATCCCAGCAGGAGATGCCGCAGGGGAGAATACGGAGGGGGTCAGGGGGTCTCCCTCGGAAAATTTAGAAAATTAGATGCTCTGAGATTGAATCTGGAGCCTTTCAATGCTCCAATCAGTGAACAACACGTTATTATGTGACTTAAGTCATTGTAGTCATGTATCGACATCGACCTTTGTAAAAATCTGTCTTCTCTATATAGCGACGACAATTTTTGCGGGGTAATATCAGTTTTACACGGGGCATACGAGATTGTTATGACCTTTGCAAAATCTGTCTTCTTTATATAGCGACCACAATTTTTGCGGGGTAATATCAGTTTTACACGGGGCATACGAGATTGTTATGACCTTTGTAAAAATCTGTCTTCTCTATATAGCGACGACAATTTTTGCGGGGTAATATCAGTTTTACACGGGGCATACGAAATTGTTATGACCTTTGTAAAATCTGTCTTCTCTATATAGCGACGACAATTTTTGCGGGGTAATATCAGTTTTACACGGGGCATACGAGATTGTTATGACCTTTGTAAAATCTGTCTTCTCTATATAGCGACGACAATTTTTGCGGGGTAATATCAGTTTTACACGGGGCATACGAGATTGTTATGAACTTTGTAAAATCTGTCTTCTTTATATATAGCGACGATAATTTTTGCGGTGTAATATCAGTTTTACACGGGGCATACGAGATTGTTATGACCTTTGTAAAATCTGTCTTCTGTATATAGCGACGACAATTTTTGCGGGGTAATATAAGTTTTACACGGGGCATACGAGATTGTTATGACCTTTGTAAAATCTGTCTTCTTTATATAGCGACGACAATTTTTGCGGTGTAATATCAGTTTTACACGGGGCATACGAGATTGTTATGACCTTTGTAAAATCTGTTTTCTCTATATAGCGACGACATTTTTTGCGGGGTAATATCAGTTTTACAAGGGGCATACGATTTTGTTATGACCCTTGTAAAACATATCTTCTCTATATAGCGACGACATTTTTTGCAGGGTAATACGAAATAATTGTTTCCTGTTTAGTTAACATATATCGAACAAGAACAGCGGGATACGGCGTGATATGGCCCTTGTGGAATAATGATGCCTAAGAAGGCTTAAAATTCTACAGAGGGGATAAACACTGATATGCATCTTTGCTCCTTGAGCAAATAAGAAGGTAATATATTTGAGTGACGTTCTCAACGGAACCCAGTGTTTGCACTTTTGTAAACCAATCGGGACGCACGGTCGGACATGCTGATTACTATATTCCTCCCAAATCTATCGAGACGACCCCACCCCATAAAGTGAAATATTTACCGCTATGGTCACACTCAAGATTATATCACATATTGTTGTAAGTGAAACAATGTTATACATATGAATTATCGTATTTGTGTGTAATTGTAGTTAATGTTCATTGTATGTAATACAATTATATGGGGAGAGACCCTTTGTAAGTTGCAAAACTTATGTCTCAATCTCGTTGCGTTATTATGCAACGCTAAGAAAGGAATGCCCAAAATCGTGTACATCATCTCGTTGTTAACAATGGTAAGCGCCTAAAATATATTGTCATGGATCAGTTACATGGGTGCTATGTATTAACGTAAGAACTGTTTTGCATTCAATGAAATACTATTAAAATAAGACAATATATAGGATCGAAGTGAATTGAATTGTTTTGTGAACAGTGAGATACTGTAACAACGATTACATATTAATCAAGTAATTGCTCATGTTTCTGTTGTTGACGTTAATGTGCCAAAGCACGAACACGATTACATGAAATACGTATATTCATATTTTCAGACGGCATATGGTTTGAAAAGTGTCACATGACATAAATTACGTACAGGGTGAATGAGCGAGACTGGTTTAGAGATCGTCCTGCGTTATTCTTCTGCATAACAGGACAGTCCATTAATTGCTCACGTCTCTATTAAATCATTATATTCACCAGAATGAGATAAAGGCGTATAGTTGTATACCTTACTCGTATTTAAATTCGCGCAGTACTATTTTTCGCTCAGTTCTGAATTCGCGCACTTTAAATTCGCGCACCTAGCTGCGCGAATTCAAACATGACAAGAATAATTTCTTAATATTTATGTGACATGTTCGTATATCTTGGAGCTGATGACAATTTCGATTCTTAAGTAAGTAAGTAAATATTTTATTATGGCATATCATCATAAAATGTGTTACACATATATAATTAAATAATAAACAATAATATGTCATATGGTGGTGGCATGACCATAGGGTCGTCTTCCTGCCGCCACCATTTGGAAACGGAAAATATGGACAAAAATATGGAAGATATACAAATTTATACAAAATTGGCATTTATGCAAAATTGACATACTGGGTGGGGTTCAAACCATATAATATAATGAAATAATAATGACACATTTGTGTGTGTCTGCGTTGTTTACAATTTGATTAAAAAAAATTAATCTTTAGCTATAAAGTTCAAAAATAAATCTGTTCAAACTAGACAATGTTCTAATCAGTTTGCACCAAATAGTTAATATTTGCACTGAATATAGGCACTCAACAACACAGAAGATTGAAAAAAACAAATATCTACATGCATATATACACATAAGCGCATACATACATGCATTTACATATATATATATATTCATCAGGCACATCTTCTCATTTTTTTAAATTCATTTTACTAATGAGAGAAGGTCGTTTTATAGTTATAATTTCTTTCCTTATGGGAAGTTCAATTCCAAAAGTTAGAGTTAATTCTATCTTTTTAGTACAATCTGGACAAAACTTGTTTTTGCACTTAATATTCGAAGAATAATTGTCAATAATTGATTTGGTAAATTTGTTCTTAAAGCCTGGCTTCGATTGGATATTATGTAGAGTAACGTCAAGAGTGTTCCAAATTTTTGGAAATTCATGGATGGGTAGTTTTTCAGTGAATTTAATGCGAGCCCTTGTTTCCTGTATTTTTCCTGAGGACCTAGTACTCATACTCGGATGTTTATATATTCTAAAACTATTAACAAATGATTTGGGAACATTTACATATTTCCAGTCGTGCATAAATAGACATATCCGATGCATATACTCATCCTGCAGCTTCATAATGTTATTAGATTTAAATAATGGTTCGGTGTGACTATTGTAGCGTTTTTTATTAATAGCTCGAATTGCCTTTTTCTGAAGTACAATAACTTGATTTTGAGTACTTGCATTTCCCCATAACTCAATTCCATAAAGAATGTGAGAATGTACTAAGGTAAGATATAGCATTCTAAGACAATCGAAAGAAAGGAAATTTTTTACTCGATTTATAGCATAAAGAGAATTAGAAATTTTCGCACAAACAGCTTTCACATGGTATTCAAATATCAGATGTTCATCTATGTGAATACCTAAAAATTTGAAAGATTTTTCTTGACAATCGGATCCTATCCTTTCAATCGGCTGTTTATTTATATTCAACATTCTATTTGCAACTAAATACGGGCCATTTATTGGTTGTATCACCATATATTTAGTCTTATTTCTATTTAATGATAGTTTGTTTGCTCTACACCAAGTACTCAATTTTTCAAGCTCTTTGTTGAAGTAGTCATACAAATACTCAAGGTTGTGATGTGAAGAATACACAGTTGTGTCATCAGCAAAGGATAAAAGTGATAGGTTATTAGATCTGTGCATATCATTAACATAGACCAGAAAAAGAATCGGACCTGCAACAGATCCCTGGGGGACTCCACATGTAATTGGCAGTTTAGAAGAAACCATACCTTCCAGTTCCACACATTGGTATCTATTTGTCAGATAATTTCTAAACCACTCATTGGCTTTGCCTCTTATTCCATAAGAATCAAGTTTATTTAGCAAAATTTCATGATTTATTGTGTCAAAAGCTTTGGAAAAATCAATAAATACAGATAGCGTACAATCTTTATCCTTCTTATCATTATTCAAACCCACATCATAGAGTAGCTTCAAAATTGGATGAATTGTTGAATGATCTTTTCTAAACCCATATTGATTATGATAGAGAGTATCATGTTTATTTAAAAAAACAACTTAGTCTGTGAGATACAATTTTTTCTAAGATTTTAGAAAAAATGGGCAGAATACTTATTGGGCGATAATTTCCCATTATCTTTTGGTCGCCTGATTTGAAGAGGGGTATAACTTTTGCTATCTTCATGTCTTCTGGAACAATTCCTGTTTCCATTGAGAGATTGAAAATATGACATAAGGGTTGTGAAATTTCCGAGATAACTTTCTTCATAATGAAAGAGCTAAGACCATCTTTGTCAATGCTGTGCTTCCCTTTACTTAAGGAAACCGTTGTATGAATTTCTTCCGGTGTAGTGGGATGAAAAAAAGATTGTTTCACTACAAGGTGTAGGTAAGTATGAAGAGTATTTGTTACAAGTTTGTGATATTTTCTCAGCCGCTAGAGACTTTTCTGGTACAGGTCGATTTGGATCGGTATTGGACTCTGGATTCCCCAAAAGTCATCTCCGTTTCGCGAGAAGCATATTATCAATTTCACGAATTAGTAAAGGATAGTTTGTTGAAAGAGATGTGAGTTTGCACAATATCTGTCCATAGGTTTCGCATTACATTTTGAATAGACAAATTTATGGTTATCTCATATCAGTTGGTCAATGTTTGATGTTAGTTTCGAGAAATATCGAAATTCTTTTCAGTT
Organism: Siphonodentalium dalli; assembly: GCA_032622095.1. NCBI lineage: Eukaryota > Metazoa > Mollusca > Scaphopoda > Gadilida > Siphonodentaliidae > Siphonodentalium > Siphonodentalium dalli. Next base: position 244,599,744 of record CP136065.1, read on the forward strand.
TCTAGATCACCTGACAGTGTAGATGACATCCAAAGTTCGACATCTTCGGAGGAGATGCGTACACAAGCCCATGGGCCCAAATTGCAAACTTTGAGGGCCCGTAACTCTTGGATTTCTTCTCGGATTTCAAAAATCCTTTCGGTATGGGTTTGTTTTCGTTCAGGGAATCCACATACTTAAATAGATGAATGTCAATCAAAACTCTTTTTTTTTCGAAAATTTTGCCCCCACCCCAGCGTCAAAATATATTACCGACCCTGTCCAATTTTCATTCTCATACTAAACTGACAACGGCCAACACGACTATGAAATCCAAATGCAGTTATCTTGAATGATAGGAGAGGACAGCGGAGTAAATCAAATAGATGTTTGCCTTTATATGGGCGGTAACTCCACAGGGAAAGCGCGGACACCAGTTTTGATACCCGTGGGTAGTAGGGCATATCGAGGTGTCCATAGGGTCCAATTTTCGGTGCTCTACTCCTTATAATTTCCGAGATAATAAAATGACATTTTTTCAGATAAAGGGAGATAACTCCGCATCGGAAACACGGACAATATTCATTATATAGCGATAGGTTAGAGCTCATTGACCCCAAGATACAAACAAAATTTGAGATTGATACTCCCTATACTTTCAGACATTAGGGAGTTGAAAAAGTGTCGAGTATAATAATAATAATAGTAAAATATTTCTTTTTTCTTTTTTTTAATTTCATTCCGTGGTGAAGCGTTCTGGCGTCCTCGCGATAACTTCATTTTCAGTATCCCTTAGATGCCTAAATTCCCTAGAGATTTCACGGTCCTCCTTCAATAAGTTTCTGAGTATTTTCAATAAAACCGAAAACGGCCCCAATAGAAAAACAATAGACTTCCTCGCTACGAAATATTGTCGTGGAGTTTACTCGGCGCGCCGGATTCGGCGCGTAAACCAGCCTGGAACGGCGCTGCAGCTAATTAGGAGCCAGGCTCGGCGCGCATATCGGAACGGTCTGCGACGAGAACGCAGTGCGTATGAACGCATCGCTGTATGCGTGAGACTGTTCTTATTCCGGTCCTAACTCGTTGTTCTGTTGATGACATGGTACGCATGGGATATACATTATTTCAATAAAGAGCGTTCATCGCAAATTAATGGTACACTATATGTTCCTATACGACGCCTATTGTTTAAAAATTATATTTGACGGACTGTCCTCGACACAACACAATGCAAAATATATGTCTTCCTTACTTAGGGCATCAATATAATACGGTATGGTTATATTGAACCATATGTTCCCGACTGTTGTGTGCTATTTTAACATTGCATGATGTTGAGTTGGCAAGGCAAATTTCGGAATAGTATTAGTTTGATGCCAATACATATCATTGTATACAGACTACATGTACATCGTAACTATATTTATCACATAATTAACTCACAAAATCAGTTTCATAGTTATTGGTAAGACACACGTTTAATATTAGCGCATGCGATGACGTCACGCCGAAGATTTTCCACTAATTGACAGAGATTCTCATATTTACCCCAAAACTCCCACTTTATTTAACTAAAATGCATAAAAATAAAAAAGTAGGAGATATATAGTCAGGGGTATTTGGCACAATTGACCCCACCACCCCAAATACATATATAAGTCTTATATCGTGTTTTGTTTTTAAAACAAATTTTATTGTAATATTATATTACAAGGATCGGGGCACACATTTTAACAACTTACACCCACCACTCTCCCAATAACATTTTAACAAATACAACGTATATGACGAAAATAACATATATACGGGATGATGTATGGTGTGTTTGTAATTGCTGTCTTTGGGGTGGTGAGGTCAATTGTACCAAATACAAGTGTATAGAGTTATTCACTTTCCATCAAGACTAACCGACTGGCACTTAGTCCAGATAGGTGTTTGTCTGTTTTCGAAAAAAATCCAATGAGTTTACTCAATATAACACACTCATGCCTCGTGGTGCAACCAGATAGTCGTATACCCAAGGGGGTCATTATAAATCACTTTGTAGGGCCGAGTTGGGTGGTCAAAGGAAGCACATGACCCATGAACAATGGTAATATGTCCTCATACCCAAATCACAGCATACATGCTGGTGGACAGCTATGTTTGTGATGACTGTTATCTTTTTAACATTGCATTTTGTTGAGTTGTGGGAGGCAAATATCGAAATAGTATAAGTTGTATGTCGATAAAGAGCGTTAATAATATAATATACTTCCCGTGAGTGGAAACTGGTTTTTAAATTACACACACACCGGATTGTCCTAGTTTATCTGAAACTTTGGTTTCAGTCTTTCACAGTTAAGTGCAGTAGAACACAAGGACCATTATTAAACTGATGTACATGTATGCATACCATACGATCATAGTTTAATAGCATTCATATAAATATATATATTATGCATTGTAAATAGATGCACGAATTTTGTTAATGAAATGCCGGCTGCGATGGGACACCCGGGAACAGACACGCATTAGACGAAATTATCTCTTCATTGTCATTGGCCATGGTAATTGACACCTCCCGATGGACCAATATAAATCGCCCGAGCGTACACAACAGATTAAAATATGCTTACAGATAGTCAACGATGGGTGTAATATAATAACCGCACACTGGTTAAATGGTCTTGCTAATTTGCTATGATGCTGGTGGATCAGGTGAACTGTCATGCTGCTGATATGGCGAACTGATGCTGCTAAGACCACATGGCCAAATAACCAGGGCGAACCAGTGTTTCTGACATGAATGTGCAGCTGGGCGACAATAGTTCATGGCAGGTATTGGTTACCATACACAGAGAAAGAGTTCAACGCCATAAATGAATATGTATATCAATGAAGAGCGGCGATCATCATCTATATACACCCACACCTATCTATATCGAAACGGACATCGGTCATATAAACATAGAGGCAACTAGGTAACACCCGTCAGGTCACGGGCGCGTCGAAAGGGAAATGAGCTATGGTAACTCCGTGTGTATCATGCATTGTGGGAGCAGGCCACAGCGGTGAAGGTAACCACCTTACTATAAGTGTGACACAGTGCATGTATGTCATATATATAGGTGAGATAGAGCTTATTCCAAATTCCGGTCATTGAAAGGCAAACACTTTCCATACTAATTTCCTGCTAATTTGATCTGATGCTGGTGGGTCCTGGGGCCTGTTTCATGAAGCAAGGTCATAAGATTATCTTAATATGGACTTAATCTAAGATCTAAGGTGGATCTTATGATGTAACTTTTCCGTTTCAAGAACGCCTTTTACAAAACAAGATTAAGTCCTACTTAACTTAACTAGTTCCTTTGCGCATGTCTTGAGTACTCGGTTGGGTATGCCGTCGGGTCCCGAGGCTTTGTTGGTCTTGAGTCTGTGTAGTAGGACTTCTATGCCTTTGATATCCAGCTCGATGTTGCTGATGCTGTCATACTTCTTATCCGGTGGTGTTATGTCCTTCTGATTCAGTGGTTCTTCCTTGGTGAATACGGACTGGAATTGTCGGATGAGTATTTCGGCTTTGCCTTTGGCGTCATCTATTAAGGTCCCTCTATCTTTTAGAGGTGACACTCCGATGTTATCGTGTCGTCGGGCCTTTATGTATTGCCAAAATGGTCTGGTGGTGTTGTTCTTCAGCCCCTCTGTGATTTTGGTGTTGACGAAGTCTCGTTCGGCTTTTCTTAATTCCCGTTTACACTCTCGTTGTATCTGCCTGTAATTTCCCCATTTCCCTGATCTTTTCGCTCTGTTGTATATTCGTCTCTTTTTTCTTAGGAGGCGCTTCGTGTGTTTGTTAATCCAGGGAGTGTTATGTTTAGGTTTGATCATCTTTGATGGTATGTGTTTGTTCATGATCTCCTGGATTCCGCCTTTCAGTGTATTCCACATGGTGTTGACGTCAGGGTTTGTCAGTAGCCGAAGGCTTTCCCCTAGGATTGCCACTTCGAGCGCTACGGCTCCCCAATCCGCTTTCCCGTACATGTATATTTTGCGGGGAGGAGTCTCTTGGTGGTGGGCTTTCATTTCGAAGTCCGTCACTACCATGGCGTGATCTGATATGCCCGGTATGTTGTTTGATGTCTTCGCCAGTGATGGGTTTGAGGTGAAGACTAGGTCAAGGAGGTGCTTTTCTCTTGTTGGTTTGTCGTGGATCTGTGTTAGTCCAGCTCTTGATGTAACGTGGAGCAGGTTTTCTTGCACTTCCATCTCTGGTGCTGGTTTTGTCACCATCAGCTGTTTCCAATCCACGTTAGGACAGTTGAAGTCGCCGCATAGGATGGTCTGTTTGTTGTCTCCAGCTGCCAGTTTGATAGACTTCTCTAGCTCATTTATGTGTTTGTCTTCGCGATGGGGCATATAGAAAGATCCGATCAGGATGTCTTTGTTCGACCGTGCCTTTATCTTGACCCACATTATTTCTCAGTCGGTGATGAGTTGTGGCTGCTCCGTTGATATGAGGCTTTTGTGTGCCAGGACGAAGACTCCTCTCCCTACTGATTCTCTGTCGTTCCGATATATGTTGTAGTTATCGGGGAAGATTTCACTCGATTTGATGTGCCCGTCTGTTGTTTTTTTGCCTGGCTTCACTCCTTTCAGCCAAGATTCTGATCCACAGATGATGTCCGGTTTTACATATTCCATGGTTGCTGCGAATTCTGCCTTGTTTCACGAAACAGGGACCTCACAGCAGTCTTAAAATTAAGACAAAAGTTAAGACCATCTTAAGTTAAGAACGTGTTCGTGAAACGCACTTATGACTGAAGTTTGAACTTATGATATCTTAAGTCCCAACTATGTCATAAGTTGCTTTCGTGAAACATGGCCATGGTGCTGGTAGTGACAAATATTGGTGTTAAGAAATTGTACCGTTATTGTGTTCTAAAGGTGTCATGTTCACGGCCGTTAACATATATGTGAGAATTGACTCAAGTAAGCTGCTAGTATGTTTATACAATAGTAAAAGACATATACATTGTATATTGTAAACTATTTTACTTTGGTAGTTGCGAATCGGCCATAATCAAAATGACTATTCCTGTCGTTTTGTATGCAAAAACACGAGAAGCCTAGCAAATATGGTTCATGCAGACACTAGATATATATCCAGACACTGCAACATGTATATTCAGAAAGAATAACAGTACATTTTCTTAACAGAATCAGGTTACCATATCAGCATATTTCAACTCCGTGGGATACCCACCAGCATCGTAGCAAATCAACAAGACTACTTAAATTCGGGATATCTCACTGACATACATGTGCATGCACGCATCGACATTAACATTTGAGTTTGTTTATGTGTCTATATTATATTTTACTGTTTAATTTATGTTTTGTGCGCCCATATGGTATTATAGAAATATATCACAAGATTACATAAAATAAAAGGTTCCTCCATATAGGCGGCATATGAATTATTTTAATAAACACCATGTTGTCTCCAAATTAATGCGAATGTCACGCAGCGCGGACATAAGTAGTTTGCATGCAGGAGTTATAATACTGTTCCTTTAGATAAATAAAATAAAAGTTAATCCGGCTTATCCCACAATAATACGAGGTAATTTCACAATTATAGTATTTATATGCCGTTCCTTTAGAATACTCTCATTATCCTCATCTCCACCCTTGAACCATGTCGTAATCCGTATGCCTGTCAGTAATTTTATATTCGGAAACGGCCGAATTAAAATATTTTTCAGCCACCTCGATGAATCCAAGATCATCCTTCTTGATTCGCCATTTTCGACTGCAGATTTTAACGAATAGTATGTGTCGTACTTTGTCATCAATTTAGAGCACTTCAATACAAATCTGCGGAACTAATCACGAATGATTGTGGTTGTTTTGTTTGTATGACGACAACAGCATGAATAATATGGATATCAATTTCCTGGGTGGGATAGATTATGCAGGTATCGATCATACGCGATGCATTTACGATTTAAGATAGATGGGATCAGTTGTGACTGTGTACGTACATGTACATAATTATGTGGCTGTTAATATCAGCAAACTATATATAGGGACTATAAAATTGCATAGCAATATACTGACCTATTAGTTTTAAACCCAGAGTGTTTGCCGCCATGGCGTATCACCCCGACGGTGTATACAAACACAGCCGCATAGAAGGGAATCATAATTCCTATTAACCGCCAGGGCAAATATATAGCGCACACTGTGGGCTGAGACACTTTGAGATATCTGCCGCCGCCCCTAAGGCGCGCCATCGGGTTATATTAGTTCTGGATGCGGCTAACACGCGCCGGCGGGCGATCTCACTGCTCAAGATAGATATCCCTCGTGTTTCGCTTTTGTGGTAAATCGCCAAATGTATGCGTGACACAATGTGATACATACATAATTTACCCCAGTTATTTTAATTTATCAGACGGCGCCCTCTGAATTCGAAAACTAGATTAATTTTTACATAAGAAAATGATGGTCGCATAAATTCCCCCGATGTGCGATGGTCACTCCCCAGCACAGCCTAAACTAAATACTCTATATAAATAATATTGTAAACCATTCTCCCATATGTGTTATATCAGATAACATGTGTAATTACAGAGAGGGATGGATGGAGATAGTGAGGGGAGGGAGAGAGATGGGGGCATTTGTTGACTTATTAATGTTATTGTTGATATTACGCTTATAGTATGGTCGTGGTACGCGAAATTGTGGGTTAAACTGGAGTAAATTGGCAAAAAGGCGATTTAGATGTCAATAGATGCAGAGTCCTCAGTATAACATATCTAAAATCTCGGCTCGGCGGCCTATGAATTCGAAAACTAGAGTAATTTTCCCATAAAAAAAACTTCCCCAGATGTGCGACAGTCACCCCCCCCCCCCCCCCCCAGCACAGACTAGACTAATTGACTCGTTTTCATCTATGCTCATAATATGTCTTGTTTATTATGCTGATTATTTCAAGGAACATTTAGCAGTGGTGCAATGGTGAAAACTAATCATTTTGTAACTATTTTTGAGGAAAATGAATTCACTTCATCTTATTACTGGATCAATTGAAAGGAGAATTACCATATATATGTTGACTGTTAACCTCGTGGGCTGATTTATGAGCTGGGTTTAGAACCACTTAATTGGTGGGAGGGGTTCTGGGTTTGACCCCCCTAACTTTGGTATTCAGTGGAAACATTGTTGTAACTAGACAAACAAATGTCCACATTTAGAATATTTCTACCTTTATGAACTTGAAGTACCAGTTGTAAAATTATTCAATCATGCGAGATTGAAGCCACAGGAACATCCATGTTGGTCTGTTGATAGAGGTTTATCGTCGTTTCAGCTGCTATGCCATATCACAATATCAGTTTTACTGGTTGAATGACCACACTAAAAGTTAACTGCCTCAACCCAACAAACGGGCACCCATGTTGGTCAGCTTTGGTTCGTTAATTAAGCTAGCTTATGTTAATATTAAAACCTTAGCATTAACCAATGCGCACTGGGCGATTATGCGATTTCAGAGGGATTTAGCAGGAGTAGTGTCCCCCAGTGTTCTTGCATTTTTTGTTTTCGTGCGTCTCCCTCGAATAAGCCACTTATATTTTCCGGTTTATCTCCCGAAAATGTTTCGAAAACAAGAGGAAACCCATCAACACTAGACTGATGTTTTGCCAACAGTATATACCTACCTAATTATACGTGTTTCATCGCCAACAACTGTTGTACAACTTTTGAAGTAACAGTCACATTTTGATATGAGTTTTGAAGTAAATCCACCTAGTCTTGAATTTGAGGTAGATCACAAGTGGTCCAGGTAAATCTCCTATACTTTTAATCTGAATACCACCATATTTGAAGTGGAAAACAAAACAAGATCATTGTACTGAATTGAAAGTGCAATGAGTTTTGATGTAATTCATGTCTATTACTTAAGACAAACTGTCATCACGGATTGTCTATCTTATTGTCTAAAATCACCAGTCAATACATGCATTAACTAATGAATGCAATATTGTCCATTTCGCTATAACATAATAATCATGCGAGGTAGGACATAATTTCCTTGGGCACTTTTACCACTTCCAACTTATCGCGCCAGCTAAACGGTTGACAGCGAAACGGAGCGATGTGGTTGGAATGTCTCCATTGTGAGGGGGCATTTCCAAACATGTAAGTTCCGACAGTAATCAAGCAAACACTTTTCCCTATTCAAACTCTGAAATTAGACTTCCCAATATTACCAGTAGGTGACATTCACATGGTGAAGTTTGCAGAATAACCTTATATTTCGCCCGTGTAATCATAATTGTGGTTTAGAAACAACCTGACCGTCTATGTTCGTTGTGGCCACGTACAGTTCAGAATGTCATTTTGTTATTGAAAAGTTAAAAAATAAATGCTGGGGTCCTTCTAAAACATCGAAATGATATGTACTAAATACATACATAACTAGAATGCACTCAGAGAGATGCCAACGTGCGCAAAAATGTAATAAACAATAATTAAAAAAATAATTTCACTGTATTTTACTTAATTTATTTAATTTAATTTAATGTTAGCAAAAAAAGACAATTACCATTTCTCATTTCATCACAGATAAAAGGCATATTAGTATATTAATCATTTAAGTAATTAAAACCAATTCCATGTTGCCGAAAGGATGAGACTTTAATATCGATTACATTTTTTTTCAGCGACATATTTTCATTTTCATTTTCCGATAGTCAAAGTTGACCAAAGGAGCAATTATAAGAAATAATTAATACTATTTGTGTAAATATTGATAGCAGCCAATATGCAACAATAAATATCAATAATTAATCAATAATTAATCAATAACGATTATTTTATGTAATAATAAACTCTTCAAACGGTGTTTGTGTCAACAAATGCGTTTTGTTTTGTGTTACGTCATTCGTCGTATTTGACCCGGAACTCGGCTGAAGGTTAGGCTATTCAGCCTATTGCGTCGAATTACGAAATCGCGTTTTGAATGTCTCTCTTTTCCCGCACGATAAAAAGAGGTCTTCGCACGAACCAAAAATGATAAATCTTCCCAATTATAAGTAAAAATACCCAATTGAAGGAGTCTATGCAGGTCCCGAATGAGTCTATAGACCCTTTGATGTAGAGTTCTGATGGAGAAAATGTAGGTCGATCTATTTTTGTCATAACAAATGGCGATATCGGCGACAAACAAATAATCGAAAACAACACATAAAATAAACATGGCAAAAACGCGGCACAGTAAAAATGTGAGAACGCCACGAGGTTTTACGTCGTTTTTGGTGACGTCATGGAGTGAAACGGAGTTGGGTGACACCAACCTACGAATCTGTCTGATCGCCATACTGTTGCGCGAGCGCACGTAATTAAATATAAAACACAATAGCGTCTTCCATACAGTATTTATTATTCCAAACATGTTATGTCTACACTAGAATCTAAATAACATGTAAAATATGTTAATTAAATAATAACATATCCTAGGAGACCGCAGCACACTATATCGTGGTATATGTCGCACAGGAAAGACATAGAAATTCGCCAGTTGGAACAATAAAGAACATTCATGGTTTGTCCCGGCAGAGATGGGAGTGAATGGCTCGATGACTCTTTGCGATATATTTCATAGTGAGCTATAATTTTCACTAAAGAAGATGATATATAACAAAAGCTCAAAAACAACATATTTACAATTTGATATAGTATGGTGTATAAACAACTGTACAGGACGTGGGCGAGCCACGAAAACCGCCCACATCAGTTATACAACGTATTATACGAGTATACATGTCTATTGCAAAGATATCCAACGTCCATGGTGATAGTCCAGATTATGCAAACCCAATTAAAGGGTCACTGAGAAACCTCGGTTCAGATACAAATTTTGAAAATGAATCGGAGTATATAAAGGATATATAACCAATGGTGGAGCAGGGGAGGTGGTGCATGACGAATGTGTTTTAGCTTGAGCCGGTGTTTCATGTAGTAGAGACAGGAGTGACGCTATTTCTGGCTATTCCGACTCCCTCCGTTAAACGTATTTACGTTGTCCAATCCATTGGCTTAACACAAAAGAGATGTATTAAGCGGCCGTGTGATTGGTCGAGCAACAAATCCTATCCGCAGAGTGCAAGAGCCGAAGGTCACGAAGTTCAACTTACTGCTTCAACTATTTTAAGCGGATGTAAACAACAGTTACCTACTTTCGGATCATCGATTCCAACCAGACTACATGCATTATGATTACGTAGAAAGGAGCAACGGTTCTGAGACCCGCTTGAATTAAGCCTCCCGTCTCGGCCGCTTGCACAAAGGCAAGCAAACACGATGCATTTAATTGCGAATTTATATATAAAGAGCATCTCATATCTGAACAGAAAGACCATTGAAAACAACTGATTGATGTGACGTCGGAAAATGTTATCAGAGCATTTAAAGTATACAGTAGTATATATGTATATCGTTAATTTATTGACAAACATTATGTATTGGCCCTCCTCTCAAATTACGTATCCATTAAGTTATCTTCAGATATTCAAATGAACGCATCAATGTTTCTGGGACGCACATATAGGGTCTCAGTGGGGTGTCCATCTTGAAATTGCCAATGCACCGCTCCAAGAACTAGACCGAACTCTACGTTCGCGAAATACGACGTTCACCCCCTTGTATTGGAACTTTCCAAACAAGCATCCTCCAAAAATTTAATTGTTTGTCCCAAAAACTGTGTCCCGTGATCAAGAATCATTACACTAACGCGAGCCTAAAATGTGTTGCCACGTTTTCCCTTGACGTCAGTTGTATAGCCTATCTGTTGCAACGTTAACGGAAACTTCCATGGTAACAATTGAAGGATACGTTTACTGAGTGCCCCTGAAATTCTCACGGAAATCAACATTTGAAACGTCGGATTGTGTGCCGTATATTTATTCACCGCCAATACACTAACGCAGAACACTAAAATAATGTATGCATTGACTGCACATTAAACAGCTGTGATATAAGCGTCTGGGGTAAGCGTGTTCATAAACTAGTTGATTGGGTTGGTTGACGATATTCAAAATCTTTATCGCTCGATGAAAGCGAAATCGTCAATACACTAACGCGTCATAACACTAACGCTGTGTGTGTTAATATAATGACACTGCGTCGTAGTAATAATGGTATGCCCTTACAGACCAGGCGCTTGGTGCAACAATTGTGCAAAATGTGATACAATAAAGAAACTTGGCAAATATATTCCTCGTGGACCACTGATAATTTTCTGATATGGAGGCAATGGTCCTTCCTTGGCAACTGGTGTTGGCAACTACCCAACATCTAACCAAATATTATGGCAGTTTTAATAACCTTAAATACGCCATGTATCATATTTATGGTGAACATATAATAGTGTTTGTTAGTTTGGTTCTGACCGGAAAAATACCATATTTCTTATTTACTTCTTGCTGCATACCCAAAATCGAAAACTGCAGATATCACTACTATTATGGCAATTTTAAAGACAAAACTGCACCGTGTAGCATTTTGTTGATGAAAACTATTACTTTTCTTTCCACAAAGGTATCGTCAACATACTTTTCTGGCTCCATGGTGTAGATATATCATGTATACAGTTCTGGGTCTGTTCTCTACGTATAGACACCTGCCCAATCATGGGTACATGGTCATGCCATACCTTTATCTACATGTGTCATATGACCTAAATATATGAGAGCATGGTGGAATAGTGGGTGTGAAAGTGGTAACGTCGGAGACTATTCTAGAAGGGTTTTAGGGCACATACATTCACCGCAGAACTGATGGAACGACTCAGTCGAACCGACAGTATTTCAAAACAAGGAGTGTCGAATTTTGATAGCGCCAGTGCTAAGGCAATCCAGGGCGACTAGTGCACAGAAACAGACATAAGCGCCCCATAATTAGGGGTGCGCTCTCGTACTGAATTAATTCGGTGAGTAGGATGCGAATGGTTTGTTTCATTTTGGCTCTAAACTGATTTGAACGTATAGAGTGTCATTAGTAATATCGCGCCTCACAGAAAAACAATTCCAGTTTATTTTCGAAGATTTATTGTATCAACTGAGCGGTTGTGACGCCTATTGGGTAAATATTACTCTTCGCTCTGCGGGTTTGGTTAACATGGAACTTATAATATTCTGCCTAGTGATCTCGATGTTAATGACAATAACTTACTCGCTGGGATGTGAAATATAATATGCACCCCTTTGCGCTATAAGATACTAATGAATACGAAGCATCGCCAAATGTTGCTTTTGTGTCAGTTGTGTTCTAGCAATGTCGAAGCTTGTGGGGATATATCTAATAAACAAGACAGATAACGTATTTCTTCCGGTACTTTTAGAAACTCACGCCGGCCGTAAACTAGATCAGTCTTTTGTGTATAGATTACTTTTATCCATGCGGGCGAGTCGTCCTGAATGTCATACATTCCTCCCTGGAGGTCCAGATATGAATGACGATATCTTTAATTACGGGGAAACACAACACAATAGCTGTGAATAATAACCAACTTATATTTCCGGTTTATCTCCTGCATCCTGTCTCAGCCAAATTTACTGTTTTGAAAGACGGAATGGCGTAAGATTGTTTGAAAACAAGAGGAAATAAATCATCCCATCCCTCGGAATCGAGATAATAACTTTTCATATCATTACATATGAACACATGCATGACTTTTAATAGTTTATTTGTGGATTTGGAACTTTGCCAGCCGATGTTTATTGTTGAGTCATTTGACACGTCAGGTGTGTACAGCTGTGTCGTATATAGATAATTTGTTGACACGTAAAATGAATCAACGCTGTGTTATTTAACACGTTTAAGTAAGTTGTCGCTTGTTGTTCACAACCCAACAGTGCGGAACCTTTGTTTTGATGTCTTGTGTTTATGTAATGTATTCCCATTCCATCTGTTCAGAATTATGTTCCCATTCTATTTGTTCAGAATTAATATTGTTTGAACTAAGTAATACATTTCAGGTTTGATTGAGCAAATATATAATTCATCATTAATCAAATGTTAGAACTTTGCCTAATTGCTGACGATGGACCATAGTTCTAATTACATAATATTGTTGGTAGATTGCGTTATTTCGGACACTGAATACAAACGGGGCGAAAAAGGGGTCAATGAAAGATGGCTCAACTAATTCATCTCGTTTGCAGTCAGTGTGGGCCGATGAGCTGTGTCGTAGTCGTCGGGCGTTGTCCTGAGTCGTGTTATCGATAATGGTATAGATGAATTGATGATAGATTAAGTGCTGTAGTTGGATTGGCAACCAGTCCTAACACTCGATCAGAAGTCAATATCGACTGTCTTCACTGACGATCAAACAAACAAGATGGAGACACCTGCCACTATCTGGGTCCTTATTTTCGCTCACCTCGTGCATCGACCCAGAGCCCTGGATTATATCACCTGATGTCGTGACCTTTCACCTGATCTTTCACAACAACACTAGTCAACAACTACATGTGCACAGTTCATGTGTTTAAGTACCTCAACATTCACCACACTCCTCTCCGTTCCATTCGTTTTGATGGTGGGATATCCTAAAAATAAATTTGATCTCCATCCAAGACGCCACGTGACATGCAAAGTGAATAAACGTAGGTTGCATTCTCTGGGACGCCCATTATCCCTCAGCATTTTCGAAAAAGTCAACGGCCCCGGCCGGACTTCTGCAGTCATTGCAACTTGTACATGATGCGCGCATTTCCGGATGTTACCCCACAGACGTGGTAGGGCGAAAGCCCGCGAATTTTGACGACGGAATTGTTTATATTTTCCTCAGAAGTAAGGGGCGTCCGTTTCGATTAACAGTCTGACGTCTGGAACCGCGTATAAGGCAAGTTGTTGGTCGGTTTCAAAGAATCGAACCGTGAAGCCGAAGTATTATACGTTGGGACAAGGTAGCCATTGAGCCTCAGAAGATTTACGCTGTCCGAAACAGTGAAGATGCACGGGATAACTGGTAAGCTGCATTTCTTGGAAGATGGTGAAAACCCGCGAGAATACACAGTTGAAATATTCGGTTTTTGTTGGATTTGATAAAAACCAAATCTGAATCCATTGGATTTGAGGACATGTTCAATACCATATATTGATTTTGACTGATAGTCTTCAAGAGTTATTGTTACTGTTTCCGTAGCACATGGCCAGGTTGGCGGTCGCCATTTAATTTCGAAGCGACTGAAACACATTCTAGTGTTAAAATCACAGCAAGTAACTTAGACTGGTTCAATGGGTGATCACATATATGTTTCCCGATGGCCGGACAACCTAATCTTGGGGAATATTGACAGGTATTTATCTACTAACTATTAATTATAGGATGCTTTCAGTTTCCACTTCAACTTTGCACGAAATCTTCACACACGTATTTTATCTCAGAACACAAGCTCATATATTGGCGCAATCACGATAGAGAAGTGACAGAACATTTCAAACTCAACAAATAAGATTATGCCTTTGTCAATGGATAAGACATAACAAATTTTCATCAAAAAGACTTGAAGTTTAAAAAGACATTTCTCAGTATATTTGATAAACAATTGTCATGGTGTTTGAAATTGGTTATGTCCACAGCAATTTATCAGGTTTAGAACTTTAGGTCATGGCATGTATTTTTACATTTATTCCTTATTTGTGCTTAAGCCTAAATCACTTACGCGTAAGCGCAAATTATGCTTAAGTGTGATGTCATTACCCTTAAGCGTAATTCAAATTCCATATGCGAAAACTCCCCTGAAGCTGAAATGGATGCAGCCAATTACTGATGCTAGAAACTTTTGACAAATATCTACCTTAGATGATATCATTATATGTAAGGTAATAAGGCTATGCAAATCTATTACGCTTAAGTGTAGTGGCAGTGCGCTTACGCGCACTTTTCAATTTTCAGTTCTTTATGACTAATTTGATTCTTGCTAAATTAAATCTATTTTGAGCCCTGAATATGCTTACGCATAATTAGCTATTAAATGTGTATTTGGCCTCCCATACCAATATGGGTGCACCACAAATCAATCTTTATTTAGACCGATCTGTCTAAATTTGTTGGCCAATCAGTCTAAATAGATTGAATGTTGACAATTTGCCAATAGAAAAGACATAAAATTTTCATCAAAAAAAATCTTAAAGTTGCAAAAAACATTTGTCAGTTTAATTGAATAAAAGTTGTCATTCCGTTTGAAAATTATCATGATTGATGGCAATTTAAAAGGTCTAGGTGAATAGGTGTATGGGAGGCCATGCGAAAATTACTTACACTTAAGCAAAAATGTAAGGATCATATTTATGCTCAAGCGCAAATAAGGTACAAATGTTAAAATCGCATCCCATATCGTTGAACCACCAAGCGTTCTTTATTAGACCGATTGGTCTAAAGAGTCTAGACCAATCGGTCTAAAGTCTTCCTGGCAGTACCTTTTCTGACACCGGTCTAACTAAATTTTAAGAGAAGGAACTCCCAAAGTTTTTGAATATTGAAATTTTGTTTACAGTTTGTGCATGTTTGTCAATAGGTGTATGAGAGGTACCGTAATGCATTTTCACATTTATTCCTTATTTGCGCAAAAGTGCAAATTATTTACTCTTAAGCACAAATTATTTACGCTTACGCGCAAATTATTTACGAATGAGCACAAATCATTATCATTTATTCTTAAGCACAAATGGATCACCCAGACCTGTTTTATACATTGGAAACAACTGTATAGAAAAATGTGTCCTGCCATTGAATTTGCCATTAGCGATTAATGTTGTGTTACCATATGTTATAGTGTACACTGTATTTTTGAATCATTTAATTTCAAAATTCTAGATATTTCTTAATATTTGTACAACTTTCATGTAATTGTTTCATAGAAATAATTCACATCAATTCAGTATTAATAGTGAAATAAATAAAAAACATGTGGTATATTATGAACGTAATTGGGCTGCACCGTTCAATAATAGACTCTGAAATTCAAGACCAATCTTTTAATCTTTTTACACTGGTCAGCTAGTCGAATTTCCGCTGGTTAAAGATGTCATTTACATTCAATGTATAGTCAATTTTGGACTACTCAATACCCACATGCTTAGAACAGGTAAGGTCATATACATGTGTAGGCAGAAAAGACATACAAATTTCATTTAATGTCTACATTTCGTAAACCGTAATGAATTAAAATATAAATTTCCTCGAAAATGGGTACCTGAACTGTACTGTAGCTTCAAGTTTCACGGGCTTTGACCACATGTCCTCTCTGACTATCGGCAGCTTCAGCAGGCTACATATTATCAATACCATTACCACGGTTTTTTTCATAATCGTAAACCTTGGGTAGGATCACGGTTACATGTCATACCGGGCTGTTACCAGATAGATTCACAACATTGTGGTTTACCTTCATCGGGATACGAATGAACTATTTGGTTTCTTTACACTGTATTTCGTTGAAAACAGAATCACATGCACCGAATAAGTGTTAGGAGACATGTGTCGGGCATTGTAAATTCGGTTGGAATAGCTCCTAGATTAAATGTTGCAGCTTTGGTTTATTAGGTCGCCCGATAATATATTGGAAGACATATATACGTTACACACGCCACACACACAATAATCAACAACTTTAAAATGACTATTACATGTATGTTTCAATGACTGGCATGTGCTTTTTTATGCTTATATACCCTTTATGTGGATTCATCCCATGTTATCATTTATTGAAAATGCAGCGTAATATATTACAATTTACGCTTTCTACGTTCTGCGCTATTTTTAATCTACAGAAACCACTGGACTGCTCATTATTCCTGGGGTGGTATTGAATGGGAATGATTGATTACGTAACTTGGATTTAAACATAGGAGTAAAAATAATTCAACCCAGGGGAAGTGAATAATAGTTCTATATGTTAACACCCTATTTTGTGGCATTTAAAGACATAATATGTACTTGTTCCGGTGCGGGAAACTGAGTTAGTAATCATGCACTATGTCAATTGGAGGAATGCAACATTCAACTAAAACCACCGAAAATCTGAAGCAAATCGACCGTGCCACTCCATAGAAAACATCGTCTGAACTACGCTCAAATGTAAATATTGACTACTCGATTCGGGACGCATCTATCGGCAATAAACTAATGAAAACGATGTAACCATCGAGTGTTACTGCATTTAATTAATAATTAGAATGATGGTGTGTGTTGTCAATTTAGATATACTATTGTAAATATAACTACGGTACTTTGAACAAGATTATTTTTCATTTAAATATGTTATCACCCTACCGGAGCGTTTCATATCACTTTAAGGAACGCATAATACTATTTCACACCCAGCGGAACATTCCAATATTCAAGATCACAGCATGTGCTCTATGCAAGTCAGCGGTGGGGAGGGTGAGGTAGGTGGTAGTTCTTATTTTAAAGCTGTTGGATGTATGACTTCGCTGAATATTGAATGCTAGCATGACTCGCATCTATTTTTACCACCCAGCACTAGTATACTTATACACTGTAAACTTTGTAGCACACACAATAATTGTTGTCTGAACTTTGCTGAAGACCCAGCTACATCTATAGATTACTCCGACACCTTCAAATTCAATTTGCTGAAGATTATGCAGTTGTCCAGCCAAGGTGCTATGACAGTTGAGTAACTTTTCAACCCTGTGGTGACCCCAATAGTGTTCTTTAATGCGCACATACCGAGGCGTGTACACGGGTCAGCCATTAATGCCCATGTCTGATCAGACAGCATACTGCAACTACGACAACTGCAACATAATAACATGCTCTTCATTGCGAAAATAGTCCGCGCGTGGCACACACACGATGCGGGATGTTGGATTCGCCCTTGCATGGATATGGTACATCCATCCATCCATAATTAAAATACTTGTAAGTTTGAGTCAGATGGAAGTAAAACATGCACGGGTAAACTGTTACATATATATGGACACGTCCCATGCCAATTATCACAAGATATCCTTTCTCCGATGAAAATAGGAGGGGCGCGTGCCAAGGGCACCGGATGGTAAAACCGCTCTTGTGTCTTACTAGTATCCTGCCATTTTCACCATTTTTATTAAAACTTTGGGGTGGGTCCCCAATTATACCACGGGGGAGGGGGACTTGTATTGGAGGGGTGTGTGTCCACCGTGCTTTCCGTGGTGGTGGTGGGTCTAAAAACAAAATTTAACCTTGTTAACTGACACCGTCTGCCCGTGCCAGTATGTTCTTGTGCAGCTGGTTTTATAGCCCTTGCATGTCATGTCAGACAGTCAGAGATGTGGATACATGTGGATACATGTGGATACATGTGGATACATGTGGATACATGTGGATACATGTGGATACATGTGGATACATGTGGATACATGTGGATACATGTGGATACATGTGGATACATGTGGATACATATGGATACATGTGGATACATGTGGATACATGTGGATACATGTGGATACATAGAGGATATCGACACATGTGGATACATAGAGGATATCGACACATGTGGATACATAGAGGATATCGACACATGTGGATACATAGAGGATATCGACACATGTGGATACATAGAGGATATCTACACATGTGGATACATAGAGGATATCTACACATGTGGATACATAGAGGATATCTACACATGTGGATACATAGATGATACATGTGGATACATAGAGGATACATGTGGATACATAGAGGATATCTACACATGTGGATACATAGAGGATATCTACACATGTGGATACATAGAGGATATCTACACATGTGGATACATAGAGGATATCTACACATGTGGATACATAGAGGATATCGACACATGTGGATACATAGAGGATATCGACACATGTGGATACATAGAGGATATCGACACATGTGGATACATAGAGGATATCGACACATGTGGATACATAGAGGATATCTACACATGTGGATACATAGAGGATATCTACACTTTTTGGTTGTATATGGGAATTATCTCATGAGTGATGACCAAATGTTTTTTATTTCCACGAGTGGATCTGAATCAGTTATGTTATATTCATGCTAATAGACATGTTATATTACAGCATGCTGAATATCTGTTTGTGATGACTCAATTTTGGGAATTTCATTTTCAACCATAATTATTACAAGATTATTACAAAACATTTTTTTTCCGCAGCTCAAAAAAAATGTGCTTCATATTATTCAACTATGTTAAAAAATTAACATCAGTGCCCTTAGGCTATCAGTATAGATTGTTTCTTGTTGTAAACAAGCCTTGAAATAGTGTGTCTGTCATTTGCAGAATGAGGTTTCCAAAGGGTAAATTTAGGCTAGCATCAGCAAATTCACTCTCTGTGACTTCATTCTGCTTACACCTCATCAGAATTAGGTTCCCAGATGGTAAATATGGTGATGCTAGCCCGCTATGGGGGTAGCATTACTAAATTCACCCTCTGTGGACCTCATTCTGCTTACACCTCATCAGAATTAGGTTAGGTTCCCAGAGGGTAAATATGGTGATGCTAGACCGCTATGGGTGTAGCATCACTAAATTCACCCTCTGTGGAACTCATTCTGCAAATGCCAGACTCGATATTTCAAGGCTTGGTTGTAAAATTATTAAATCGTAAAGGCTATTCTGCCGTATATGGCAGAATAGCCTCTTAAACTATTATGCCGTACATGTATATGTTGGCATGAAAGTTTCACGTCACCGCACGTGCCGTCCGAAACATGACGTCGATTTCATTGTATTGTTTTGTCTTGTCGGGGATACTTTTAATGGAGTGGCTAAATTTCGATATACTAGTACCATTAGTACAGTAGATTCTGGTCATTATCTCCCATATCTGCTGAGATCATCGCACTTTAATTGCAACTTTCATTAATTCGATTACACAAGGCGTGTTTGGACCAACGCTGTTAAATTTATCATCTGTAGCCTACATACATGTAGGACCTGTTCGAACACTTGTCTTGTTGGTTTATAATTGTCAATTAAATGATATAAAATGCTCGTTCTGGACTGCTCGACCTTTTATTAGAGTAAATCCCGTCAGTTGTTACATTTACCATATACGGCAGAATAGCCATAACCCATCATATGGCTATTCTGCCATATACGACATAATAGCTATATGCTGAGTTATGGCTATTTTGTCATATACTGCAGAACAGCCGCTCATGGTATTATTCCATATACTGCAGAATAGCCTCGGCCTTATTAAATACCCACGGTATGCAGCTCTTGAAATTTTGAAAAATATCCCATAGCAAATTTAATACTGAGGCATGTTAGATCCGCATGATACCAGGGCGCTTTAAAATGCTAAATTTGATTATTGCCATATAGCCAATGTTGAAGACTGCAGTATGTCTATCTACCTGTATGTCACTCCGAAGATAAAATGCAGGGACACATTGCATAAGAAATCACTGTCATGTCAAACTGATGTTATCACTTACACAAACCTGTAACAGGTAGTTGATAAGAAACAGAAAATAAGTGGTGAAAATTCTAATATTCTTCTGAAAAATAATTATTTCGCGGGGTTTTTTTTTGGAGGGTGGGTGTGAAAACAATGGTCGGAAAAGATATTCTTTTTATTAAAAACTGAAAACAAATTGTGTCGAGGGGTTAGTGGTTCCGAATGAATGGCAATCGGAGAAAAGGTATTATACCCCCTGTTGTAAGTGTTTATTAGTAGTGACATAATTTGAATAACTAAAATGCATTTGGATGTAAACTTCCGTTGTTGTTGTTCATGTCGTAACTGGATCTTACCGGGACCATCAAATCTGATTGTGCATCTTTAACAAAAAACCTAATTATGATGTATATTTGTTGAAATTATGTGAACATTCCTACATATGAATGCATGGCAATATATGTTCTGTACCTGTGTTGAAAAACAGTTCAAACAAATGATAAAGAATTCCATTCCAATGTATAATGTCTAGCAGAGGGGGTGTTTCAGTGTTTTCTAAGTATCAAGGTATGGATGTAGGCTAATAACGTAATACCTGTGTTTAGGGTAACAGGAGAACCAAAAAAAGGGTGGAGTGAATAATCACCGCATTTTGTATTTTAATTGACAGAATACTGGATGACGCTAAACATAAACTTAATAACCATAACCACGATGGCCTTATAATTGCCCTTATAATTATCCAATAACCTGATGTGTTTTAAAGTGATGTGAAACACTGCACTGAGGTGTTCCCGGAAAGAATAAGAAATAATCAGACAAAAATAAGTTGTCTTAAATTTGATATCCATATAGTTGAAAAACTGCACCATTGTTATAAACGAATTAAACTCAGTGACTATTATTGGAGCAATCATTTCTGTAATGTTTATACTCAATATTAAAGGGGCCTTGATAAAGTAGCAAATATGCATATGTGTGTGTAGTTCAACCATTGCGTTCTCTGAAATGGTACTGTACATATGGTTGGAACCTTAGTTCCTAATATTAGACTTTGGCTAAATAATTCCAGTGGGCACAGTGTGTGCAGAGACCTGACGACAGGAGGGGTTGGGGTGTACCACCCCCTAACTTTGGGCAACATTTTCAACAGTTGGAAATTTCATACCTGCCAAACATTAGTTGGAAATTTCACACCAACAATAGGTTAAAAATGTTCTTGTAGTTTGATTTTCAAACAATTTATTGGTGGAATTAATTGTTTTTGGACCAATATTTGCATATTTTCCTATTTTTTGTCAAAATTTTGGACTGAAATGGTCACCAGTTGGAAATTTTCCAACCTCATGGGGGTGACAGGTTGGAAATTTCCAACACTTGGAAAGCTTGTGTCCTGGTCCCTCCCCCGTGGCCAGTCAAAACTGAACTTCTAGTTAATTTAAGAAAACAAATTTGTCATACATTTGGTCAACATTGTCATTGGAATTGTCATCAGTTGTAAATTGTCCAACCTACATGGGGTGTCAGGTTTGAAATTTCGAACGCTAGGAATGCTTGAGGCTAGTCTAAATGCTAGGAATTTACAATTTTCGCACACCGGGCCGAACCATGGTCGGCCAGGTGTGTCATTGTCTCTCCCCCTGGCCAATACAAAAATGCTAATAAGTTCAACAATATTTGACTACATTTGGTCAAACTTGTGGACTGAAATGGTCATCAGTTGGAGAATTTTCCAACCTGAGGGGTAGTATGAGGTTTGAAATTTCCAACACTATAGGAAAGCTTCAGTTGAGGCCAGTCCAGATGCTAGGATTTGCGATTTTCTCGTTCAAATTTCAAAATTTTGTCACACCGGGCCGAACAACCATGGTCAGCCCGGTGTGTTGTGTGCATTTGTAAGGAGTTAGACCACTGGATGTTAGGATTTATGCAGTGTTTCAGGTTAAAATATCTGAATATTCTCATACTGGGAATATAGATCCATGGCTTATGAAGATATAGGATATTATGCCATTAGGCCTAAGCACTGGGATGCAAGGGGTGAAAATGGAATTATGTAAAACTTGTGTTCGGTCTGATTCAAGGGGGAGGGTGCAGTTGGAATTTCACAAGGTGGACACCCCCCGAACGGAAACACTCTAGCCACGTCCCTGAGTGTATGGATACTAACTGATTGCTTATATACACCCGTGTATTCCCATTTAAAAATACAGGATGTATTATGTTATGATAAAATTATTATACAATGTTGTGTTCAGTATTTTTCTTGTACGAGTCCAGTTTGTGATGAAAAGTCATATTTGACGAGACATGCAGTGTCCAATATGACCAATATGACTTTTCACCACAACATGGACGAGTACAAGAAAAACACATACTGTACCATACACAACATTGTATAATGGCAATTGTATTATCCATCTGTATGTTTATCCAAATTTTGGGAATAAAACTGTTATGGTTATTTTTGGTTTTTGTCAGTACTTGATTCTCTATAAAAGCCTGCATATGATCACCAGAAAGCATGATTTGGGACTGTAAACACGTAGTGAAAAAGAACTTTATGCGGAAGTGGAAAGTCTGCTAAATCCACCAGATTAGTGCATGCACATCACAATTTCAATTTGGCAATAGAGTTACTTTGTGACATCATGGAGTCCCGATAAAAAAGTCATATTGGACTCAATCAAGTCCAATATCACTTTTTATACCGGAATCTGTGATATCAATGAATAACTTTTTTTGCCAAATGAATCAGTGAAATTGTGAAGTGCACGCAAATGGAATTTCGGAGGCCAATAGACTTTTCCCGGTTTATCGTGTGACGGCTTTTGCCCAATCAGAAATAGTGTTAATTAAGGGTGGATAATAATATGTACATTGTATTATGACATCTGTCTGTCAATCCATCAATTCGCTTTTGGATTCCGGATTTTTATAATACTTGCTTTATCTCAACTGAATGGAATGAAATTTGGAATGGGTGTGTTTACTAGCACAACTTACAGGTCAAGTTCAAGTTTGGGTTCAGCACGTCAATTTCACCAGAGTTAAGGTCCTTTGTTGAAATTACCATGGGTGTATTTTGCCATGGGTCTAACAATGCTCTTGTTCAATGAAACAAGTCCACAATACATATACATCTTTAAATTTGACTTTTCTCAAAAATAGTATTTTATTCTTTTCTTTTTAGAGTTTATTCACTGCCATTGGAAACTTTAGGACCATAATGTGCACATCATACAGATGATGGATGTGCGTAACAGTGTTTTAACTGTGCAGATACAATATCTTATTCATCAACTTTTCGGACATAAATATTGTACCACATTATACAAGTGGGATGCCGTCTGTGATACTTTAGCGGTATAATGACGCTATGCAGTAAAGTACATTATCTGCTACATATCTTTAAATACTACTGCATGGCAAGTGAAGAATCAGATAAATTGTCCTTGTGAAAGGTCAATGTAAGCAGATGTATGATAAACTATATATTTGGTGTTAATTAATTGAAATTATTGCAATGGTGAGATGTGCACAGAAGACAGGAATAGACATTGCTTTGGAAGAATAGCTTGGATATGAACTATTTTCCTGCTGGAAAAGTTTGAATTAAAGTTTGAATTTCAAAATCCCACTGTGTCTTCATTCACATGCATAAAGACATAACCATTCATGTTTGTTTTAAAATGTCATTCTTAGATGCACCCAATTATATTATTTGGCCAAGTTTTCTTCGTCTTTGCTCACTTATGATATGATTCATAATTGGGGGACCTCACATATGCAGGCAAATTACAAGCTTCAATTTAACATTACTGACACCAATTAAATGGTACTCATGCGTTTTTGATTTCATGAAAATGTTACTTGTAATTTGCCACATCTTGTGGATTTCAGTTCTATACCAGCATGCGCTCTTAGAAAGTCACTGCATAATTATGAGAAGCATTTGCCAGTTTTGGGACCAACTGTTTCTATCATAATAATTTCAGGACTGTAAACAGAAAATAACCATAAATAGCATTTCCTTCATATAATATACAGTGATCACCATTTGTTTTCTGTTTACAGAGAAATTATTATAGGAGAAACCGTGAAAAATAATGGGTTTTAGTATAATATACAATTTCTGTTCATAGAGTGACCGTAGTTATTATGACAGAAACAGACGCTCTAATAGCTGCCAGCTGTTTCTGTTGTAATTTTTATTTTTTTAACAGTGAAGGCCTGTGCACTATATGTATACAATGGCTTGTATTGGCAGAATGAACACATAGACATGAATATGTTTGTGGGGAGGGTATGAATTGGATGTATTTGTCAAACATTGAGTTTAGCTGGTCCAAGCTGGAGAAAGCCATAATATATAAATCTGATAACCCATAGTAAGCTAGTGATTAGCTGAATATTTGTTCTGGAAATGGAATCTGGTGGCACCTATTTCAGACTCTGTATAGCATACTGAGTCTAAAGCCTTACATAATTAACCATTTACTATCTTAATGGATCTTTTACCCGTAAGACAGGCCAGGTCCCACTTCTCCCCCTTCTGCAGTAAGTCCCTGCTGCGCTTCTATCCCCACGGTATGTCTTGCGGCATGCCTCGTCCCTGGTCTCTTCGGTAGAAACCCTGTTGATAAGCGATCTACATTGAGATGCCGTTAATTTGCTTAGCAAGTGTACTAGCGCTCTCCAGTAAACCAGACAGCATTAGAGTTAATATGATTAAGTAGAAACGGTAATCCGGATTGAATAAAACCTTCATGTCGAAACACACTACACAAGAATTCGATCAGTCGAAAATAAGCTTGACTAGTAATAGAGCAGTTGTGTGGAACCTCTCCCTGGCAATTTATCTCCTCCACTACCTCTTGGCACATATAATCCTTCTGCCATGACCACAAGGTCATCAACCCTGAATTATATACAGGAGCCACCACAGACAAGGTCATATCCTCTATTGGCTCCCACAATTTCCACGTGACGTGCACACCCAAAACATGGCTCTTAAACTTCTGCGTTGTTGTGGAACAGCCGTCAATTGGACACGGGTAAACACATTTGCCATCATTACGTCGAGTAGCTCGTCTGTTTCGGTTGTCCCGAGTAGATTTTTGAACCGGGTTCGACGACACATCAGTAGGTTTCGGGATGGGCGATTCCACTATGAAGTTGAGATATTGCCTGGACTACTCGCTCATACACACCCTTGAAACCCCACGAAGGAATAACCCCGTTATCATTTCCTGAGCACAGAAGCACACCATTCCGGGCCTCATACCTGACATGATAATAACCTGGTCACCCGGCTCAGTTTCAGAGAATTGAATATACTGACGTTTCATCCTTCTCAGTTCGGTGGTGCGAATCTTCTGCCAAGCTAATTATGATGTGCCGTGTAGAAACTTATCCAATTCCGTTGCCGACGAGAATCTTCTATTCTGAAGGTGTCCTTCACTTTGGTGGGACGGCACCTGGAGTTCAGTTTGAGCAGCGTTGGTCATTTTCTTAGTGAGGACATATGTTGCCGATGGAATAGGCCTAGCCTTTCACCAAGAAATACAGAGGGTATGGTTAAATCGTGCACAATGTCAGTGAGAGGTTTCTACCCGTGATAGTGTGACTGATCTCGGTTTAGTTTTATTTCCAGTTTGATTAAATTCTTCTCGATTACGAGATTTAGCCGATTTATCATTCATGTCCACCGACAACTTTACATGAATATTTGGCCATTGAGAGGGAATAATTCGGCATGGCACAGACAGATCCCCCAGTAACCAAGCATTCCAATACCACATTTGTGTCTGGACGAATTATTGAGGTTTACGTCCTCAATGATGATGAAGCGGTCGGTATGCACCGACCCAGAAAGACCTTCTGTCGTCTTATGTGGATGAACATTCACAGATTTTGACGTGTTATTCCTATATATCAGTTTTCCTCCCCGACTGACATGCCTGGTGCTGGTTTCCTGGAAAATACCTCTTCCTACTGACCGTTTTTCCACACTGATGCTTTCCCTAGTTTTACCCCCAAACCAGCCCGGAATGGTCAGAACAGCTCGAGATAGAAACTCCAGGCTTATATGTGATCGAAAGAGTATCATAACCAGATGTCTTTTCTACCACCGATATTGCCGTATCTCCAATTACTCCGACAGGGCCAGAACAGCTCGAGACAGGCATATAGGTGTGTGAGTGGTCAGAGAAGTGTTTTCAGATTTCGGTGTTCTGTTTGCAACCGGTATTGCCATATCTCCAACTAATCCGACAGGACCAGAAGAGCTCGAGATAGCTCCCAGGTTCTTTTACACTAAGTCGGAACTCTCAGAATATGACATGATATTTATTATACAAGTATTTACAAGTTAACATCAGGCAGTCAGTCACGGAGAATAACACAATAACATTATCATCTCAGCTATACGTTCGAAGCAAGAGTCTCAATTTTCTAGTCTCGGCTGTAACAAGTATATATGAGAATCAACGCCCAACCAGCTGTAGCCATACTATTGGTTCACGTGTAGTGGACCAGCCAAGCAGGTTAAGATAATATATTCTTTATGGGACTACTAGCCCGTGATGAAATAGCATAGACTATTTCATCCTAGGTTAGTTTCCCAAGCACAAAGTATGGATATTTGAGCCAGGGCATTGACTTCCAAATTAACCTTACATACGCCATGTAACATTCGAAAGTGTTACATAACTCTTATCACCTTTTTCAAGATTTTTGTCCTAAGACAAAAAACTTGATGATTCCGTGATAGAGATCAAACTATCCAATTTGGAATATGGATAGCTCTGTAAAGAACACACACGTTCCTAATACAGGAATGTCATACTCCGAAAGTTCGTTAATCGAGTGAAATCGTTGATAAGAGGGAATTGTTCCGAAACAGAGTAATGTCATAATCCTTGAATAAGCTTTGGTTCTGTTTCCTTTTGTCTTTCCGTATAGTTGGTACTGATCCAGCGGAGGGGTAATAAGGGTGAGATCCCCCTATTCCCGTGCATCCTGTATTTCCGTATAGTTGGTCCTGATCCAGCGGAGGGGTAATAAGGGTGATATCCCGACTAT
Source organism: Siphonodentalium dalli (assembly GCA_032622095.1). Classification (NCBI taxonomy): domain Eukaryota; kingdom Metazoa; phylum Mollusca; class Scaphopoda; order Gadilida; family Siphonodentaliidae; genus Siphonodentalium; species Siphonodentalium dalli. The sequence continues at coordinate 244,627,275 of CP136065.1, forward strand.
TCCCATGCGTCCTGTCTTTCCGTGGAGTTGGTCCTGATCCAACGGAGGGGTAATAAGGGTGAGATCCCGCCTATTCCCGTGGGTCTTCGCTTTATCCTAAATAAACGCCTTGTTTCGGTACGAAAGTTGGTTAAATTTCAACTTGACCTTGAATTCGGGCGTAAATTTTCGTAAAGGATCAATTTTGGTTAATATGTCTAGGGGATGACTCTCCATCATAGCTTTTTCGCCTTGTTTCGATACGAAAGTTGGATTAAATTTCAACTTGATCCTGAATTCGGGCGTAAATTGGTTAAGGATCAATATAGTACTGTCCAGTGTATAGGACTCCATACGTTGTGTAAGAACTGGAATTAATTAAGTCTGGTTAATGTCATCAGCGTGTAAAATCACGCTTATACGTGTAGAACATGTTTCATCCTTGAAATGATCATCTAACCGACTAAACATTTTAGTTGGGCTTAAAGGCCTATATATACCAGCATATACAAATGTTCTATAACAGAAAACCTTACAATAATTGGCATCGACATGTCCAACCTCGTTGTTCGTTTCAAATCACTATCCCAATTAACCTGGAAAGCCAAATTACATATCTCTATATATATCAGCATTTACAAATGCTCTGTACCCTAAATTTTCTTCAACGGAATTAAATGTACAACTCTGAGACAATTTGCTTGGCTTATTTATTTTTTAATGCTCGATGTGACACAGAACTGATGGTGTAATATTGATAACCAGGTTCAAGCATTCACGTCCATTTTAACACCACTATTGAGACAGACTCCACAACACCAATTTATCGAAACGGTCACTGGTGGCAATGAATTGTTTTTTTTTGGTCATACATGCACACAGCGTTAAGTTGCTTACATTCTCGATGACGACTTAATTAATTTAGCACGCATGAATAATCTACAAAAGCCAACTCCAGGTGTATCGGCCCTTCCTGTGCAATAGATATGTATTGTCCCTTTTGGAGAGATTGGCCAGATTTTAATAGTGGATACCCTGGGGCAATGTTTGATTTATATCAAAATATTCACCGGACAGCTGTGGTGTGTTTTGGCTAAACGAGTGTGTCAATGCATGTATTCAGTAATTGCTTCTCATTGTCATCTGAGTTTCGATGGGGTATGCGGCCTGTGATCTCGTGAATTTTCTATCTGGACGCAATGTTTCGTCTATGCTTATGTTCTGGAATATTACACTGTCGTTAATGGCTAAGGTTATCAAAGTATATTTATCCAATAATATCATCAATGAAATTAACATGATTAATTTTGGATCCATTTAATTTCTTCTATGGAACGTTTCTTAAGGTAAGTTCATTTTTTCTTCTTCTATTCTATTCTGGGTATTCTGTGTCGTCAACATACAGTTTAGACATACTGGTGGTATGTCAGCCTGGTTATCACTGACAGACACTCTTAGAATCCCGTAACAGATTTAATTATGGCACAATCAATTTTCTATCCATTCTTTTCTTGTGTGGTCAAACCATGATTGATTATTCAGTTACATGCCTTACATTCTGACTTGTCAACTGTGATCAACTTTGGTTTGTTCGAAACCTGAAGACATTAAAACCCTTCTGATTACTTGTATAATGCATACCTACAATGACGATACCTGTAAATCGATCTATATATTTTGTTTAATCTAAATTTTAACCTAATTCAGGCATGTCATAATAAAAAATACCACTAACCATCCGTGTCGATATTCTTGCAAAACATTTGAACCATTTTGCTAATCTCAACATTCCTAAACATTGGTTTCGAATATTTCAAACTTCAAGTGTCTACATCTGGACTATAATTTATTTATTTTTAAGTTTCTCGAATCACTTCAACTAATTTCTTTCTAAAACATATATTTATCTGGGCGCAACTAGTCTCTTCACAAACTGTCATAAATAATTAATGTTTTCCAATAGATCATCCGAGCACAGTAAAACTAAACTTAATTCACCAACAGAACAATTTAAAAACAATTCCAGTCATAATTCATTCAAAACCAGAACTCACTAAAATCATACTGATTAACTTGAAAACATCCTAAAATCAGCAGTAAATTTTACATACCGATATAACCTGCATAATGGTGAAAGAATTTAGTACATGCTCAACCAGAATTTCCAAGAACATTTTTGTTCAGTGATTTACATTATTCACAAATAATTTATTTAAACTTCAAACAGGTTTACCAAAAGTGTGTTAATACTATATGTAAATGCCGTCCACTTGCTCAGAACAACTACAAAGACAACAAAAGATCTATTTCAAAACAAAAACTTATGTGTCCTAACCAAAACTACATTTGTTTTTTGGCAACTTCCTACAATATATACCATAATAGGTTTCAATAAGCACTGTCTAAATTACCTAACCATAACTTGTGCCAAATTTCTTTATCTGGAAATTTTCAACTGACAAAACAAGCAGACAGACAAACTAACTGTGTATTCACTACATTTGTATATATATATGCATCATTTAATAATTCATTGGGATATCTTCACTTGTAGATTGTAGCATCAATCATATCCAATTTATAGGATACCATATAGCGATGCACACACATTTTATTCCAGTGATTATTTCATATAGCTCATAATATTTTTCAAATTGACAATATTTAAACCAACGATAAATCGACCTATGAATGGTTGGCTAAATCACCTTTTTTTCTTCCTTCCTTCTCCGTGACCACCTGCGCGTCCATGTTCCATAATTCCAAGAAGCATCCTGTTTAATCGGCACCACCGCGGAGATGTTACAATCCCCAGGTTCATTTACACTAAGTCGGAACTCTCAGAACATGACATGATATTTATTATACAAGTATTTACAAGTTAACACCAGGCAGGCAGTCACGGAGAATAACAGAATAACAAAATAGCATAGACTATTTCATCCTCGGTTAGTTTCCAATGCGTAAAGTATGGATATTTGAGGCAGGGCATTGACTTCCAAATTAACCTTACTTACGCCGTGTTACATTCGAAAGTGTTACAATAGGGCGAATAGGCCATACAGGTATTGGTGTAATTGCAAGAGTGAGTTGAGATTCAGGCGCCCTATCTCCAACTAATCCGGGAGAGCCAAACAGCTTGAGACATGACCCCCGGATCCCAGAATGGATGTTGTAACTGTAGCACCATGTTCTGGTGACTCAGTTTGATCATACCGGATGGCTACCATTTTCCCAGTGGTGTTGAATCTGTGCTTTTTGACAGGAAGTGTTGATCTTATATTACCACTTTTATTCGTGGAAGATTTTTTGTTCAGGATTTGCAGTACTCTCCCAAATGTTGTTCTATGAAAGCCTTGTCCATGTGGTAATTGGCATGGCCATACGCTTCTTTAGCCACATAGTCTAGGCAAATATGGACATAGGTGTCGCATGGAGAGGGAATTTATGTGACCTACATTTTTGGTTAGCACGAACACTTAACTTTCGGAATCCGTATGTTGGCTTTGTCAGATAGGGGGACTTTTTTCGCACCGCGTGGTTTTATTAAGGCACCTGTTGATCAAATCGGTCATTTTTTAAATAAAGCCGACATATTTGACAGATTATATTCACACCTTTTGAGAAGAGATATTCGTCCGATTTTTATACACGTGAATGGGGCGATAACCAGAGTAAGATAATACATGTAACAATTGAATCTCGGAATGAAAGTCATGGCGTCATGTGACGTCAAGTAATTTTTAGGGTGAGAAGAATATGATGATTCACGCAAAGCGTTGTATTTCGTTCTTATAAAATCAGAAGTAAGATGGTTATACCCAATTGTTGTATACGATGGGAAACTACTGCCAATTAGCTACGTTCTAATATATCACTTACCGCTGTTGGTCGGATTATTTTTTATCACTTCTTGAAGTGGTGTTTAGGTATACGTATGTTAAAGTTACCTTTCATCACCTTTTGAGCAGATTGTAAATTCTCTCTCGCTACCTCATGTGTGCTTAGAATGGCCTCCTCCAGATCCAACACAAACTGTGGAATATTCTCGTGGGCTGGCGTACCATTTGAGGGAACAATGAGATATGCTGGTTTATTCACCTCGCGTCCCAACATTGAAGTATTTGCCGTGAAACCTGTTCGCATATTCACAGCAGATCTTAGTGCCCCAGCTAATTAGGGTAAAAACACATTCCACGATTTTTGTTTCGTTGCTGTGAAGAAACGCAAGGCGTCCATGAGGGGCCGGTTATACCTCTCAACTTGCCCGTTTCCGGATGGCCGATATGGTGTACAACGAGACTTGTGAATATTAAGATCTTTAAATGAAGCCGCAAAATGGTTACTTTCTAAATTTCTGCCTTGGTCGGTGAACAGGAAACCAAACCTTGAGAACAATTAATTAACTGCTGCTAAGGCAGTATCTTCTGCAGTTTGGGATGGCATGGAGATACACTCTACTCATTTAGAAAACTGGTCCACCATCATGAGAATGTACTACCCGTGTCTGTTTTAGGCAGAGGACCCAAAAATTCACGGCGGACCCTTTCCATGGGGTATCCCACCTGATAAAATTGTAAGGGAGCTTTAGTGTGTCTATTCAATTTCTTATTCAATTGCATGCCTCACATACTGCCACACAACCAGCCACATCTGTAGTCAGACCACACCAGTAAGAAGATTTCTGAACCCTTTGCTTTGTCTGTGCAATACCCTGGTGACTGTACATGGGAATATCACGGCACAACATGAGGACCTCCCTTTTCAATTTCCCAGGAACCACCACCACTTCTAGCCCAGATTTCCTCACCTTATATAACAAGTTATCTTTGAGCATACAAGTTTCCTTATTTAGCCAAAAATAATTATAAGCAGGGCCAGCCGGAACCCCGGAATAGCCAATTCAATACATCAACCACAACTTTAAGCGATTGCAGGACACGCTGGGGTAATATCTACCATTTTCCAATTTTTGGCGGCCATTTTTTCATCCATTTTGAGCCAAAATAAAACTTTTCGTTTTGATTTGGAATATTCATAGGCAATGACGTGCCTCACTTAGATTACAAAGATCTGTTAATTTCTTGGTGAAATATGACTAGAATCCCAATTGTGATTTTGTTTGTGGAAATTTGTACCGTGTTCTGTAAAATTGAATTTTTGAGAGATCAGAAGGGGCTATGATCCCAATAATTGTACGTTTCATTGCTACGGTGATCGGTTAATATAAAATATACAAAATAAAGTCACATTTCTCAACCAGTTCTAAACAGCATAAACTTATCTAGAAGATAATAGCGAAAAAACGTCATATTTTCAAATTCCGGCGGCCATTTTGGCTGGGGAGTTTCAATTGTTACCTATACAAGTGGCATTATGACTTAGTTTCACGAAAATATATACATTTGTATACACTATACAAGATTTTCCTATGTTGCTATTATGCCGGGTAGTTCTATATGCCTTGCATATTATCATATTACATTTTAGGGCTTACATGTACAGTGAGACCCTGTTAAATCGTATCGCAGTGTTTACAGCGAATATGAGTCTGACATGCTAACCACTGGACCACGGAGCTCCACCTTTGGCTACATAACAGCATAGAACTTCGCGAAATACTAAAGACTACAAAATAAACACAATTATGAGCAAACCGTCGCTTGGAGACAATACAGGTGCGTGATAGGACACATGGTGTGTGATACATATATGACCAGCCAAATATATGAATGGGTTGAATGTATTACTGTATTAAGTCTATTTAGCTAGTTGAGTTGTCCTACATGTAGACCGGTATTTTGCTCCCACAGCCATCACAGTTATGGATTTCTTCGAAATACTACAATGCATATGGAGTGTTTTTATTATAATTTTGACCTTCAAATCAACAAATTCAACTGGATAACACTTTTAGGAACCACGGGGCTCTGCTCTCTGCTCTCTACAGACATACAATGTACATTTGAACAAGGCTCGATTTAACGGGATTCGAATCCCAACAATTTCCAAATTTATGCTAACCAACTTACAATGACAAAACATGAATTGGTAGGGGATGCTATACAACATATACCCAGTGCTGCATAATGTTCTACAAATTAAAAATAATAGGTCTACATCTGCATCTGAATGTAAATTTTTCCATCAACTTCTGGATGACCACTTGTCTAATTAGGGAATATATTCTGCAGCTGACTTTAAAACAAATGCGCTGATATGTTCAGTTATAATCAGATAACAAAATGTTCAAAAATAAATGTATCTGGTCGGTGTGATATACTTTAAATATGGCTGTCAAAGTCTCAATCCTACCACATACAGTATATTTAATGTTGTACCATCGCAGCTCCCGTCATGAAAGGGTTAAGTGTGTAGTATTATGACTGCTGTATGTATATTCCTCATTATTTTTAAACAGATCGGAACCAGTTAGAAATTACGAACCTAATGTAATAGCCCAGAGATGGTGAGGGTTGGAATGTCTCGAACTGAATTTAATTCCAGTCTAATAGTTTGACTCAAAGTAGAACAATATACATATATAGTTGATTCTTGATCTGAAAACAAAATATTTTACCCTATACATTGATTCGAAAGTAGCCCGGCGGTCCAGTCGAAACAATGCTCAGTGCACAATACCAGCATAGGCCATATAGCGCTGACGAAGGTGGTCCTAACACCGATGGGCGTTGATTCGCCGATCCCAGCTCGCGACCAAGTAGTTTTGCGAGACCAGATCCAGACTTGGAACACCGATATTATTAGGGCGGTCTAAACCAGAGACCAGAAATCTGCCGACTAAGTTGATGCATTGCATATAAGAGTATGATATGTCTGTCCGTCTGCTGTCCGTATTTTTCTCCCAGCCTCTGATCCGATTTCAACCAATTTGTGGTACCCTTGCGATGGTTATAACAGCGTCAGTTTTTTTTTAAATTTTATAAACACAATTAAATAGAAAAATACAATACGATTTCAGAAACAGATGTACGCGCTTTACATATGTGATTTCAGTGTGGCCCACGCCATCCAACATAATAACGGGTATAAGTCCATTATGGTATTTTATCAGAACCAAATAAGTCCAATATCAACCAATGTCAATATTTTGTTCAATAATGAACCTATTTGTCAGATGATTTATTGAAGTAGCATACTAATATGAGCAAGCCACTCCGACGTTGAATGGAGGTTCCCAAAGGGAGCCTATATCCAGGGACGTTCTAACTGAGGGTGTGGGTGAGACCATACAATTTCCATATATATAGGATTTGGTCTAATACAATTTCCAACTATATAGGATTTGGTTTTGAGTAATGCAAAATTCCAAAATTGGCTTAATGGATTAATAATGTGGGTTTCTACTTTGGACTGTGTAAATAAAGACGTTAGAAACAAGAATGACAAAGCATTGATCCATATGTTAGTATTGAGTACATGCAGTACGTGTGTACATTATACATGGTATTAATAGCATATGGCTGAGGAACGAATACGAGTTACATGTATTCAAATTCCAATGAGTCACAAGTTATAATTCAAACAAAGGTAACTATTATGCGTGCTGTATTATTTTTATATCGTTAAAGCTATCCTCAGAAAGTTATGGAGGTTTGACATTACAACAAGTTAACAATATATTGATTGAAATGCAGCACACGATTTGAGCAACTCAAATGTATAACATAGAATCTGTTTCGGAATTCGGAGTCGGAAAAAACAATTTGTACAATTCAGTAATTGGAATATCGGAGTCGGAAAATCGCGAACTCTGATTGAAACGCTTCGATCATTCGATTTACTTGTTACTTTTAATTTCCATTTATTGGAATTTGAGTCATGAAATTTCCAATTATTGAACATTATGGTCCTCATTGGGGGTGAGATCCTGTCGGTAGGTGCCTGTCTGTATCAGCCAGTAAGATAGTAATCCGACTATTTCCTAGTGTGGTGTGCTAGCAATTGCTCTCGAATTCGTTTAGTAATCAGATAATGCTGCCTATACTAAATAAGACAGTCTCACTGGAATACACCATCCCTGGGTTTTACCAAAATTGGTAAACATTTTAAAATGTCGTTCAAGAGCCTCAAGTGTTGATTAATATACAGACAGATCTGCCAATTAAAAAAATAAATTGTAAATATATCCATAGAATATAGTAAGTCAATTTCCACACTTTTATTAAATACACGGTTGATATGCAAATACGAGAATTGCCTATGCAAGGAGAAAGCTAAGAACACGTATGTGATGCAAATGTATCAATAGCTTCAAGTTGAAATGTTTAACAGCATTGCGTTCTATTTGGCATTATAAGTGTGGCCACACGTCTTCTCAGTAAGCCACTCAATAATGTAGAAAGTGTTTTCGAAACGTCAGTGTTTTATCGATTTAACACCCGTGAAGGTATTTAATAAAGTCCACAATAGGGGTACCTACTGACCGGAATTTCATGCGGTTGAACTGTGTTAATAGTTTGATTCCATCGATTATTTTTGATGGTTCATCCTTATAAAATAAGTCAAACTGTTCCACAAGCTTCACAACAGACCACAGAGATCAGTAACAATCGCTTGTGTCTTATTGTAACGTGTTGAAGTCACCAAAGGTATGTGTTCTGTAATATTGTATATTCAAAATGTCTCCGAAGAAATAATATACATTCACCATATTTTAGCCGATGTATCTTAATTTCAGGGATTAGCATTACTCGAGAATATTCTTTGGTAATATATATTTACCCGGTTGGGTGATTTCCGATACCTGCATGTACTAATATTTTATTCTCTTGTGAAAGAACTCGAATGTTGCACGGGGTGGTCTCGTGTTTAGTTTGCAAGATTATGTCATTGATTATTTTGTAGACATGGCGTGTACTTCTATTTTAAAATAATTTGATCAACCCTGTACTTTAATTAGTTGGTGGAACATTTTCTAACATTGCGTCCTAAACTTGGCTGAATAGGTAGGTGAATATTTGACCCATGAAATCCACATAGATTACATTAAGTATTGGCTGGCAAATCGAACTCTTGGGACTGTGTAAGCATACGTTCCAATCAAGATTTCAAAGAAATTTGGTTCAGACAAGTTTACCAATTGTGTGGATATGTTACCATGGCTGGGTATTTGGACGATATAACTCAAATAACTCCCCCAATCGACAAATGACGTATTTACAACATGAAGTTATGAGTCCAGCACGTTAACTATTATATATCAGCCCACTATGATAGATACATATTATTACCATAGCATTGCGTACTATAGTACATGTATTGGTGGATACATACATGTTTGCATAATAAGTCTATATCATTCGGGTGAAGCCATGTCCATGTTGGCCGTCTTCCTGATAATGCACATCCATATTGCACACTCCCATATTAGACTTCTTAAATTGTATATCTCGGCTTCTCCGGCCTTCCCTCAAGTATATCATGCATTGGTGTTGTTAGCAAGACACTATTCCAACCGTAGCGAGTAGCGATGTACACGTACGCAAAATGTATAAGCTTTTCAATTAAGTACTCCGCTCTTGTCGCATAATGGGTCAGTATGGGATAATATCTAGCCATAGTTATGATTTTGTTATTTAAAAATGATATCGTCACAGTCGCTTACTTCCTGTAAGAGCACATGAATTGTTGCTTGCCGAATGTCGGCATGACATCATCACTTTAATGCGGTTTGCTATCTATCAGCTGATCGGTTCCGTGTATTGTTTATTCTGTTTGGTCTATTACAAGTGAAACTAGTGAATAATTTAGCAACTTTAAGCATTATAAATAACATTTATTGACATTGTTGAATCCTGTATTATTTCATTCGTGAAAAGCAGTGGAAATATTGATTTATATTCAAAATTGATATGTCCAATGCCAGTCACTCATGGAATAATTATGGCATTCACTCAAAAACCATAGGTATCCTCTATATATCAGTATATGGCTTTTGTATGTGAGCGATTTGTCCAGTAATATTTTATTTGACGTGACCATCTAAGCCAAATCAACGCTTGTGATTGGATGTTTGGAATTCACTATTACCGATAGTTTCGTCCGCAACACGAAGGTATGCTTCCTAATATTAGTACAACTACTATCGCTTAGAAAATCAAGAAATATGTTTAGCATGCCAACTATTCTGGTGAGGTAATTCGAAAGTTATCTCCGCCTCGCTGCAACAGTTCAACATTGTTTTGTCGGAAATGTCTTTCTAAACAATAACAAGAGCACATTACATGTTCGTAAGCAGATTGTTTATGTTATACGTGATGTTTTTACCTATTTTAGTGTGACGATTTATCATATTTTTTTCTTCGCTGATCACAATATCGCTTCGATATTTTTATCAATGTCCTAAATTCGCGCTACAAATTGTCTAAACAAATTTTCAGTTTGTTTTCGGTAAAAATTAATGTTTTGATCTGAAGCCATTCTTTATCAACAACGATTAATGCGTTCCATTACTTTCGGAATAAGTCAAAATGGCAAAACCTCAACAATGACTCACGATGAGGATTTAAGACTTGCACAGTTAGAAGCAGGACAACTTATCGAAGCGAATTTGACTGGCATCAACACAAAATAGGAATCGAAATTCAAACTAAACATTCCAAAATCTTTCTATAATGAAATGGAAATGTATTAAGTCATTCGATATGGGATATGGGATGTCGTGAGTAACATTCGACGAAACATAGTAAATACTGCGTGGCTTGTCAGTAACTATGCATAATAACATCCAAGCCGTGCAACATTCATATAATATTCATAGAAATGTAAGACTGTGGTTCTCAGTAGTATTTGTCGCTCCGTCAATGTGATGTCATTAAAATTGAATTGCTTGAGCGTGAACAATTATTATAATTCATTGATTGAATGGCATGTATTTAGTTTTATTAGTATTTGGTATTAGGTTGTTGACTGTGATCCATTGTACTGTTGATTTAAAAGCTCCATGCCAAATTCGAAGACTTATTAGACAGAGACGTCGCCTTTATTCAAATGCAAAAATAAAGAAAAACGACCGGTCATGGGCAAAATATAAGACTAAGAGAAACGAGGTGACATCGTGTATAAGAAGTGCCAAGCAAAACTTAATAGAAACACACACAGTATATACTGGGAAACTGCCTTACTGAATCTTCGCTCTGGTGGAAGACTCTAAACCGACTCAAGGGCCCCGAGAAAAAAGTATACCAGCACTGAAATATAACGACAACATTGTAACAGCTAACGCGTCGAAAGCTGAAATATTTAACAATTATTTCGCTTCGATATCATCTCTTCCCAATGAAAACATAATTGACTTACCACCCTTTGCTTATAAAACAGAATCCAGACTCGATTCATTTCTTGTTACACGTGAAGAAATATACAAATCACTGAAAAGCATAGAATCAGCGAAAGCTAGTGGGCCCGATGAAATGAGCCCACGCATACTGAAACACTGAGCATCCTCACTGGCTGCACCACTGGAATTTGTTTTCAATAAACTAATTGAAAAATCATTCTTCCCATCTGAATGGAAAATTGCAAATGTCTCCCATTTATAAGAAAGACGACCCTAGTGAACCCTCAAATTATCGCCCAGTTTCTTTACTTTGTTGCTTGTCAAAATTTTTCGAAAAGTGTATCTACTCTCACTTGAATACATACTTCAGGACCAACAACCTCTTAACAAATCTTTAGTCAGGATTCACCCCTAATGACAGCACAGTCTTTCAGTTAACAGACGTCTATCATTATATTATATCTTCACTTGATAGCGATAAAGAAATTAGATGCCTGTTCTGCGACGTTAGCAAGGCTTTTGATAAGGTATGGCACCGCGGTCTTATGTTTAAACTCAAAAGTATGGGAATTATCGGCGCGACATACGATCTTCTGGAAAAGTACTTAGATAATAGACAGCAGCGAGTATTTGTTTCAAATTCCAATTCAAGCTTGAAGAGTGTCTCAGCTGGTGTGCCCCATGGATCCATACTTGGCCCTCTTCTATTTTTAGTCTACATTAACGACATCGTAGAAAATGTGACGAGTAATATAAGGCTTTTTGCTGACGATACGTCTCTATATCTTTCGATCGAAGACCCCATATTGGCCGCCGAAGTTATTAACAACGATATCAGGTTGTTATACGAGTGGTCGCAAAAATGGCAAGTTAAATTTAATCCCATCAAAACAGAGTCACTTCTGATATCATGGAAAACCAACGCTATCGACCACCCACCGCTTCACATGTCTGGGCAGAATATTGAAGAAATTGAAACACATAAGCACCTAGGTCTAACTTTTAATGGGGATTGTACCTGGCATGATCATATAACTGATATTGAAAATCGAGCTGCAAGTCGACTTTATATACTGAGGAAGTATAAATTCATTTTGGACAGGAGAACCCTCGAACGTATATACTTATCTTACATCCGCCCAGTAATGGAATATGCTTCCTCAGTATGGGATAATTGTACAGATGAGGATTCAGGCCATCTCGAAGACATCCAATACGAAGCCGCGCGATTGGTCACAGGGACAACTAGAAGCTGTAGTAAGGAATCTTTATTACGGGAAACCGGCTGGGACACACTTTCGAGCAGAAGAGAAAAAGCAAAACTTATTCAATTTTTCAAAATGATTAAGCGAGACACGCCTCCTTACTTATATACGCTTGTCCCTCCGGTATCTGGAAGCCAAACCAATTACGATTTCAGACAAAAAGGCCTCAGGTGCCCCCGTTTTTTTGCGACAAGATATGCAAATTCATTCCTGCCAGCCACCGTAAAACTATGGAATAGCCTTCCACCTGAAGCGAAAAGTTGTGACACAGTATCATAATTCAAGAGATATATCTCCAAAAAACACAATAGAATACCATCATATTATTATACAACGTTTACAAGACCAAGTCAAATCTACCACTGTCGTCTGAGAACCTACTGCAGTAACTTGAAATATGATCTGTTTTGTAACCACCTAAATAATAATCCATTCTGCGATTGTGGGGAACTAGAGACCGCCGAACATTTTTTACTTCACTGTCCAATTTACAAAAAAGAGAGAGATAACTGTTTTGTGGGTCCTATTATGACACTAAATGTGAACACTTTACTTAATGGGTCGGTTAATTCAACGCACAGTGAAAATACAGTTGTTTTCATGTCACTCCAAAAGTTCATAGATAGAACCAAACGATTTAACTGAGTTCCATCACTAACAGATATTAATATCTCATCCAAAGAGTAGTGAAAATAAATAAGAGCGCTCTCACAGGTAAATTATGTAATCCGGGGGGAGGTCGGATCTGCGGCGATCAGCCGCGGATATGCTCGCGGGTGTCTGTGGAACGGACAATTCATCACTCGAGACCAAAATATATCATGAAGAAATTTTAAAACGCGGAAATGGCCACGAATAAGCCTAGGCTTACTGCCAGATCCCTTTATCTCATATGAATGTTTGTGTATGTTATATATGTATTTATGTGCCTTTTGAGAAATAAAATATTGTTTACACTAACTTCGCGCAGTACTATTTTTAGGCACCGATGGGTGCGATAATTTAAAGTGATGTGAAACACTCCAGTGGGGTGATACATTAGAAAAGGAGAATAATCTTGCTCACGGTAGTTATTTTTTACGATATTAATCCAAACTGACAACACACACACCGTCATTCTGATATATTAATTAAATGCAATGACTCTCGATGGCGAAATCATTTAAGTTTGTTTCTCGTTGATAGTTGCGTCCCGAATCCAGATGTAAATATTTACAATTGAGCGTAGTTCCGACGATGTTTTCTATGGAGTTGTATGGTCGATTTCTTTGAACTTTTCGCTGATGTTAGTAGAATGCTACATGTATTTCCCCCAGATTGGCACAACACCTGAGTAGTAACTTGTCAGTTTCATGCACACGAAAAAGTTCATAATATGTCTTTAAAACTGACCCAAAAATAGTTCGACTCCTGAGTTTATTGCAAATCACAGGGAGAATCAGCTACATTATTGAGATACATACATAACAGACGGTTGGACTGCATGGATACAGACAATTATATTGACACGTGTTCATGCATTCTCAACGCCAGTATTTACATATAAATCATGGCAAAATCTTCGATGTTGGAATACTTGTAAGAAATACAGTCCAGGGGAATCAGGTTACGCTCCTGCTGTGTGCAACAATTCATTAATAGTGTAACCATTTCCATATCTATGGGGATCTTGGCGACCAAATGCGCGTTGAAGCTAACTGGTCCAATGCGCCCCCATACATTATGATACTGCTGTGTGATCGGTCTGTTGCTATTCGTGGACGAAAAATGTTTTATAATGCAATTTATATTTTATTGCAGGTCACGTGATAATGATGAGCAAGTTCTACTTCACGTTGTTGGTACTGGCACTCAGTGGTATGTTCATCACTTTATTTATAGCCACTCTGTGCTGTTTCCCATTCTATTTACAGCCAACCGGTTGTATGTTCCGCGTTTTATTTATAGCCACTCTGGTATGTTCCGTATTCAATTTATAACCATGCAGTCGGTGGTATGGTCCGCGTCCTATTTATATCCACTTGGTGGCATGTTCCGCATTATATTTATAGTCACTCTGTGGCATGTTCAGGTTGTATAATCGACAATGTGCGTTTTATCGACAAATTTGTATCCTTCCTCCCATATTTTACGCACTGTATACCTCCCTCTCAGTGAATGTTTAAATATCAACTGTCCTATTTGATAATGCCACAATATGTACGGTTTCTATAATATTATTTCGTTATAACGAAATATTATATCGATGTAACGCAATATTATTTCGAGATATAAAGAAGAGTTCACGTGTCACATCCCGCGATCCGCAGATATCGACTTTCAAAAACAGAAAGTCGTCTCTTGTAAATAGCGTCCATGATTATATGAGGCTCACTATGGGAGATAGAGACCCCATTATTATGTTGGCTCCCTATGGGAGATTGGAGACTCCATTATTATGTTGTCTCCATATGGGAGATGGGAGACTCCACTATTATGTTGGCCATCAAGCGGCAGATCCAATGTTCTCAATTATAGTATGCTTTTTGATACGATGGGCCACTTTAAGAGACCTAGCATGTGGGACAAATAGGCTGGAACTAAGCACCAGTTCATATTGAGAACTTTCGTATTTTGGATCTTGGAAACATGCATACCGACTTTAAATTGGACAGGATATAATGCAGAAGTGCATGTATTAAACAAATCCTATCTTAAAACTGAACCAAGATGACGAAGAGGGCGTGAAAAGAAATACATTTTTTGTATACTGAGATTAAGCATGGCGAATAGAGTTATTCATCTTGTACCAGAACAGAGAAGTGACCAGGGTGTAACTTATTAAAGCGGTATTGTGTATAATGTTGCCAATAAAATATTGGAAAAAACAATACAATTTAAATTCCCTACACACGATGCTACTCACTGTATATATATATGTTAATGTACATGCATACTTGCTCCTCTGATTTATTCCATACCATTAACAAAAAGTGTACATCGGAATGGTTTAGTATTTGCAGGGATGTACAGGTGATCGTACAAAGAATTTAATTTGAACTCTTTCTATGCTAAATACTCACAGATGAGTAGTTTTCCCTTTGGAAATGTTCAAATAATATGTTCAACAAACGTTGTTGAACATATTATCGGAACATTTCCCTCAAATAAATACGTATCCATCTGCACTTGTATTATATCTGTCATCCGGGGGGGGGGGGGTCGGACAAAAATTACAGGATACAAGGTGGGTGGGTGTCCCCGAGCCCGGAATGCAGATTTTTTCTGATGTCATGCAATTTTTCAAAAATAATTTCTAAGACAATTACAGCTTCAAAATGAATTGAAACAATCAGATTCATATAGTAGTGATATAGTAGTGCACGCTATAGTATGGAATCCTATTAGGGCCACTTGCTAATGGCGCTTTCGAGCATTCAAAAGTGCGCCATTAGTAACGCGCCGAAAGCGCCGGAAGCGACAAAATATGCGCCGTTACGGCGCACTATTTGTCGCTTTCGGCGCACTTTTTGTCGCTTTCGGCGCTTTCGGCGCGCGCGCCGAAAGCGACAAAATGTGCGATATTAGCGCATGTTTCGGCGCGCCGAAAGCGACACAATGTGCGCCGTAACGGCGCACATTTTGTCGCTTTCGGCGCGTTACTAATGGCGCACTTTTTGTCGCTTTCGGCGCGCCATTAGGCATACTATTAGGTCCACTCCCTAATGGCGCGCGCCGGAAGCGACAAAAAGTGCGCCATTAGGGTATGTTTCGGCGCGCGCCGAAAGCGCCGAAAGCGACAACAAGTGCGCCGAAAGCGCCATTAGCAAGTGGCCCTAATAGGATGCCATACTATAGCCTTATGCAAGTGAGGGGGCCTATATATTTTAATTGTTTTCCACAATTTCTCCCTTTAACAGTTGAAACCATGGGGTGGGTCCGGTTTTAGTCGACGAACAAAATTGCAATGAAAAAAAATCCATTCTCATATTTTCTCATAGTTTATCATGGCTTTTTTAACTTATTATACATAGAGGATACCTGCGTGTTTTGAGTGAATACCGAAGTATCTCATGAGTGGTCACAGTGAGATATAACATATAAAACTGTATACAACTGCATACAACATAAATAATGTAACATAAATACAACAAAATACATAAATTGTAACTAACATAGAAATTCATATTTCTTAAAAGTTCATGGTTCCCTCATTCCTGGAACTGTGTTTATTTAATCACATTGATGGTGTTTTTACTTTACACATGCACATATTTTAACCTATTGCTAATAAGGGACACAACTATCCTGTTAAAGTGGGTATTTTACCTTTATAACGCTAAATATTTGGGTTTTTAAAGGTTTTGTCACTGGTTTTGTTGGCATATTTTTCAACCATATGCTTTGTTTATTGTTTTGTTGGTGTACTTGGTCAGCATTCTCTCAGTTCCGGTGCAGACACAATGAGAGACCCTTACCCTGCCAACAACACATTATTTAGTAGAATTTACAAGATTTTCATCAATTTTGGGGGTGGGTATCCTAGACCTGGGTGGAAAAAACTTACGGTCCCGGGTGGGTGTCCCAGACCTGGGTTGAAAAAACTTACGCTCCCGGGGTGGTGGGTCCCCAAAACTGAAAAACACAAAATTTCCACCTTGTATCCGTCATTGTTTTCCTGACCACCCCCCCCCCCCCGTGTCATCTGCTTAGTTTTCATGAACACCCCATCCAGATGAATAATAGATCATTCTAATGTTTACTTTTATGACTGAGTGGGATAATCCATTCAGTATATGAAGGGTTAAAGTTGTATTTGAATAATTTACAGCTGCCCTGGTGTCCTCAGTGTGCCCATCCGGGAAGGTGTTAAATATGGGACTCTGCTATACACCATGCAGAGCCTCTTATAGTGGCATTGGTCCAATCTGCGTCATGGACTGTCCGGCGGGATACTCCGATATCCATATAAAGGTGTGTGCCAACGGCTGGGACGTAATAGGGAAAACGAAATACTTCAGAGGCGCAGGCGTTCGACAATCGTGATTACGTCAGAGGCGTGGGCATTCGAATGGTGTGAATACGTCAGAGGCGCGGGCGTTCGAATGGTGTGATTACGTCAGAGGCGCGGGCGTTCGAATGGTGTGATTCTTCTCATACATTAAATGCTTTTCGCCTAATTTGTTTTATGTGTTATGTCATTATGACAAAGGGGGTGTCGGGTCTGATAACCAAGCCCTGAAATTCTGCATATGCCTTAGCAGAATGAGGTTCCCAGAGGGTGAATTTGGTGATGCTAGCCCGCTGTGCGGGATAGCATCACTAAATTCACCCTCTGGGAATCTCATTCTGCAAATGACAGGCTCACTACATACAGGCTTGGCTCACTATTTCAAGGCTTGCTGGTAACTTAACCCTTCAATTGTCGTCCACGACGGGAGCAGCACTGGTGCATCATTAAATATCCTGAGCCAGTGAAATAATGGTATATCTCGCATTTTTCCCCAGAGGCCTTTGTATGCGAGTCTCCCATATGGTGTATCGCATATATAAGAGATTCCACTGGCTTACATTGTCGATGTAAATATTGTTAGGCAAATGCGTGTGTACACTGCCAAAAATAATTTCTTAATAAGATAAAATATCTTGAAACAAGAAAAACTATTTCCTGAAACAGGAAAATAAATCTTATTTTGAGAAATATACCCCCAAAGTCTGCTACATCAAGAAAATTTAAGAAACTCCCACCAGACAAAAGATAGTTTTCTCAAAAAAGATAGATTTTAGTCTTGAAACAAGAAAAAATTTCCTTACTAAGAAAATGGCTTCAAAAATTAAATATATATTTCTTGTTTCAAGATTTTTTTTCTAAGTTAAGAAATACTTAAAGAAAATATTTCTAAACCAAGAATTAATTGTTATGTACAAATTACTGCTGTAATAGAATAACTGTAAAAGTCCAACGATAGCAAAATTGTGATCAAAATTTTATGGTAAACATTGAAAAAGGTCCAACCTGTTGATTAAATATTCTGAAATTCATATTCATACTTAAATATTTGAACTACATGTAATACTACAGCTATAGGATTATATAATTGTTGACAAGTCACTCACTGTAACAGTTTTGTTTACATAACATTGGAAAAGGTCCAACCTGTTGATTAAATATTCTGAAAATGTTATTCATAGTTAAATATTTGAACTAATAATACAGCTAGAATTATATATTTGTTGACAAATCACTGTAACAGTTTTGTTTACATAACAATAGTTTCAACAGCTGTAATTTTGTTATTGGCAATCTGTCAGTAAGTGTTTTTATCTATTTCTCAATGCGCTTAGGGCATGCTGACCTTTATACAATTTTAATAAAATTTTGTTTGCACAATATAGTGGGTCGCCATTGAGGAGGCCTCCCTTGAAATCTCCAGTTGGTGGTTTGCCACACCATCCCGAACTAGACAAACCGCTCTGGTGGCCCCTTGCATTGAACCTATTAATTAAACCGGTACTTCAAGCTGGTATATACCCCTCTTATATAAGGATGGAAGATGCTACCAATTTCAAACCGATGGTATTTCTTCAGAGTTGACTCTCTTGTATTATGAAAGCAAGCCCAATGAGGCCATGCACCTATTGTATGTTTATAACACACAAAAGACTATATCTTAGCAGAATGGATGTCTCTGATGATACAAACAATAAAATATCCAATTTATCCATAGTTGAATTTCATTTGGCTATATAGGAAAGCATACAATGTGGCTTTTATTTAGTTTCCACAAAGTATTTTAAGTAAAATATCCATCAAGTGATGTATTCTGCCTTGTCCTATATATTAAAATGCATGCAATGGCCATGAGAAATGCTTAATTTATTGGTAGAGATGTCAATCAGATAAGAAATACTGACATTTTAAGTTTGATACACCATTTCAGCTGGCTTGGCATCTTTTAAATTTGAAACCTAAGGGAATTTATTCAGCTTTGACTCTCTAAATTATGGAAGAAAGCCCAAATGAAGCCACTATTTGCATGTTAGTAACATGTATAAGGCTATATCTCAACAGAATACATGTCTTTGATAAAATGCACAATAAAATATCAATAGTTCAATTGCATTTGGCTATAGAGGGATGCATACAATATTGGTTTTATGTAGTTTCCACAGACTATTTTAAGTAAAATATCCATCAATTGATGTTTTCTACATAGCCTTGTATATTAAAATGCATGTAATGACCATGGGAAATGTTTAATTCATTAGTTGATATGTCCATCTGATAAGAAATACTGACAATTGAGGTTTAAAATACCATTTCATGGGATTATGGGATCATAAATATCAAACTAAGGGAATTTCTTCAGATTTGACTCTCTAAATAATGGAAGAAAGCCCAAATGAAACCACTATTTGCATGTTGATGACATGTATAAGGCTATATCTCAACAGAATACATGTCGCTGATAAAATACACCATAAAATATCCATAGTTTAATTGCATTTGGCTATAGAGGGATGCATACAATATTGCTTTTAAGTAGTTTCCACAGACTATTTTAAGTAAAATATCCATCAAATGATGTTTTCTGCCTTGTCCTGTATATTAAAATGCATGCAATGACCATGAAAAATGTTTAATTTATTGGTAGAGATGTCCATCTGATAAGAAATACTGCCATTTGAGGTTTGATACACCATTTCAGCTGGCTTGGCATCTTACAAATTTGAAATAAGGGAATTTATTCAGCTTTGACCCTCTAAATTATGGGAAAAAAGCCTAAATTATGCCATTATTGGCATGTTTATAACATATATAAGGCTATATCTGAACAGAATACATGTCTCAGGTGAAATAAACAATACAACATCCATAGTTTAATTTGATTTGGCTATACAGGGATGCATACAATATTGCTTTTATGTAGTTTCCACTGATTATTTTAAGTAAAATATCCATCAAATGATGTTTTCTACATTGCCTTGTATATTAAAATGCATGTAATGACCATGGGAAATGTTTAATTTATTAGTTGATATGTCCATCTGATAGGAAATACTGACATTTGAGGTTTTAAATACCATTTCATGGGATTATGGGATCATAAATATCAAACTAAGGGAATTTCTTCAGATTTTACTCTCTAAATGATGGAAGAAAGGCCAAATGAAGCCACTATTTGCATGTTTATAACATGTATAAGGCCATATCTTTGCAGAATGCTTTTCTCTGATAATAAAACAAATAACATATCTATATTTCATAGTTTAGTTGGCAAAACAGGGTGCATAACATGTGGTTTTAAAGTAGTTTCACAGACTATTTTAACTAGAATATCAATTAAATGATGTAATCTAACTTGTCCTGTGTTTTAAAATGCATACACTGACCATGATAAATGTTTAATACAAACAGCGTCCTTAATGCTGCACCAGCCTAACTCCCGTTATGAAAGGGTTAAATTAATAAACAAAGGTTACACAGACATCCCCCCTTCAACAGCGCGGTGAGTGTGTTTTTTATGTAATATATGTCATATCCGGTATAAGAGCCCCCCCCCCCCCCATTTCGTACGCTGTATTCCATGCCCTGTTATGAGGTACGCCATATTCCGGCCCCTCTGTTAGGAGGTATTCGGTATTCCAAAAATACCGGTATTCGTATACCAACCTTCCAATAAAACGATCATAAGAATAATACAAATGCGATGTTTGTCACAATAAATGCACGGTTTGACATACAGATCGTCGATCATCAATTTATATCAATTTAGACATGGACATGATGACCGGCGTTCGTACGGCAATAGAGAATTTATCCATATGGCTGTTAACTGGTATTTCGTATTCCACCCTCTGTGTTAAGTGGTATTATTCCGTATTCCAAGGGGTGGGGTGCTCTTATGTGGTGTGAAGTTTACAACTAATGTGGCAGTCATGAAATTTTTAATTATTAGAACTGTTTGGGATATATACACCCCAATAACCCTGTCTTCACGCTCCTGTTGGTGGTGGCCTTATCAATCTATTGCTTCGTTGAACTTTTATTATTGCAAATTTGAGGTAAAAGTTCTTGAAGCGTGTAATTTCGTTCCACTTTACAACAGCGGCACAATGATTCCAATTTTTTTAACCTACCGGCGCAGATCGAGGCTGGACGTCCATCTTACGTCCATAGGATACAAATTGATCGGATTTTAGGTAAGTGAAACTAATTAGTCATCAATTGAAGTGATTTCTCATTATGAACAGACTGTTACTAGTAAAATACTTAATCGAACTACAGTTAAAAATGCACGACTTATCCTGTTTTATTCAAATGAAATTTGATAGTAAATCGGCCTAATTTTGTGTCCGTTAAATATTTCAGAAAATGGAATCCGTCATTGATAAATGAAAATTTTTTTGGTCAAAATAGTAACTTCTGACGGACTATGATTATATGGCATTTATGAATCATATATAAAGGTAGCCCTACACAATATTCCCAACTGTGTTCCCAACTGCAAAAACGATTTTTAATGAATTATAAATTGGCCTAAATTTGATGCTTCATAAAAGGAAAAACTGTCCGGGAATGGCTATTTTCGTCTGCAAAATCAAATTCTGCCATAAATGCAGTGTATTATCGGTCGACATTAATATGACAATAGTTGGAATATTAAAATGTCCCAGTTATTGAAAATATACATGTAGCTTATAAGGAAATTGTCAGTTATGATCAGTTATACCGGTACTTCATACCATTATTCTAACAAATGTCAACCTGATAGAAATTTTGAATTCCCACAATCTCTTTAATATTGTCATGCCATGGCCAATTTAACACTAAGTGAACGTTCAGATTACCACGATACAATCGTAAGTGGAAATATTTCTGTCGTAGGAAGTAACCGCTCAACTGTGCATGCTCACCTCAAAATCGTAGGTAAAAAATAATATCATGCACTGTTTTATTTAAAAGCGAAATTGTGGCGTATCCTTGGTTATCCCCATTTGCGACGTAATCACTAATCAGTCATGTGTATGTAAAAATTGTGGCCTGAAGGATCGCATGATAGTCAATCACATGCTTTACAAAAAAACTGTGATTTCATCATGTACGACATCGTAATCATGTGAACAAACTATCCACGATCTCGTCGATCCCGGTTCCTCCACTTAAGATTGTATCTTTCATCTGTACGTTCACTGAGTGAACATTCATGATTCATATGACTACGATTCAATTGTAAGTGGACAGATTCCCATCTTGGGTAATAACCGATAGTTGGACTGCGCATGCTCACGACATGATCACGAGTTATATCAATGCAAAATTGTGACGTATCCTTGGTTACCTCCACTTGGTGAAATTTGCGTGTACGTAAAAATCGTACAAAGTAAATGGAAATATCATAGGATAGTTAATCACGTGGTTAACCACCGATATTAAATATACTCATCTGCGATGACATCGTAACAAACTATCCATGATTTTGTCAGGCCCGATTCCTCCACTTACAATTGAATTATGGTCTTCTGACATCTGAATCGCCGAAAATGCTAATATTGTTGGAAGAATGAACTTTACACTTGTTTTCTGAATATGTTTGCAAATTATGAAAATACATGCATCCATATCACATATATATGTACATGTATTTTTTCTTCAATTACAGAAATACCAGATTCATTAGCCATGGTGGATGCGGCATCGTGCCCTCTCATCTTCAACATATGAAGATTGATTTCGCCCATGATTAGTCTTAAGCGTCGGTCTTGTCTAGCTAGACACGTGGCAATGAACAAATGACAGGTGAAATATCACTGGAAGTCTGTTCGCCAAAATACCAGTGGTGAGTTTATATCTATAGCTACCATGCAGATGAATATTTGTACATTGTCACCAATACATGTATATACCGCTATCCTCAAAATTATGGACCTTAAAAATGGGGGGGGGGGCAGGGGGGCCGAAAAAAACTGCAGACACAGGGTGGAAAAAACTGTTTTCTTCGGTTTGGGTACCACCCCTCACAGCAAAACTGCAGTTTTTTTTTCCACTGACCATTTGCCCCCCCCCCCCGCCCCCCAGAAAAATCAAATCTACCCCAGCCGGACAACAACTCGGTTTGACCGGAAACCGAAAAAAACACCTGAGCATACAATTCACGAGAGGTGCTTGGTAACTTAGTTTAGATTATTATGACTAAAATGGTCATTGTCTACCAGTAGAACGCAGATTTGTACCTCGTGATGTCATGACATGTACAAACATGTATATTGGTGATCGCAACGCTATGTATGCACTTTAAAAAATGACAACTAGTCATTACCTCGACTTTGAAAAATCTGATGCAAATGAGATGAGTGAGATACCAGCATATAACTGTTTTCTGATACCATTGGAGGAGAAATTGTTTAATACATGGGATAGTTCTGCAGTAAAAATTTGCCATATAAGCGATCGCAGGGTAGAATTCTGCAATCGACTGGTAGACACTGACATAGTTGGCATTATTAAGAGGGTTAATGGGGTCAATATCACATGTAAACCAAGACAGTGGTTATCCAAAATTGTTTTATGTGGATTGTACTACTCATGTATATATGATTTGGATATTAAGGTTAATCCATATTCTATAAAATGAGAGAAAATTGAAGTTGTGAGTCTGAAAATACATATTTGGAATTTTTTTTACATGCAACCCCCCCCCCCCCCCCCCCCCCTAAATGAATAAGGACAAAATTTACGTGTAATTTTTTTACGCCCAGGTACCCCCCCCCCACCCCCGGTACGTTGTGTCCCGCAGTTTTTTTTCCGCGGGGGGGGGGGGATACCTGGTAATGATCGCAGTATATGATATCCACCACGGTATCAAGTCGATTACTGTTGTGGAGCACCATGCAGTTATGATACACCAACAAATATCACACCAAAAGTTGAAAATTAAAACAGCCACATGGATCTTGTTCAATGAACTTATATATGCATGAATAAGATGAATCACTAAATTATATTTTCATGCTTGTTTGGGTAATGCCAATCAATGCAGCGTGACAACATGGATGGGTGGAGTTTATAAATTGACAGCCGAAACAATGTTGGCAACTTCAAAGTTCATTATGTGCTACATTTAACCCCCGTATATACAATACAATTTTTCTATCAGTGTTCCCATGTCCTATATTTGGAGTACTATATACATGTACATGTAACGAAGGCCATCCGTTCCACAGATATGAGGAAAAACACTGCATTTTATTTTCATGCATGCGAAACATGACAACATGCATATGGGGTGTAACATGACAACATGCATATGGGGTGTAACATGACAACATGCATATAGGGTGTAACATGACAACATGCATATAGGGTGTAACATGACAACATGCATATGGGGTGTAACTGCGGTATATGCAGCGTTGAAACTGTACTAGTAACCATAATGAGGTGTTGGAGGTTACTGTGCTTTATATCTTTAATACTGCAGTATTAACGGGGGGGGGGGGTACTATACTAAGAGGTGGCCAATTACTTTGAGTATACTTGTAGCCATACCTCACACATGGAACAGGGCTTGACTTATTCTTAGGTACATGGAAAAATAGGTACGCGGAGCAATACATAACACCTAGTCTGCTTAGTATATTTTACATAAATATCAACCGATTTTGTGCAGTGTTGAAGCGGTAACCTTCTAGTACTGCTGTGTTAGAAGTTTCTGGTGTGAGACCACACAAGCCATATTTCTGAATAAATCCTGAAAAATTACCCACAATCCTGAGGTTAAGTGGTCACTTACTTTGGGCATTACTGTAATTCCCTGACATTCCCCCAATATATGACTAAAAGAAAATTCACCCTTTTGAAGTTTTGATATCGTTTAACCATGAAATGGCTCGAAAAAGATGTTTTATGAGATTTACGTTTGTTTTTTATTTAATTTTGTTTGTTCAAGTAGCATATCAAATGAGTGAAATTTTATTTTAGTCATTCATGTGGGTATCGTGAGTGGGGAGATATTTAAGGGGAGGTATCCTGTTACAACGGTATATGCTACTAGTACATGTACATAATTATTAACTGTCATGTGGACTGTTTTTATGGAGATGTAACCGTGAGGTAAGTGGACATAACTTGTGTAAAACCCTTTACATACAAGTTATGACCACTTACCTCACGGTTACATCTCCATTAAAATAGTCTACATGACAGATAATCCTTATATTTATATATATTTAGCTAAAAAGCCACTTTTGTAAATGTATTTAAATTGAATAGTGTATCGTGACAAAAACAGCCCAAAGTACCCAATAGCACCCTTGGCAAAAGTTAATAGGAACAATTTCTCTTCATATTGCAACCAGGTGATGTATTAAGTCAATCCTGCGCGAGTCCAAATACGCCCAAAACATTACGCGTTCGTCTTTCCAAACCCAATGACGTATGGATGGTGTTGTGAGCTTGGTGTTATGAGCCGTTGCGCATTCACTGAGAAATAACTGCAACTAGCCACGTGGGCGCGGACCAATCAGTATGCTGGATTTAGTGATGACAACACTTAGTATGTAAATATATGTATTTGTAGCTGATTCTGACCAACATGCAGCGTTTGAATGGATAACAATACTGTTATAACTGCCCCCCCCCCCCCCGGGTGATTAATTTGGACCGTACATCTTAATAATATGTACATGATTAGTCATTCCGCTTGTCTGATGTCATTACAAGCATTCAAATCTTATTTTTCAGACAGGAGGAGCTGCCTGATTGGATTGAGACATACAAATTTCATTCAAGGCCTGATATCTGATAACCAATCATAGAATCATGTTTCCTGAGTGTTTCTTGCAGATAATGATTACACTTGATACCAATATTATTAATTCTGTCCAAGACTGGATGAGGAAGGATTTCAAATGTTATTCGGTGTACATGTAACGGATACATGTAATCTAGATGTTATCGGTATTCGTCCATGCATGACATAATGTGAGTTGTTGCTTTGTGACAGTCCTGGCTATATACATGTACCATATGTATACCAATGAATGGTATGCACTGAATCCTGTACTGTGCAGTGTGCAGCGAAGGGGAGGCTTTAATATATAACCAAATGATGACCAATGTCTTCATCAAAGGCAAAAATGACACATCCATTCCTTCCTTGATGGAGACCGATCAGTGACGTCTACATTTTATCAGATTTAGTGGTGAAAATCTTGGCAAGTGAAGTTAGTGAATTCAATTCTACAACATACATGTACATGTACCTGTATGCTTCTGTATGTACCTGTATGAGTCTCAGAAAATGTGCACTATGGCATCCAGTGTATGCATAACCTTTGTTATACCGTACTTCATACTACATTGACCAGAATTTGGAGGTGTACCAGTTTCATATCTCTACACAAAGCACAACAGTACCCATGGATCAGTCTCAAGCCTTGTTTCTGAGCTTGTCTGAAGGATATGAACTTTTAAAGATATATTATGCACTTGTTCTGGTGCGTGAAACTGATCAGTTAGTACCAAGGCGCTATGCCAACTGGAAGAAGGTAGCATTCTACTAACATAGCCGAAAATCGAAAGCAAATCAACCGTATCACTCCATAGAACACATTGCCTGAGCTACGCTCATTTGTGAATATTTACTACTCGATTCGGGGCGCATCTATCGGCGATAATATAACGAAAACGAGTTCGCCTTTGATAGTTTACTGCATTTAATTATGTATACGAATGATGGTGTGTGTTGTTAATTTGGATATAATATTTGTAAAAAGTACTACTTTGAACAAGATTATTCTCCATTTATATTTTATCACCCTATTGGAGTGTTTCACATCACTTTAAGTGACAAATTATTGCAGCATGTCAATATAATCAGATTCATGTGCATGTACACACATACAGGCCTTAAAATCCATCACAGAATAAAAATATTCTGATGTTCCTTTATCTTTGTCAACCTGCTGTATCACCAAGTAATATGTACAAGGAGCTTAATGTGGCTTAGACATGTACCATACATGTACATTTAAAGACAGATAATCCGAGTTCACGCTCCTCAATTACCATTTCTTTGGCTTCAGGGGTAAAAATAACTTATTCGAGTTGAGGAACACACCCTTTAAAGTTCTGAGTTAAAAAATATAATTTTTTTAAATCTGTTATTTTTCACCACCATGAATATTTCCCGGCCTAGCAAATATTCAATGAGTCGATTGACATAATCTTGATACCAAGTTGCGATGAACAAAATGTTGATTTATAACACGTTTTGGAAAATGTTACACTAGAGTTGACAGTAGTTACAGTAATGCCCAAAGTAATTGACCACTTAACCACAGCAGAATTAAATGGCTTGTTGCCATTCATCGGAAAGCTCTTGGGGAGAGCTTTCCGATGAATGGCAACAAGTCATATTTCCGACTAAATCCTGAAAAATTTCCCATAATTCAGCTGTGGTTAAGTGGTCGATTACTTTGGCCATTACTGTAGCATTATGTTTTGGTAATTAATTGATTAAGAAATGTTGTTCTTAGAATCTGATGATATGGAGACCATGGAGAGATTGTTTACCTTTAATTGTCAATGTTGACTTTAAAGCATACTAGTAACATATGTTATGTTTATTTTATGTATCCCTGCATAAAATGGGGTGATAAATTTATATTATACTCACATCTGGTCTTTTGATATTTTGTGAGTAATTTATATGAAAGAATGGCATTGCATGCTAGCAATTCTGATAAACATCACTGTTAAAATGAGGCTTGTTGCCATTCATCGGAAAGCTCTCAGAGAGCTTTCCGATGAATGGCAACAAGCCATATTTCCGACTAAATCCTGAAAAGTTACCCATAATTCTACTTTGTTTAAGGAGTCGATTATACTCGGGGGCATTACTGTATTCGATATCTCAAGCTGTTGCATACCGAAAAGACTTGGGCTAGTACCTGAACAGTAAACCTGCAATCTGCATGATTCATGAAACAGCTATTGAAAACATGCTGTATATACACAGAATTACACAATTTTGTTTATGGGTTTGTTGATATGACACAAGTGCTAGCGCACAATGACGGAATGAACAGCACACCCTAGAGTTCTATCTTTCCTCAATGGCACAAGTGCCGTATCAACAAATCCATTAATACAAGTGTCTTTCTGTGTTTATTACACATCACCCGTCCTAGAATATGTGCATTTAAAAATACAGGGTTACGATGTTTATTAAGGCACATACAGTGCTTGTTTTGTCATGTGTGATGATTTTTTTTCCTATCGTTTGAACTGGATACTCAAATAACAGAAATTGTTATATATATTTTTTAGCAACCGACAGATTTGAGGTAACTCTTTCTATAAATATATTGAAAATCATGTGTCGGGATGTAATTATTAGCAATCAATATATTTTTTGTTGCATATATAGGTTTATACAATTTTAAGAGGCAGAACAAGATACAGGTACTTTGTATAGTTTCATTTCGCGAATGTACACAGTATCTTGTTTGGCCTCTTGCAATTTTAGAAACCCATAACTGTAACGAGAAATTGTTGATTGTATATTTAAAGTTTAAAGGTACGGGAGGCCTTGGCGGTGGGTATGCTGTGAAAATATTTCCACCGGTCAAAAACCGCCACAAACAGAAAGAATATTAAAATGTAGACAGACTTTGTCCGTATACAAATAAGAAATATCGCATAAACAGTATGTTATTGTCATATGTTTGACCATTCTTATGTAAACAAAAGCATAAAAAGGTACTTTCCTGGTGTTTGTTTATATTATGATGGTAAACATAAAGAGCGTTCATTGTTGCTGAATTTTGATATGGAACGAATAAAGAGCATTTATATGATTTGTGTGTGATTAGCCAGTAACACTGTGCTGCCTTCTGTAACACAATCAGGCTCCTGCTTAGGTAAAATATAGTAGGTCTTTATGGTAGCATGCTGTTTACGCGATGGTCATGGTATATATGAACAAAACTGTATGCGTTTTAATGTTTTTCTGTTTACGGTGATTGAAACAAATATGAATATTTTCGACAACTAAGGCCTCCCGTGCCTTTAAGCCCCCTTATTGTCTCTATTATACATTTAACAATGATATTTACAAAGAAGTTTTTTATATTCAGATTAAATGTCAATTGTATATTTTATTTTAAAACACAATTGAAATTATATATTAATTTAAAATTAAATGTTTTTCTTAATTAAGAATTGTTTTCTAATGTATCTTTCCTAATTGGGGAAAATATTCCTAGTTAAGAAAACTTGTTTTCCTTACTTAGATTTATTTTCCTGCTTGAGAAAATCTCATTCTAGAAAAAATTGGCATCACTTAAGAAAAAATATCTTGACGATATTTCTAACTATAGAAAATATAATTTCTTGTTCTAGATTAATTGTATAGCTTTCTTAAATTTCTAGCTATTCTCCCAAGATAATCGCAGTATCTTAAACTTATCTTATTTCAAGAAAAATAAACTTATGTGAGAAAAACAATCTTTCCTACATTAAGAAAAAAAATCTATACTAAGATTTTTTTACTAGGATTTTCTTACTAAGATTACTGTGTTTTCTTAAAGAAATTTTCTCAGACAAGAAATTTTCCCACCCTTTCATTTCTTGACCTAGAAAATATGTTTTTCTTATTTTTCTAGCTATTCTCCCAAGATAATATCTCATTTCAAGATTTTTTTTTTCCTGAATTGAGAAAATATTTTTGGCAGTGTAGTCTCTTATATATGAGAGGCTCGCATATATAAGAGGATGCATTGGCACAGGGTTTTCGCCAAATTTCAGGAAGCTCCGGTCACGATAGGGTTAAGACCGGGTACACGAACACCGAACCGGCTGCCTGGGCTGACACCAATACACCGAACACCGAACCGGCTTCCTGAACTGACACCAATACACCGAACCGGCTTCCTGGACTGACACCAATACACATCGAACACCGAACCGGCTGCCTGGACTGGCACCAACACACCAATTTACAGAGACAACTGGTAACCGAAATTGGATCATTCGGGCATCTACGGGTCAACAATATACAGTTATCGCCCGTTGTCGAGGGAGACATTGAGATTTGTCACCCGCTCGAGAACAGAATGTCTCCCGAGGAGCGAAGCTCCGAGGGAGACATTCCGTTCTCGAGCTGGTGACAAATCTCAATGTCTCCCGAGAAGAAGGGCAACAACTGTTTTGTTATCAGATTATACCACAGAATAAAATCCTTTCCATCCACACGCACGATGTTGCACTGAGTCACGAGTGCTTTCTTCCCCGGTTATGCATATTGTCAGTAAAACTTATCGTCCCATAGCATTTCTGTTCCATAAACTATAGTCAAGCTGTTAAGCGTTTGATAATTCGCGTTTATTTACGATCAATTTGGTGGTTAAATCGTCAATATCGGTCCATGCAATGTAAACCGATAAGCCATATAGGTATGTTCTCGTCTTCTGCAATGTGGCATATTCAATGTCGTCTTGTGCGCGCAATTTACTCGCGATGTTCATTTCATAACGGTCTTCCCCAAAAGCTATTGAGAAGTTGTCAATTTCATTAATGTACATTCATATGTGTCAGTGCTCATGGCGATCCTCACATAAAATACTTCTATGATCACATTGCAGACATCGCGGAGGATAAGCGTACAGTACCATTCATTCGCGACAAACGTATGCATTACGTTGTCTACCAGCAAACATTTATAAGCAACCACCTCAAGGGATCCTCTCTTTCAATATTGCATCATTATGTCGACATGAACAAATTGATTCACCGAGATGTTTCGATGTAAAAAGTAAATAAAAACGCTTGTTCGATAAAAATATCAACTTAAAAGTTCGAATATTAGTGTTCACTAAATATATGCAAATTAGCAAACACCACAACTGGCGTGTATTGCGAATCCGTGGGGTATATAAGATCTATGATTTTTAGTACGTATAGTGATGTGAAATAGATGAGTTACTGCAGTGTGTGTTTTGGAGATATTCTTGCAATATAACATCAGGCGGGCGACAAAAACAATGTCTCCCAGCTCAGCGGGCGACAGTGTGATTTGTCGCCCGGCACGTGACAGGATATTGGCCAATCAGAAGGGTGGAAAATAGGGAGGAGGATAACAATATACAGTTGTCGCCCGTTGTCGAGGGAGACATTGAGATTTGTCACCCGCTCCAGAATGGAATGTCTCCCGAGGAGCGGGTGACAAATATCAATGTCTCCCGAGAAGAAGGGCAACAACTGTTTTGTTATCCGATTATACTACAGAAAAAAATCAGAAGGGTGGAAAATAGGGAGGAGGGTAACAATACATCTTATAACGAATATATCTCCGTGGTAACACCATTAGTCAACGCGCGTTTTAGTTACAATTAAAAACAACAATTAAATAATTTATTAAAGAACGTTTACTTGTAAATACATTATTAGTTATCAAAACTAGTCTTAGAATGGACTTTGCGAGTTGAAATTTGGCTGACATAGCAAATATGACTGTCCACTTCACAATCTACCTGTTTCCAGCCTGAATTTGTAGCGGAACCAGGTTTTTTGTACGGTTTAAGAATTAAAAAGAGCGTTTGGCACACATAGTAAGTATTACTCTGTATTACTAATGTATTAAATAACTCGCTCTTCAAAAGCTTTCGGCCTCAGGCCTTCCTCAGTTGATATTATTGAGACAAAATCACATGATGGCATTCAGATAAACATACAAACAAATAATAATGGCGGATATTACACAACGACGTTAAAGGTATTTCGTCAGAGAACGTCAAACACCAAGCAACGCTATCGCAGCATCGACATCCAGAAGTTGGCGCCATTTCCTCTGGCGTTGAATCCGTGGCCAGTCCGGGTTTTCAACTTTGATATCCAATGGTCTTCATGTATCAGTCTCAGATGTTATTCCCATTGACCTTTTCTAAAACCGATACCCTTATGTTGTCAATGGAATGTCCCGGTTGATTGAAATGTCCATCGGCTTATCATCGTGAAGTCTAATGTCCCTCAGATGTTCCAGAATCCTTTCCGACAATTGTCTCTCTGTCTCACCAACGTACACAGCGGATCCACATATCAAACAGCTTAAACAATATATCACATTTCTGGTTTTACAATTACTATGTCTACATACTTTATATTCCGCATTCCGCGTCGTATTTTTAACTTCATCCAAACTCATAATTATGCAAGTGGCACACGAATCCGTACATAACTGTGGTGGCATCGACACAGATCTACTCGTTTTACGATGAACCAGAATATCTCCCAAATTACTGTCTCTTCTGTATGATATTAAAGGCGGCTCGGCAAAAACCACCCACATCGGTCTGATTCATATAGAATATCCATATGCTTCCTGGTTATCTGTCCTAAGCCCTGGAGAGTACTGTTATATGTCACAACAAGAGGCACCCTTCTATTTTTGGACACATTTCCTGAGGCCGAAAGCTTTTGAAGAGCGAGTTATTTAATTTATTAGCCTACAGGGTGCCTCATCTCCTGGACCATTTTTACATTACTAATGTATGTTTGAGGATGTTGTTGTCGTCAGATAAGAATTGTAGGGTACATTTGCGATCAAAAATAACATTGTAGCCTGTGGATACTGATGTTGGTGATTTGCTCAATGCTTACCGTGTTGTTACTTAATGGCTAGCATATATGCGACTTTACTAAGAAAATTGTTCTTATCTGTAAGCTACTGTGATTATATGTGATTTTATAATATCAACACGCGATATATTTAAGCTACCAGGTACATTAATTGACAAAAAATGTGGTTGAGACGCATGACTCAGTGATATAGCCCGGGAGCTGATAATGTACCCCTGCACCCCTCCCGGATTTAACTTCACCCACTCCTGTTCTTCCTTATTATGTCCTTCAACTTTTAAGCGATGTTGGCATGTGGCCGTGTAGACACCAGGCAAGATGGTGTCCATCATGACCACCGTTTTTCAGACTAGGAACAAATTAAATTTGATGCACAAATGACAACAAATGTATATATTCTTGTGAAGCTAAGGCATAATGCCACCTTCTTATAAAATTGGAACACCCTATCCAAGATCGCCGCTAAAATGACCACGGAAAATGGAAACTTTTTTTGGAACTGGTTGAGAAATGTGATTTATTTTGCATTTTATCTTCTAACCTGATCATTGGAGCAATGAAATATGCAATTATCGGGGTCCTAGCCCCTTCGATCCCTCAAAAATTCGATTTTACAGAATGCGGTATAAAATTTCTCACATAGAATCACAATTGGGATCATAGTCATATTTCAACAAGAAATGAGCAGAACTGTGTAGTGTATGTGCGACATAGCCATTACCCATGAATATTCCAACTCATTGGAACCAAAACTTACTTTGGCTCAAAATGGCTACAAAAATGCCCGTCAAAATAAGCCTTAATAAGGGAAATTGTAGATATTGCTCCACCGTGCCTTGCAATCGCTTACAAGTTGTGGTTGATGTATACAATTCGCTATTCTGCCTTTTATGCATATAATACTAACATGTCTGATGCACCTTGGTTAATTGTTACTACTGTCACCACTGACATTACAAGACATATTAGATTTTTCTCCCACAACCGATATAAATATCGACAAAAAATCATATTTTTTTCAAGTAAAATGTAACTATCTTTGGTATTAAAGGTGTTCATTGTTTTGATCTATCTTAAAATATCAAACATTTTCTGCTGTTCAGAAAATGTCGCAAAGTTTGACTCACTTGGTTATTAAACATACATGTTAATCAACTGATAATTAAATATTCTATTCTGGTTGTCCCAGTACCTTATGAGGCATGTACAGTTCATTTTAAAGTATTCAGTGTGGAATTGTGCCAAAAACTTCTTTGGGATTCTGACCGTGTTTTTGAAAGGGAAATGGCATAACTTTTAAACGGAACTGAAATGGACCATGATATGTGGCAACTTTGTCCAATTACAACTACTGTCCGTAAAATCGTTTAACGTTTCCTCCATTGTGCATAAATGCCATCAAGGTGGAGAACTCTCTAACATGACCTCTCTATCGATTAATATATATTTGAGTTATTGCGGAAAACGATAGACACCGAATATACACATGTACGGCCCACCAGGTACCAGTCATATATACATAAGCAAACAAATGACAATATAGTCAATCACATTATACACATACACCTGACCCATGACCAAACAGCCACACTTGGTTATACCCGATCATACCACAATGACCATATAGCCATTAGTGGCTTTACGTGCACACCTGGTACACTCCCACACATGACCCATGACCTTATAGTCACTCCATTATACATATTCACCACGTTCATGATCATAAGTCAATCTTTGTATACATATTCACCTCACAATTGGCCACACGGTCACTCAATGTATACATATTCGCCACACCCATTGCCAAATAGTCATTCAATGTATACATAACGCCCCGCCCATGACCATATAATCACTCCATGTATACATATGCACATCACCAATGACAACATAGCCTCTCGTTTATATACATAGCGCACACCCATGACCATATATGATCACACTTATGTATACCCTCCACATTCATGTTCATACATTCACTCTTTCTATACATTTTTTTTATCTTTTATTAGTCACTCCATTATACATTATCACCACGTTCATGATCATAAGTCAATCCTTCTATACCTATTCACCTCACAATTGGCCATACAGTCACTCCCTGTATACATATTCGCCACACCCATAGTCATATAGCAATTTTTCGGAATAGCGGAGAATAATGTTCGGGATACATATAAAAAATACACTTTTCACCAAATTTGGTTGTTATTATGGAAATTGAGTAAATTGGTCTATAAATACCGCACTGTGACACATTTAAGATAGATCAGCACACTAAACACCTTTCATACCAAAGGTAATTACATGTTAAACAAAAAAATGGTCCAAACCTGATGACATGTTAGTATACAATATATAGAAGGCAGAATATGGAATTGTATCTATCATCCAGAACTTGTAAGCGATTTCATGGCACGCTGAGACAATATCTACCATTTCCATAATTTGGCGGCCATTTTGGCAGCCATTTTGAAGAAACAATTTCTGTTCCGGTGAGTTGGAATATTCATGGGTAATGGTATGCCTCACTTACATTACAAATTTCTGCTCATTTCTTGTTGAAATATGACTAGATTCCAAATTGTGATTATTTTTTTTTTTAGTTAAATTTTATACCGCGTTCTATAAAATAGAATATTTGAGGGATAGGTAGCGATTAGGTAGCGACTAGGACCCCATATTTCCTTGCTCCAATGATCAGTTAACATAAAAAATACAAACTAAAGTCACAATTCTCAACCAGTTCAAATCAGCAGAAACTGATCTAGAAGCTATTAGTGAAAACACGACATATTTCCACTTCCGGTGGCCATTTGACTGCCATCTTGTATATATTTGACAGGATGTTTTTCCGGTATAATTTGCATCAAACTGACTTAGTGTCTAGTCATAAAAAAACGGCGGCCATGATGGACGCCATCTTGTCTAGTGTCTACACGGTCACTTTTTTTCGCGTTAAGTCAGGGCGTAGCCCGAGACCATTTAGTTTACGAATGTCCAGTAGCGAGTCCATTAACCGACGTAAAACAGTTCTATAACAAACAAGGAGAAATTACATTGATATTTCTTTTCAGCAGATTATCGACTCAAAACGAGGCGATTCTAAGCAGGGTATCAACCTGAAACAAGTTCGATTATAAGCAGATAATGTGATAGTTTTTTTGGGAGAACAGGCTGAATATGTGGTATTCGTGAAAGCACCACAACACGGATCACCCTTTCCAAAGAGGGGAATAAGTATACACAGGCTCATAGAATGTGACTTAATTCACAGAGTTTCCGTTGGGACTGGTATAATTTGCTAGAAATTTAACTTTCTCTATTTCAACTGTTTGCTTGACTCTCATAATCGCAATGATATTTTAAATATTAATATTAGACAACTACATTAATATGGCAGTGCCGTCTACGGCGATGCAGGGGTTGAAGGCTTGGTTACTTTCATTTTCCGATCGTTCTGCCGCTCCTGCGACCTTTGTCGAGCTAATGACAGTTCACGTCAATCCGATAACTTGTCTATGAGGTCCACAACGCATGTTCCAATCTAACGCTGATCCCACGCCCAGCCGGGATTAATTTGAGCGCGAAATCCAATCCTATAATTATGTAAATACCCTTTCAGCTTAAGTTGCGTACCCTTCGTTTTTTTCTGGTGAAAGTTATACTCATTCAGATCTCCTGAGCAGCTCTACGAATTTACTTGAATGTACTTGATTGTCACAGCTATAGACGAAACGGGATATTAATAGTGGTTGAAATTTGAATGGTGAATGTTGAGTTTCGGTAGCTGTACTCAAGCTCGCCAAATGTAACTGGCATGGTAAGTGTGGTACCAAAGCCCACAATGCTACAGTAAATGTATCAGCTGCACTGAAAGGTCCCTTTGTCAGTAGCACAATTCCTGCGAAAACACAGCCCCCTGTCGGGGATTTTCTGGTGCCACCCCTGCTTGCGCTGCCCATGGGCGAGTCCGTACATGCGCGCCTGCTTTGCGGTAGTGGTACTATGCAAATAAATACCTATGTATAGGTAGACAGGGACAGCGGATTGGGCTTCGCGGGGGGGGGGGGTGAGAAGCGCGTTACAGGCCACTGTGCGTTTGCGACAGTAATTCAGATAGCCGCCATAATACGCTCTGATTCTTAAATCAATTCAGTAGCTAACATCGAGCAACACATCTATTGCCACCCACGATTCATATATGGTAGGTAGTTCTAATGCCACCAAAATTGCTCGAGTTGATTTCAAAATTCTTGATATTAAAATGTGATAAATTGTAATCGATCGAAGAGGGATAACTCTATCGACACAAATCTCAATTCTGCCTATGCATGGAGTTACACCACTTGTTACCTTTGCTTAAAATGTATATACAAAATTGAGGTTTGTTGTTTGTCCTGAAGGGCGGGTGGAGTCAATTAAAAATGGCGCCCACATGCCGGACTATTTGTATTGTTATATCATTTGTACATATATATGTTATTACCTACCCCCTCCCCAGAGTGTGTCTGCTGAAACTGGTGTCACTTATATTGTGTATACACATCATTCTATATATGCATTCCATAGATACTTGTTAATAATATGTTGCATAGAGATTGGCCGATACGTCTGCGTACTTGTACATTCCTATGTCTAATATCGAAATAATTTCTCTAAACTGCCAAGGGCTTAACCAAAACGAAAAACGCCGAGATCTGTTCCATCACTTTCGAGATAAAAAAAGCTTCAATATACTGTCTACAGGACACTCATTTCACCAAAGCCATGGAAAAATACATTGAAGCAGAATGGGGATTCAATACAGTAATGACCTCTTACTCGTCTCAATCCCGTAGGGTGGCATTCCTTTTTAATAATAACTTCGGATATGGAATACATGACACTACACGGGATTCAGAAGGGAACTACATTATATTAGATATATCGATAGATCGATCGAAAAAATTAGATTCAGTCTCGTGACAATTTATGGCCCGAATGACGATAATCCAATTTTTTTTTTAAATATCAAGAAACTGATTTTAGACATCGGTAATACTCAAATAATCATATGTGGTGACTGGAACATCACGCAAGATCAAGAACTTGATACCTTCAATTACAACAACATTAATAATCCAAACGCAAAAGACGCACTGAAAAATCTTGCTGCCAGCCTCGAACTCGTGGACCCATGGAGATTGAAAAATAAAAATGAAAGACGATATACTTGGCGAAGAAAATCCCCAATTAAAATGGCAAGGTTGGACTTGTTTATGATCTCTTCAGATCTTTTAAGTTTGCTCGAAACTGGCCCAGATATTTTACCTGCTTATAGATCGGACCACTCCATGATTAATCGCACACTCAAAATTAATAACTCGGAAAGGGGACCCGGGTTTTGGAAATTTAATAACTCCCTACTGCACGAAAAAGAATATGCATCGACTGTAAAAACAATCATATATGAGAATAAAGTTAGATATGTCATCATACAGCCAGATGGCACCCCCTGTCGAAAACCCCACACGATCACTAAACAACTATTCCTTCACGCAATGCTACTAGACATTCGTGGTGCGACAATTCAGTTCTCATCCAAACGCAAACGAGAATCGAAGCTCAGAGAAAATAAACTCCTTTGTGATCGAAAAGAAATTAAATTGCAAATTGATCAGTCTGACAACAGTCTCGAAGAAAAAAGTTCCCTTTTACGAAAACTTGATGAATTAGATTCAAAAATTAAAGATATGAGAAAAGATAATATTCGCGGAGCCATGATCCGGTCTCGTGCTCAATGGGTCGAACAAGGCGAGAAACCTACTAAATACTTTCTTAATTTAGAAAAAAGGAATTATGTATCTAAGACAATAACATCCCTTAACGATGACTCAGGCAACACCTTATCGTCACAGACAGAAATCATCAATGAGGCGCGTAGCTTTTACAAAAATCTTTACTCACACCGACCGGTCCATAAACAACAAATCAACGAAATCATCCGTAACGAAAATGTCCCCAGGCTATCCCCCGAACTGTCTGAAAGCATAGAAGGCACCATAACCCTTAATGAACTAACTTCTGCGTTGAAACGAACAAAGAACGACAAAAGTCCTGGTCCAGATGGCTATACAGTAGAATTCTTCAAATTTTTTGGGGTAAATTTTGGTTCCATTCTCTTGGAATCCCTAAATGAATCAATTACAACCGGGGAGCTGTCGATCACACAAAAAACAGGGCTTGATCACTCTTATTCCAAAGAAAGACAAAGACAGGCAACTCCTAAAAAACTGGCGTCCAATCTCACTGTTGAATGTGACATATAAACTAGCATCAGCTTGCATAACAGATAGACTGAAAAAAGTTTTACCGGTAATAATTGACCCCGATCAAACAGGCTTCCTCTCAAATATATTTATTGGAGACAACACCAGACTCATATACGACATTCTTAAAAAAACAGAGCGAGAATCAACACCAGGAATGCTGCTATTAATAGATTTTTAAAAGGCTTTCGACTCTGTATCATGGTCATGCATACAGGCATACATGTATTACATGAGTGCCTAGATGTTTTTTATTTTGGTGAATCAATCAAGTCTTGGATATCCATTTTCTACAATAATATATCCTCTTCTATTCTCATAAACGGGCATATCTCCCAAAGAAATTCTAGGTATCCTAATGAGACAAAACACTAAAATTAAAGGAATAATCCTCGGCGGTTTAGAATATAAAATAACACAGTACGCAGACGACACAACGCTGATCCTCGATGGCAGTCGGGAACGTCTACTAGAATCTTATATTACATTACACAAATTCGCCTCGGTGTCAGGACTGAATATCAACCACAGTAAATGTCAGGCATCGTGGATTGGGGCTCTGAAGGGAAAAACACACAACATATGCCCTGAACTACATGTACAATTCACCAACTCCTTTACTCTGTTAGGGATCAAATTTAATACCAACCTTGATAAAATATTAGATAACTACGACTCAAAGCTATCCGATATTAAGGCCCTGATAAAATCATGGGGCCATAGGCTATTGACTCCTTTGGGTAGAATCACGGTAATAAAATCTCTTATACTGCCAAAAATAACCCACCTAATTCAGTCTCTTCCCAACCCGACGCCATCATTTTTTTTAAATTTAAAAACGATTCTGTTTAACTTTGTTTGGGGCGGAAAACGAGACAGAGTTAAAAGAACCCAACTCTGCCAAAATTTCGAAGCAGGGGGCCTGAAAATGGTTGATGTCGAAGCTTTCAATTCATCTATGAAGATAACATGGATCCGCCGAATTATACTGAAACGGCCGAAATGGCACCCTCTTGTAGATTTACCAATAGACGAAGATCCCCTCTTTCTTACATATGGAGGCCAATAGTTAAAGCTATATTCTGCCCGCATCCAGAATCCTTTCTGGAGAGATGTCCTTATCGCCTGGTCTGAGCTATTGGTAGCAGAAAAAGAGACCATACCCTTACTGTCTTCAATTTTATGGAATAATGAACATTTTAAAATAAATGGTTCGACACTAAATCTACGGACATGGAGAGAACATGGAATCATTTTCGCTAACGATCTTTTCCAGACTGATGGCACATTTCACACTAGACATTCCCTCTTATCGACATTTAATGTCCGAACAGATTTCATCACCTTGCATGCGCTTCTTCGACAGGCAGAAAAAAGTGTCAAAACCCTTAAACAACCTAATAATCCCCTGATGGCACCAATCCTCCCAAGTAATTACATATTATTATTACGCAATGCGAAAGGTGGGCGCGAATTTTACAACTGTATAGTGTCGAGAAACAAGAAACTTGACGTGTGCTCGAAATGGGAATCCAAACTAGGGGAGTACAACATTCCATGGGATATTTGCTTCAGGGCACCTTTCCAGTCCACGTCTGACACTAAATTACACTGGCTTCAATTTCGTATAAACTGTAGAATTTTAGCTACCAATAAATTTCTAAAAACTACCCAAGTTTAGACAAGACGATCTTTGCACCCGATGTCAAACACAAGAAACGATATGCCACATAATTTGGGAGTGTCCGCATGTTCAATCATTCCTAGACAAGCGTTCCAAATGGACAATATCAAACAATTTCGTCATTCCTTTAACAAAAAAGACAATGACGCTTGGAAACATGAGCAATCGAACGCATAACATTACAAATTATTTAATTTTGATTATTAAAAACTATATTTACAAAACAAAATTTACAACGGACCAACTATCTATGAATGCTTTAATTGCAGAATTCAACTTTAGGTATAATTGCGAAAAAATATAATGCATACTGTAGACTTGAACATAATATGTTAGATACCAAGTGGCTCCTAATGAAACGAGCACTTGAAAACGAAACCCGATAAGATACAACACTTTAAAGGCCGTTCGGATATATCGCAATATTATATTGGTAGAATAGAAAGTTGAAACATGGCCAGTCATTGACCGATTGTTCGTAAACAACGAAATAATTTGTCGACAAAGAACAACTCTATTAATATAGCTCCCGGCATCGAGGCTGTATCTTCTATTTTGACATATCCTGACTGTTTTCGCAGCGCTGTGTCGTGTATCGTGTCCAATCTCCCATATTTGATATCAACATCTTATATGTCCATGTTACATTATATGATGACACCAGGTGCGAATAAAGAGTGTGAGACTGTGCGCTTGTGACAGTGAGATAGTTTCCCCTCCCGCCCTTGAAATATTGTATGCTAATGTATGTCTGTGATATTCCGTGTATGTTTTGCTATTCAATAAAAAACAAATATTCATACAAACCTTTACGGGTGCAGCCATGTAATGACCAATGCAACACACCACACTATTATTAGTATAAAGTTTCTTACAGTTGGTTAGTAGTATCATAACACTTTAACCAAAATATACTGCGAATCAGAAAGTTTAGAAAGATTAGAAAATTCTATGTTAAAAGTTTCCAAGGCAACATGTTCAGGTTACTTTGTGTCATGTTACATTGTTTCATGTTACATTGTTTCAAGTTATATTTTTGCAGGTTTACTACCGGTGGTTAGTATTTTTAAGTTTGAGATTTTAGGAAAACGATATTATCAAAGCAACACAAAACAAGATTATCAGCATCAAGTTTCATATAGTTGGTTAGTTTTGTCATAACGCTTTAGTCAGAATACAATCAGAAGCTATGTTAGATTAGAAAGTTTCATTTTAAAAGTGTTCAGGGCAACATGTAATCTTCTATGTTAAAAGTGTTCAAGGCAACATGTAACCTTCTATGTTAAAAGTATTCAGGGTAACTTGTAACCTTCTATGTTAAAAGTATTCAGGGTAACTTGTAACCTTCTATGTTAAAAGTGTTCAGGGCAACATGGAACCTTCTATGTTAAAAGGTGGTTCAAGTGTTTTAAGGTTACATGTATTTAGGTTTGTTTCGTGTTATATTGCTTCAACTATATACATGTTAAATAAAATTCCATAATAATTATAGGTGTGTTATGTTTCCATCACCACGAGACGAGGACGCGGATTATAGATTCAAGCCACGGATGAGAATGTCATACTTAGAGCGCAACTATTGAGACATTATAGCACCATCTACCAGCAGCAAATTGGCACTAACACAGCTCTTTTGTGAGTTAGTCATGACACAGATTTTGATTCAGATAACAGCTCATATTGTGAAATTCATGTGACAAAGATTTTGATTTACATAATCAATCATCAATTAATACATTTATCAAAATATTGTCAATAATATTTGTTCTCAGTAATAGCGATAACTGATTTAACACAATATGGAAAACATGCGTTAAAAACAATATGGATGTAAAATATCAGATGGCTGCTGGCGGCCATGGTTTTTTTTTGGTACAATTGTTGAAACAAAAATTGAGAGCTCCCATCGATGATCCATATGAAGTTTGTATGAGAGTATGAGTGGACGAAGAATTTATCCGCCCCACTATATGAAGTTTGTATGAGAGTATGGGTGGACGAAGAATTTAGTGATGCAAAGAGTAACATCTATTTTCAATCTAAATCCCATTACTCAATAAGGGCCTTAACTCTGGAAAAAATAAATGAACTATACACGCGGTTTGTAGTTACCCTTACCCCATGTTGGTTCATCAACATATCAAAGATTGTTAAATCGGAGAGATTATGACCAATATATAGAGCTTCAATGTTGTTTCGGACGATTGGACTCACGGACGTCTATACTTACGAGGAACGTGCGGTTTTTTTTTCTATTTTTGTCCAACTTGTGGGTGCAACCCTTTTTTTTAAGAACATCTTTAAAAAGTCACAATTGGCCAACACCCCAACTTGTGCTTTTTTCGAACCCGTGGAATATTATAAGATTTGTGATTCTACTACATTTTTTGTGATGTGAAATCGGTGAGTTACTGTAGTGTGTGTACTTGTGGATATTCTTGCAATATAATATAAGGCGGGCGACAAAAACAATGCCATCCTGGTCAGAGACGCAGTACGATTTGTGGGCAGGCATACGACATGACTTGGACCAATCAGATTATCAGAAGCTGGTAAAATTCGGAGGAATTGTGTTATTCTCCTTTCTATTTTATCGACTTCTTTTTTGCTTGGGAGTATTGAATCATATTTTAACAACTAACTTTCGGGGAATATCGTAATGAAATATATTTACATACTAAGTGTGATCATCACTAAATCCAGCATTCCGATTGGCCGGCGCCCACGTGGCTAGTTGCAATTATTTCTCGGTGAATGCGCAACGGCACATAACTGCAAGCTCATAACAACATCGATACGTCATTTGGGTTTGGAAAGACGAACGCGTAATGTTTTGGGCGCATTTGGATTCGC
Organism: Siphonodentalium dalli; assembly: GCA_032622095.1. Lineage (NCBI taxonomy): Eukaryota > Metazoa > Mollusca > Scaphopoda > Gadilida > Siphonodentaliidae > Siphonodentalium > Siphonodentalium dalli. Next base: position 244,671,289 of record CP136065.1, read on the forward strand.
GCAGGATTGACTTAATAAATCATCGGGTTTCAATTGTTCCTGTTAACTTTTGCCAAGGGTGCTATGGGATATTTTGGGCTGGTTTTGTCACGATACACTTTTCGATTTAAGTACATTTACAAAAGTGGCTTTTTCGCTAAATGTATATAAATATAAGAATTAACTGTCATGTAGACTGTTTTTATGGAGATGTAACCGTGAGGTAAGTGGTCATAACTTGTATGTAAAACCCTTCGGGTTTTACACAAGTTATGACCACTTACCTCACGGTTACATCTCCATAAAAGCATTCCACATGACAGTTAATCCTTATTAACATCGAGTGTCAAATGCGCGTAGAAACCATGAATTGGAGAAGAGGATAAGGAAAATGTACTTCTATTGCTTATTGGTTTAGATTGCTTGGGACGATTTTGACGATTTAACCAACAAAATGATAGCAAATAAACGGTGATTATCAAAATTACAACGTCTGAACTAACTAAGGATATGCAACAGTAAACCAGGGAAGATACTATATTAACCCTTTACCAAACAAAACGGCCAAAAACGCCCAAATAAAGCTTCAACAGCCTAAAATATCTGCAGTCTGTCTCACTAACACCTTACAAATATGGATATCATTGGAACCGGTTCATTGACCACATTGTGATGGTTACAGTTATGCTCTGTGCCAATGCATTCTCTTACATATGCGAGTCGACCATAGGTCGCCTCGCATATATAAGAGAATGCATTGGCCTTACATTCTTTAACAATTTTATAATTTTGTATTACATTTTTTAACAATTTTTATAATATTTTTATACATTCTTTGACAATTTTATCATTTTTAATATGTGTTAAGCCAATGCATTCTCTTATATAAATTATGCGAGGCGACCTATGGTCGACTCGCATATATAAGAGAATGCATTGGCACAGGGCCGTTCTGTTGGGTAAAGGGTTAATGAAACTACAAAACCACTCGTGAGATCCGATGACTCTGTATAACATCGTGCCTGTGAATGACAAAGAATTCGTAACTAGTTATCGGATAACAAAACCGGTGTTGTCCTTCTCGGGAAACATTGAGGTGTGTCACCCACTCGAGAAAGGAATGTTTCGTGAGATATTCCGTTCTCGAGCGGGTGACAAATTTCAATGTCTTCTGAGATAGCGGGCAACAATTGTATGTTGTTATCATTCATCCTATTCTCCTCTCTTCTGATTGCCTGAAGTTCCGGCCACAATGTGGGTTACTCTCGAAGGTAACATTTCGAAAGTTGTTGTCCGCTTAACAATGACCAGTAAACATAGAACTAATTATCAATGTGCAGAGATTCCCTCACAGCTCTCTAATAATTTCCTAAAACACTCATTTTTATTTATAAACCCCACTGTTTCGTAACAACCACGAACTGGGGGGTGATAGTTTGTATAATTGTTGTTTTTAATTGGCAATTAAAACACACTCTGTATAAATGGGTTATTAGGGGGATAAATTGGGGGTAAACATGTTGTCTTGTGTGATTTTATTACGTTTATCAGTGGGTTTTACGATGGAAAATGAACTTCTACTGGCGACGCGAGGATATTTTCATCTGAAAACCCACCGATAATCGTCAAAAAATCACACCAGACAATATGCTTATCCTCATTCTAATTCACACCGACCGAACAATCGTGCTATAAACACGAGAATCTGCCGAAAAGTCGTTGAACTGGAAATGATTGGGAGTTTACCAACAATCCATATCACTTCCTCCCAGAAATTGTACTCCGTTCCATAAATATATAGTTCCATATTTCGAATAGAAATAAAGCGAGCAAAGGAAGCCAAAGGAATCCACGAAATCCATCGACTCGAAGTATAAATCATGCCAATTTTACATCGGATATGTGTAAATTACTAAATTATATTACTAAATACGGGCTATTGGCAGTTCATTGCATCAGTGCTTACGTCATAATTACGACGTGACATGTATGCTGCATCAATGATGTTGGGCACCGTGCATTTGTTGCAATGAACAGATCATGGATTCAATGCAGTACTCTGTATATACTGATCCCCACGTGTGATGCCATAGAGACCAAGTCACATAAGAGATGTTCATCTGTCACTAACCGATCATTCTGACATTTGAACATGTCCAAATGCACAACTTACCTGAACATCTTCCCTCTTAGTGAACCCAGCGGTTTTGTAATTTTTGAAAGTTGACTTGTTCATTCGAAAATGTCACCGCTCACCATAACATGAGTTATAAGCTATTTTAGTCATATTCTGATTCGCAGGTAGGCCCTACACATAAAGATATTGACCGTCGAGTTACTTGAAACTGAAAATACCGGTCAGTGTCAGATACGTAGTATACAAATGAAAATTAACGTTCAACGAGTCGCACAATCGTCGTTGTCATTGTCGAACCCGGGGCGTTGCCAAATGGTTGACATTGTTACAGCATTTCTGTGTGAGTTTAATCGAATATTGCGTCAATTGATGTACGCATTTGACAAATCCTACATGTATGCTTACCACAGCTTACGTTGGGTGCTAATTTTCGCACTGTTATTGTCCCCATGTAGTCCAAGAAATGACTTTTAGCGATCGGTTCGTGGTTTGATCTGATGGTCCCGATTTAACCAAGCCGATTGTGCCTCATTTTATGTATACATCTCAGCCTCGTATGTATTCCTGGTGGACCTGCAAAGTCTACTCTATACAATGAAAACAAGAAGAAGCCCACTTTTTTCGTCCCAATTCAGTAAAACGCTCATGTATCTAAGTTTATCATAAAATATCACGTATAATAAGGTCGTAGAATCGTTAAACTGTCTTAGCACCGGGGTTGTCAAGCCGCAGAAATCGTGAAATTGGTCGTAGAATCGTCAAAACGATTGTGCCGTGTGAGAGAGTCGGTGTGGTGTGCGTGGGCGCTTCAGGATCAGACATTCTCTTTGTCATAATGACATAAAAGATACAAACTTGATACAATGTTCCTCCACCCAGCACATGGTATATAATATAAAGCCTTTATACAATGGTCCTCCAATTAGCACATTTGGAGGAACATTGTATAAAGGCTTTATATATAATAAAAAGCCTTGCCACATCCTGCTGCAACGTATGGTCGATGTGTCTTTGTTTCTAAATCGTGAAAGGGATGGCACTGGATGTTCGACGTCTGGTCGATATGTCTTCGTTTCTAAATAGTCAAAGGGATGGCACTTGATCTTTCGACCAACCACTTTAACTTGTAATCCTAACACTACTCGTCGGTAACCGGAATAGATCATAATAAACACATACCCTCTACATTCACACAACTGCCGTCGGTAGGAATCAGTACATTTCGACATACGATTTATATGACCACTTTCGATGTTCATGCATCAATAACTGAAGTCGACACTTCCACATACGTCACTTCCCTGCATGCACGCGCTCGGTACGTGGTGTCCACTTCGTAATAAGCGATGAACAACCTACGTCAGTTCAAGCTGGGTGTTGTTACCGAGTTTATATTCTATTAAATTATACTGGTATTTAATCATAAGAAATGACTTGCAGATCGATTGGGGTCATTTGTTTTGACCGACGGAGTAATTAAAACAAGTTCCGGTATTGATCCAATCGATCTGCAAGTTATTGCTTAAGTGTGTGGTCGCAGTACGCGATTTGATGGGTTAATTTTTAAGAAAGCGATTTTTGTGTCAGATGACGAAGGTGAATCTTCAGTTTAACAAATCTAAAATCTGTGTTATCTTTATTATTGGGGAAACTTTGTTATCCAAAATTAGTCCGGCCGCCAACCAACTAATGCCTGTTTTAGCATATAAAGTTTTTTATCGGCGGAATATGGTGGTCAGGGGTTCACTCCTGAATTATATACCAGTTGATCCGCCATCAGCCCTAGGGAAGTTGAATAATCAGGACAAAACAAAGATGGTGGTCGAAATGGACAAAATTGTCGTACGGCAACGGCCTGTACCACAACGGAAATGGAAAAAGACATACACAATAGAGAATAGACAACGTTTTTCTGGACCAAACTAAATATAAGTTATGTTCATAATTGATAATGGTTTTGAACATGGCTACATATGACGATTTAAAAGCGCGAAAATCTTAGTTTTCGTGATTTCGCATAAATGACTGTCAATATATGGAATATGATGCCACATTTAATTTACAAACACAGTTACTAAATTTAGGAACTGCTAGGAACCAAATCTGCTTCTGAATATTATGTCTGGGATTCCGAATCTGGACTATCAATACTGGTCTTATACGAAGTTAGCTCATCTATCGCTGTTGGCAGATTCATTTTATGTACACAAGCGTGTTTGTTCATTGCAACACTCGTGTATTCGTTTGGGTTTTTATGATGTATTTGTAGATTTTAGGATACACATCTTGACGGTGCCAGTAAATAATGCAGTATGTGGCAGTATGAACTTAGGAAAGCTGATGTGATTGTTACTATGTCACTGATATCAATATCCCACAACAAGCGGGATCTGGACTGATTTGAGTTTCTATCAAACACTCGAGTGTCACCTAATTTCCTAGTGTTTCTGCCGTACAAAGATATATAAGCAATGAACGACGGTTTCAATGTGGTCTTGGGATTTTGACCGCGAGAAAAATTCAGCAAACTGCATGAACCCCGAAGGGGTTCATGGGGAGTTTGCTGATTTTGTAGTGCGGTCAAAACCCATGACCACGTTGAATCCGCCGTCTATTATTTATATTTATATACTTAAATTCATTATGAACTAGGGTTGTCTGTCTTTCCCACTATTTATTCATCTATTTAAATGAACGCCTGGAGTTCAGTTCAAAAAGTTCGAATTCTCGTTTTTTGGAAAACCAAACATTTTGAGAATCCGTTCACGGAGAACGGAAAAAATGCAATTTCACAGTAAAGTATACACATATGACAAAATGTCTTGTTTAGCTAGTAACTAATGTAGACGTGTTGATTTCAAGAATGATAATATCTGAAACTAACAATTAAGTTTCGGCTGTGGATAAGAAATCGACAACACTCCGTTCTACCATAATGATATATTTGTGAGGTTCGGGGGAATATTTGTAGCGGCAAGGAAAATGATAAATCTCTATTGAGTAGCGCGGTTTTTTTAACATCAACGCTCAGTAACACCGCGGGCAACGCTGATTATAGAACAAAATTTCTTGCCAAATCCGGACGTACTGGATACTCAAGCAGTCGGTAATGTCCGACAATCCCCGGTGATTTCCGGGACCAATGTGTTCACAAACCTATGAACGACACTGAAAGTGACGTCACGTTGCGTTCGTAGGTTTATGAACGCATTGAATAAGGGGGCGTGTATACCGTAACGCTATGGAGAAATCGGAAGAGATATTAGGTGTATGTAAATATATATATCTTCTCGTAAAACCATTATGTAACATTTTCTCGAACTCGAACATTCCTCGCAAACCAAGGGGTATTGTATCATTCACATTCCCAGTTACGACAGCAAATACCTGTACTGTAAAACAGAAGGGCCCTGTGCCAATGCATTCTCTTATATATGCGAGTCGACCATAGGTCGCCTCGCATATATAAGAGAATGCATTGGCTTAACACATTACAAATTATAAAATTGTTAAAGAATGTAAGAAAAAATGGTAAAAAGTGTTAAAAAAATATTTTTTTTAGGCCAATGCATTCTCTTATATATGCGAGGCGACCTATGGTCGACTCGCATATATAAGAGAATGCATTGGCACAGGGCATAACTGTAACTATCACAATGTGGTCAAGGAGCCGGTTCCAATGATATCCATATTTGTATGGTTCTATTGAGACAGACCGAAGATATTTTAGGCTGTTGAAGCTTTATTTGGCCGGTTTTGGCCGTTTTGTTGGGTAAAGGGTTAATCTATATTTATGATTATAATGGTGTCCTTGCTCATTATGGTCAGTTTTATAAATGGGCTTAGTGTGTGGTCCTCTTTGGTCCCGCATCTATTCAAAACGGTCGAAATCCTTACCGCTCTCGAAAATGGTCCATACCCCATTTTCAATCCCTCGGGTGGCACCGCCCCAACCCCCGGGGGTGATGGTGGGGGTGTTTCTATGTGGCATTTGGGACCAGCCACCCACCTATGCCGTCAAATCGGTCGAAATCCTTACCGTTCTCGAAATGGTCCATACCCCATTTTTACCCCTTCGGGGTGGCACCCCGGGGTGATGGATGGGGTGTTTCTATGTGGTATTTGGGACCGGCCACCCACCCATGCCGTAAAATCAACCGAAATCATTACCGTTTTCGAAAATGGTCCATACCCCATTTTCACCCACTCGGTGTGGCACCCCACCCCCAAGGTGGTGTTTGGGGTGTTTCTAGGTGGTATTTGGGGCCGGCGACCCACCCATGCCGCCAAATCGGTCGAAATGCTTACCGTTCTCTAAAATGTTCCATACCCCATTTTCACCCTCTCGGGGTGGCACCCCCGGAGTGATAGGTGGGGTGTTTCTATGTGGTATTTGGGGCCGGCCACCCACTCATGCCGTCAAATCGGTCGAAATCTTTACCGTTCTCGAAAATGGTCCATACACCATTTTCACCCCCTCTGATGGCACCCCCGGGGGTGATGGGTAGGGGTGTTGCTATGTGTTAATTGGGGCCGGCCACCAACCATGTCGTCAAATCGGTCGAAATCCTTACCGTTCTCGAAAATGGTCCATACCCCATTTTCACCCCCTCGGTGGCACCCCCCCCCCCCGGTGGTGATGGTGGGGGTGTTTCTAGGTGGTAATTGGGGGCGGCCACCCACCCATGCCGTCAAATCGTTCGAAATTCTTACAGTTCTCGAAATGGTCCATACCCCATTTTCACCCCCTCGGGGTGGCACCCCCGGGGGTGATGGTGGGGGTCGGGGTGTTTCTAGGTCGTATTTGGGGCCGGCCACCCACCCATGCCGTCAAATCGGTCGAAATTCTTACCGTTCTCGAAAATGGTCCATACCCCATGTTCACCCCCTCGGGGTGGCACCCCCGGGGTGATGGGTGGGGGTCGGGGTGCTTCTAGTTGGTATTTGGGGCCGGCCACCCACCCATGCCATCAAATCGGCCGAAAACGACATTTTTGAAAGTAAGGAATAAGGAATAGGGAATAAGTTCCAAATGTCATGTTCGTGAAAAGATCGAGAGATCTTCTCCTTCACCCCTCGGTTGTTGTTTGATGATATTGAACATAGAAACACGTCATGTCTGAACACGACAAAAGTTGTGTTGAATTGAATGTTGTATGGGGAAGAGCCCTCGTGCTTTAATACGGGGTATGGGGGGAGTCCCTAGGTATCCCTTTAATGTTTGTGTTGATGATTCTGCTGAGCGAGCCTGGATTGGTGCGCTGGAATAGAGAACGGGACTCCCGTTGTTAGTATGTATATGTATAAAAGCGAGCAGGAAAACAATTGCTGTGCTGATTGGGCGCACCAATTGCACTGATAGATTTTGTAAGAGCAATGGTATGTTGTTGCATTATTATGTCCCGCCCTACCTCCCATACCAATGCATGGGCGTAGGTGAAAGCATATTTTGACAATTTTGATATACAATGTTATTTAGATTTTAATAGCTGAAATAAATCTGAACGGAAATGAACAAGACATGATATGCATCTATATATATAAATATTATACCGTAAATATATGTTTTGGTTTATACAGGGGGGGGGTGGCCGAAAAAAGTTGCGAGAACTGGTTTTTTTTTTACATTGCCATTTTTTTTACACCCACCCACCCTTTCTTGCATTTTTTTTTTCATAAAATTTTAGACACCCACCCCAAAACTCCAAAGCTTTATATTGGTACCCTCTGTAAAAACGTTCAACCGCTCTATATTGGTCCCATCTTTGAAAGACCAAATTAAATGTTACTTCCTGTTTACAAACATGTGCAAGACAAATATTTTCTTGGCTGATAATTATGCGATAATCAGCAGTAATCAGCGATAATCTCTTTTTTGTATATAAAATGGTGTATGTATAACCAACCATCAGCCTTTGACTAGAGGTATCGTTATGTTCAACGTGATGCCCGACACTATGCTATGAATTTAAGCTAGTTTTCGTGTCTAACTCGTCAGGGACATAGCGCTGTAATTATGATAATTCGACATTTTATATGTCGAATTAACATGTATTACATGTGTATATGGAATACATAAGATTCCATTTGATTTATTTGCAAATGACATGCAATGTGTCTATCGGAATTCAATTCAATTCAATAAGTTTTTTATTTGATATTATCGAATAATAACATGTTATATACAACAGGATCCCACACAAGCTGGGCTTATGAGGGCAGGACCCTTATACAAATATATTACATTAATATTATATTGATATTAAAGTTGCTGTGTATATTTACAGGTGGTGCAATGGTGTGCGGCAAATATAAAGATTTTGGGATGGGTATGGAAGGGGTGTGGGCAGGGGGGGGGAGGGGGTGTGGGCATGTCACAGTTCACAGTATATTTTCATGTTGCAATGATATAATTGGTCATGTAATACCAAGTTCCTTCTCATGCTGCGACCTGATGTAGATGCATCATATCACAACCCACATGAGTCAATCCAGGACATCTAAATATTATATTAGAATTTATTTACTTATAATTACTATATACAGATGCAGAGGTTGAGACATGTTTCGATAGATTAGATTTGGTTCATTCTGAGTTATCCTTTGGTTAATGTACGGATTTCAGTATGGGATGACACGTTAGATATATAATACATGCAGTTGAAATATTCAGACTGTTCTTTCCCCTCACCATGTAGGGCTAATCAGAGTAGGAGGAATTATACATTAAGAGCATGAAACAATAAGGATCTTGTCCTAATCAGAATAGCCCTGTGGTGACAGAACTCTGTTTTGTACTACTATTAGAGTACATGTCGGTAACCAGGGAGGAGTACTATTCAGTGGGGGAGGTTGGTTTATGTTTCTTGTTAATGAAATATTCTTTCAGATATTTTGAGTAATTGCTATCAATTTCTATTCTGAGTTTGCAGTCAGTTGGTAGTTCATTCCACAAGCATCTGGCTCTGGTTGATATGGCATTTTTTGCTTTTTTCGTTCTTTTAAATACACAGAATAGATTTGAATTAGCTTTGGATCGTGTATTGTAATTATGGATATCATGTAGGCTTGTAAATAGGGAAGTCAGTGATTTAGGGAGTTTCTTGTGGTGGAAATCATGTAAAATTTTAAGCAGTTGCATATTTCCAATGTCTTCAAGCAGCAATAAATTGTGTTTCTTGCATATTTCCTGGGTATTTTTTTTATTTCCATATGACAGTGTTGCAATTGCTTTGTTTTGTATTTTTTCAAGTTTTTGAAGATTTTTCACTGTTGTCGCACTCCAAATAGCATTACAATAGGTGAGGTATGGGATAATAAGTATCGAATAAAGTGATTTCATCGTATCCTTTGGTACAAACTCACTGACCTTACGCATGACTCCTAGGTTTCTCGATAATTTATTGACAATTGTATCCACATGTAAATCCCATGACAAAGTTTCTTCAATATTAATTCCTAGGAATTTAGTGTTTTTAACCATTTGGACCAGTTTATCGTTAATTTTTAGCTCCGGTAGAAAATTTAACGACTTACAAAGATCTGTATTTGTGAAATGCATATAGTTTGTTTTATCAAGATTTAAAGATAATTTGTTAGCTAGAAACCATTTGTTCATTGACTCCATTTCTTTGTTAACAACATCATACGCATTAATAATGTCTTTATCTGAGTAAAATGCATTTGTATCATCAGCAAATAGTATTACCTTTAATTCTTTGCACACATTTGGAAGATCATTCATGTATATAAGAAAGAGAAGAGGGCCGAGTATTTATCCCTGTGGCACGCCACAGGTTATATCTGTTTGGCATGAAAAGTTGCCTTCATACTGTACAGATGGCTGTCTATTTGACAGGTAGCTTCGGAACCAGTTCAGTGCAACCCCCAGACAGCCATAGTGTTCAAGTTTATTAATCATTATATTGTGGTTTATTGTGTCAAATGCCTTGGATAAATCTAAAAATACTCCAATGGTGTGTTCTTTTTTATCTAAAGCTTGAGTTATTTTTTCTAATAAATCAGTTAAAGCAAGAATAGTTGAGTGATGTTTTCTGAAGCCTTATTGGCTACTATATAGAATATTGTATTTTGTAAGGTATTTATCCATTCTGTTGTACATCAGTTTTTCAAGAATTTTTGAGAAAATGGGTAGCACAGATACTGGCCTGTAGTTACTTAGAATTGTTGGGTCTATAGATTTGTAGATTGGAATAACTTTAGCTACCTTCATGAGGTCTGGGAATATGCCATTAGATAGGGAGAGATTACAGATATGTGTAATGGGTTTAATAATAAATTCAGAACATGTCTTCAGAATAGAACATTTCAGTTCATCAATACCTGCCGCCTTTTTAGAATTGATATTTTTTAATAAATCAAGGATCTCAAATTCATCAGTTGGGTGTGTAAAAAAAGAAGAACTCTTGGGCTGATTAAGGTAGTCTGAAGGATTTTCACAAGATGTTATCTTGGCAGCAAGGTTTGGTCCAATATTCGTGAAAAACTCATTAAATTTGGCAGCAATTTCCTTCTTATCATTGATGTATTTATTTTCATATAAGAACTCTGTTGTGGTGCTGTTACTCGATTTTTTTTTTAGAATGTTTTTGATTAGTTTCCATGTAGCATTAATGTTACTTTCATACTGTTGGAACTTACTATGATAAAAATGCTGCTTAGAAGTTCGAATAATTGAGTTTACTTTATTACTATACTTCTTGTATTGCTCATTATTATATTTTGTTCTGTCTTTTATGAATATTTTATAAAGTTTATTCCTTCTTCTGATGGAGTTCAGTATACCTGTTGTTATCCATGGATTTTGATTATTAGATATTTGGACTTTCTTCTTTTTTTTTGGGAAGTTAAGATTATATGTGCTCATTATTTTACCATGAAATATGTTATAGGCTTCATTGCAGTCCTGGTTATAAAGTAATGTGCTCCAGTCAGCCACTGAGATATCGTTGATGAAATTTTTTATGTTTTTCTTTGAATAGTCTCTTTGGTAAATAAAAACATCTTTGTTGGTTACTTTTTTGGCTCCATTATCCACAAGAAGGTAAATGGGCAAGTGATCAGTTATGTCTTCCACAAAAATACCTGCATAAAATGATGAAGAGAGATGACAGTTGGAGAATATGTTGTCAATGAGGGTTGCACTGAATTCTGTAATTCTGGTGGGTTTAGTTATCGTTGGCAGAAACATAAATGACTTCAAAAGGTTTAAGAAGTTCTTTCCACTGGTATTATCATTATTTATGTTTATGTTGAAATCACCCACCAGGAAGCATTCTTTTTTCTTTATGTATTTGAGTTAGTACTGTTTCAAGTTTTTCAAGAAATGTGTCGACATCAGAATTGGGGCATCGATATATACAACCTACTAGTTGGTTCTTGTTTTTATGATCAGGGATTTCAATAAATAAGCTTTCAAAACTTTCCGTGAATATAGATAAGTCTGTTCGAACTTGAGCTTTAAGGTTATCATTAACATATATTCCAACCCCACCCCCCCCCCTTCTGTCATTCCTATGGTTTTCATATAAACTGTAACTCCTCATTTTTGTCAGATCAGTTGGAGACTCATCTGTCAGCCATGTTTCAGTAACGCCTATTATATCAAATCTATGTCTACAAGCATGGAGGAAAGTAGATAATTTATCGAAATTTTTCATTAAAGAGCGTATGTTGAAGTGAATTATTGAAGATGATATATTTTTATTCAACTGTTTCAGTTTATCATTGAATTCTTCAAGAAGGATATAATTGGAGGAGTTTTCAGCATTTATTGGGTCTAAGTTATAGTCATCATCATCCAGTTGGGATTCCTTACGAAAGTCATCATTCAGGAATGCATAGGATCCCGTTGTTGTTTTTACCACGTTGTGTGGAATCGTTGGATTTGCAAATTTCATGCAACCATTCTGTGTCTCAGAAATGCATAAGATTCCATATTAGTTTATGCCACGTTTGTGGTAGGTAGGATTTGCAAATTTCATGCAATCAGTCTGTGTATCCGGAATGCGTCAACCGCCAATTGAAGTCTGTCTGGTCGCTTTGAGATATAAGTCGCTTCCAACCGGTTTAAACTGGATTGTGGCGAGTTGTTATAAGCAGCATATCCCGCTGAATTGGTCAGGTTACCGATTATCGTTAGACGTGCGGCCCCCCTTTGTAGTTTCTTTCCATGTGCGAATGTATCAAGTGTGAAAATTTGATACGTGATTAATCACTTGATAGTGAATTGATAGGACAGTGAAAACTCTTTGTACGAGATGGTTCTCGCTGTTGCTTCAAGAATTAATTGATCAATATGACTTGGTTTGTTTGTTGATAATTTAACGATGCAAGTGTTGCAAATTGTGGAATTTCTGGTTCCTGTATATGAGAGACGAAAAACGACCCTAGCATGGCGGCCCGGCTCCATTATGTAACAAGATGCGGCGTCCTGGTCTTATCAGCATTAAAGACTCCTGGCATTTTTATGAGTACAATTATATGGCGTCCCGCGATATCCAGGCAAAATATTAACCTTTGATTACTAAGGACATTTGCTTAGTTAGGTGGTTAGATTAAATAAAGAGCGTTTTTTCGACAATATTTCCGGGTCCGTCGAAAGACAAGACGAGGTGGTTCCTCGAATATTTCCTGCATTGAGGCTTCTGTAGAAAGAATTTCCCAGTTGTCCTTCAGGATATTCCCAATTATTTTGGCGCCTGGGTGGTATATCGTGCACATCGTCGGTTTTATATTTGTATTGTTTGCATTTTTTGTTCTGCATTCCAAAAGTTCATTTCGTTTATAAAATGTGATAGTATTCGAATAGTGTTCTATCTCTTTTTTGCTGTATTTTTTTTTTGTATATAAAATGGTGAATGTATACCCAACCATCAGCCTTTGACTAGAGGTAACGTTATGTTCAACGTGATGCCCGGCACTATGCTATGAATTTGGATAGTCGCTTTAAGCTAGTGTTTCGTGTCTATTTTAGCGCGACTACTCGTCAGGGATATAGCGCTGTAATTTTGATAATTAGACATTTTATATGTCTGTTAAAATGTATTACATGTATATATGGAATACATAAGATTCCATTTGATTTATGTGCAGATGACATGCAATGTGTCTATCGGAATGCATATGATCCCGTTGTTGTTTTTACCGCGTTGTGTGGAGACGTTGTTTTTTTTTTTCGGTCGAAATCCTTACCGTCTCGAAAATGGTCCATACCCCATTTTCACCCCATCGGGGTGGCACCCTCGGGGGTGATCGGTGGGAGTGTTTCTATGTGGTATTTGGGGCCGGCCACCCACCCATGCCGTCAAATCGGTCGAAATCCTTACCGTTCTCGAAAATGGTCCATACCGCATTTTCACCCCTTCGGGGTGGCACCCCCGGGGTGATGGTGGGGGTGTTTCCAGGTGGCATTTTGGGGCCGGCCACCCACCCATGCCGTCAAATCGGTCGAAATCCATACCGTTCTCGAAAATGGTCCATAACCCATTTTCACCCCCCTCGAGTGGCACCCCCCTGTGGTGATAGGTGGGGTGTTTCGAGGTGGTATTTGGGCCAGCCACCCACCCATGCCGTCAAATCGATCGAAATCCTTACCGTTCTCGAAAATGGTCATACCCCATTTTCACCCCTCGGGGTGGCACCCCCGGGGGTGATGGGTGGGGATGTTTATATGTGGCATTTGGGACTAGCCACCCACCCATGCCGTCAAACCGGTCGAAATCCTTACCGTTCTCGAAAATGGTCCATACCCCATTTTCACCCCCTCGGGGTGGCACCTCCGGTGGTGATGGGTGGGGTGTTTCTATGTCGTATTTGGGGCCGGCCACCCACCCATACCGTCAAATCGGTCGAAATCCTTACCGTTCACGAAAATGGTCCATACCCCATTTTCACCCCCTTGGCTGCACCCCCCCCCCCCCCCCGGGTGACGGGTGGGTGTGTTTCTAGGTGGTATTTGGGGCCGGCCACCCACCCATGCCGTCAAATCAGTCGAAATACTTACCGTTCTCGAAAATGGTCCATACCCCCCACCCCAAAACCCCAAAGCTTTATGTTGGTCCCCTCTGTAAAAACGACCAACTGCTCTATATTGGTCCCTTCTTTGAAAGACCAAATTAAATATTACTTCCTGTTTACAAACATGTGCAAGACAAATATTTTCTTGGCTGATAATTATGCGATAATCAGCAGTAATCAGCGATAATCTCAACTAAATTGAACTCTAAGCAATCAACAAAGGTACAATATGATGTGATTATATTGGTAAATTTATAACCCAGCCTATTCATCTGTGTGAGTAGATGAAAAATATGTTGAATCCCCAGGAATGACAACAAAAAAGACATGGGCCAGTGTTAGGGCCTATAATAGAATAAAAAATTACACAAAATTAAATTTATCTTTTTTTCAGACATCAACCAGTAATACCAAAAAGGAAAATGTGCATATGAACCAGTGTACGAATTAACTTTTATGTGTGCCTGCATGACCACCGACCCGACCTCGCATTACGACTTAAGACTAGGCCTAAAATAATGTTTAACCCTTTGTGTTTGAACGCGGATGGTCAATTTATTACTGTATATTACTGAGATTCATTTGGACAATCAGAGCTGAACATCGGTCATGTACTCAGGGATGTGACTACAGGGGGTGAAAAGTTTCAACAGTTGGAAATTTCATACCTGCCAAAACATTAGTTGGAATGGTCATCAGTTGGAAAGTTTCCAACCTTATGGGGTGGAATTATGCAACAGTTGAGTTTGGTGTCTGATTATGATTCAAGGGGGTGCAATTTTAATTTCCCAAGGTGGACACCCCCCCCAACGGAGACCCTCTAGCCACATCCCTGCATGTACTGGATTGAGTTCATGACATGTACAATAAGAAATTCACACATATTCTGTACATGACCTTTATGTGTGCCTTCAAACTAGACCGCCTTGCATGCACATCATCTTATAAATATACAATAATTAAGTAAATAAATTTACTTCTTTGATAATTTTCAAATTAGCCTGAATTAGACATTAAGTATCATTTACATACTAGTATATGCAGGTAATTATGAGATATAATAATTACAATGTGAACAAAACTGTAATGTGTCCTGGCCCCTCTTCACATTTATTTAAATAATATTTTTATTTTTTCAGAAGACTATCCAAGGAAGGTTATATTTTTGTTTCTTTCAATAAATGCTATTAAAACTTTATTTCATGTCTACTTATTTACTTATTGATGGTTGTCAACAACACTGAAACAAATAATTTAACAATTCAAATAATTATTTGGCAAAAGTATATTTAAAAATCAATTTTAGTATACAAACACTGATACAAATACTTATTTCATACATTACACTCATGCATCAACTAACTGTATGAGTAAAGAGACTGTCATGAAGTATAAGAATTATAGTAATATTCTGTCATGAGTTGTTAGCTGATATTGTCAGACTGCATTAAGTTCACCCTACCCTAGAGCTATCTGAAGTATTTTTTTTATTGAACTACACCGTGAACTAGACAATTTTCAATATAAAAACTGCCAAGCAAGCTGGAACAGACACAAAAAAATTGCTCGCAAAAAAATCAATGAAAATTTTGGGACCCACCCCCACAATATTCACTATTTTTTCCATTTTATATTAACTTATGGGGGTAATTATAACAATATTGAATGTATTGGTGCTTCTCATATTGCAAAAAGCCACAACATATAAACAAATATGTTTAAAACAGTTGAAAATATGTCAATGAAAAAAAAATGCAAAAAAAAGTGGTCAAAAACTGTTTCCGGCCTCGGGTACACACCCACCTCACCCCACGTCTCGCAACTTTTTTTCGCACCCCCCCCCCCCCTCGGTTTATAGGTAAAATGATGTATGTACAGATTGATAATTACAATGTGTTCTTGGGGGGCCCGAATGGGGGAATGTCCCAACAACTTCAGTGTACTTCTTATAACAGATCTGGTGGAACCACCCTTCGGTTGCCACTAGGTCACGTGTTACTATAGTCATGATATGTTCGTCCATTGTAGTTATTGCTGCTTCCCTCCGTGTTCGATCCGCTCTCAGATCGACACACTTAACCAATCAATCCTTCCCTGATTCTTGATTCTGTCATGTATTTCACCCATTGTAGATTATACCACTGGAAATTGACTCCATATTGTACACTCTGCCATTTGATAAAACTGTTTTTCGATTTGGTATATTCCGCTTGGATACCGAGTCAACTTCTATTGAAATTTGATAACAACGAAACTTTCCAGAGAAAATGAGGCCTAAGCAGAATGAGGTCCCCAGGGGGTGAATTTGGTGATACTAGCCCGCTCTGCGGGATCGCATCACTATATTCACTCTCTGGCGACCTCATTCTCCAAATGACAGGCACAATAAACTCAGGCTTGTTTTGAAGGTATACTTTGTTAATAATGGCGAAATAAGTGAGTTAGCAAATAGTTTGGCAAGAATAACAATTATTCGGATCCGGTGCACGGCGTGAGGTCGAGTTAGTACGGGGTATGAGATAGCTGTGGGGTCGATTTAGTACGGGGTATGAGATCACTGTGGGGTCGATTTAGTACGGGGTATGAGATCACTGTGGGGTCGGGTTAGTACGGGGTATGCGATCCATGTGGAGTCGAGTTAGTACGGGGTATGATATCGCTGTGGGGTCGAGTTAGTACGGGGTATGAGATCACTGTGGGGTCGAGTTAGTACGGGTATGATATCCCTGTTGGGTCGAGTTAGTATGGGGTATGATATCCATGTGGGGTCGAGATAGTACGGGGTATGATATCCATGTGGGATCGAGTTAGTACGGGGTATGAGACTCCTCTGGTGTCGAGTTAGTACGGGGTATGAGATCACTGTGGGGCCGAGTTAGTACGGCGTATGAGATCCATGTGGGATCGAGTTAGTACCGGGTATGATATCCATGTGCGATCGAGTTAGTACGGGGTATGAGATTCCTGTGGGGTCGAGTTATTACGGGGTATGAGATTCCTGTGGGGTCGAGATAGTACGGGGTATGAGATCCATTTGGGGTCGAGTTTGAACGGGTATGAGATCCCTCTGGGGTCGAGTTAGTACGGGGTATGACATCGCTGTGGGGTCCAGTTAGTACGGGTATGAGATCACTGTGGGGTCGAGTTAGTACGGGTATGATATCCCTGTGGGGTCGTGTTAGTATGGGGTATGATATCCCTGCGGGGTCGAGATAGTACGGGGTATGATATCGCTGTGGGCCGAGTTAGTACGGGGTATGAGATCCATGTGGGATCGAGTTAGTACGGGGTATGATATCCCTGTGGGGTCGAGATAGTACGGGGTATGATATCGCTGTGGGCCGAGTTAGTACGGGGTATGAGATCCATGTGGGATCGAGTTAGTACGGGGTATGAGATCCATGTGGGGTCGAGTTATTACGGGGTATGAGATCGCTGTGGGGTCGAGTTATTACGGGTATGAGATCCCTCTGGGGTCGAGTTAGTACGGGGTATGAGATCCCTTTGGGGTCGAGTTAGTACGGGGTATGAGATCCCTGTGGGGTCGAGTTAGTACGGGGTATGAGATCCCTGTGGGGTCGAGATAGTACTGGGTATTAGATCCCTGTGGGGTCGAGATAGTACGGGGTATGAGATCCCTGTGGGGTCGAGTTAGTACGGTTTTGAGATCCCTGTGGGGTCGAGATAGTACTGGGTATGAGATCCCTGTGGGGACGAGTTAGTACGGGGTATGATATCCATGTGGGATCGAGTTAGTACGTGGTATGATATACATGTGGGGTCAAGTTAGTACGGGTATGAGATCCCTGTGGGGTCGAGTTAGTATTGGATATGAGATCCCTTTGGGGTCGAGTTAGTACGGGTATGAGATCCTTTTGGAGCCCAGTTAGTACGGCGTATGAGATCTCTGTGGGCCGAGTTAGTAAGGGGTATGAGATCCCTGTGGGGTCGAGGTAGTACGGGGTATGAGATCCCTTTGGGGTCGAGATAGTACTGGGAATTAGATCCCTGTGGGGTCGAGATAGTACGGGGTATGAGATCCCTGTGGGGTCGAGTTAGTACGGTTTTGAGATCCCTCTGGGGTCGAGTTTGAACGGGTGTGAGATCCCTCTGGGGTCGAGTTAGTACGGGGTATGAGATCCCTTTGGGGTCGAGTTAGTACGGGGTATGAGATCCCTGTGGGGTCGAGTTAGTACGGGGTATGAGATCCCTGTGGGGTCGAGATAGTACTGGGAATTAGATCCCTGTGGGGTCGAGATAGTACGGGGTATGAGATCCCTGTGGGGTCGAGTTAGTACGGTTTTGAGATCCCTGTGGGGTCGAGATAGTACTGGGTATGAGATCCCTGTGGGACGAGTTAGTACGGGGTATGATATCCATGTGGGATCGAGTTAGTACGTGGTATGATATACATGTGGGGTCAAGTTAGTACGGGTATGAGATCCCTGTGGGGTCGAGTTAGTATGGGATATGAGATCCCTTTGGGGTCGAGTTAGTACGGGTATGAGATCCTTTTGGTGCCCAGTTAGTACGGCGTATGAGATCTCTGTGGGCCGAGTTAGTAAGGGGTATGAGATCCCTGTGGGGTCGAGGTAGTACGGGGTATGAGATCCCTTTGGGGTCGAGTTTGAACGGGTGTGAGATCCCTCTGGGTTCGAGTTAGTACGGGGTATGAGATCCCTGTGGGGCCGAGTTAGTACGGGGTATGAGATCCCTTTGGTGTCGAGATAGTACGCGGTATGAGATCCCTCTGTGGTCGAGTTAGTACGGGGTATGAGATCCCTCTGGGGTCGAGTTAGTACGGGGTATGAGATCCATGTGGGGCCGAGTTAGTACGGGGTATGAGATCTCTGTGGGGTCGAGTTAGTACGGGGTATGAGATCCCTGTGGGGCCGAGTTAGTACGGGTATGAGATCCCTTTGGGGTCGAGTTTGAACGGGTGTGAGATCCCTCTGGGTTCGAGTTAGTACGGGGTATGAGATCCCTGTGGGGCCGAGTTAGTACGGGGTATGAGATCCCTTTGGTGTCGAGATAGTACGCGGTATGAGATCCCTCTGTGGTCGAGTTAGTACGGGGTATGAGATCCCTCTGGGGTCGAGTTAGTACGGGGTATGAGATCCATGTGGGGCCGAGTTAGTACGGGGTATGAGATCTCTGTGGGGTCGAGTTAGTACGGGGTATGAGATCCCTGTGGGGCCGAGTTAGTACAGGGTAACAGATCCATGTCGGATCGAGTTAGTACGGGGTATGATATCCATGTGGGGCCGATTTAGTACGGGGTATGAGATCCATGTGATGTCGAGTTAGTACGGGATATGAGATCCATGTGATGTCGAGTTAGTACGGGATATGAGATCCATGTGGGTCGAGTTAGTACGGGGTATGAGATCCCTGTGGTGTCGAGTTAGTACGGGGTATGAGATCCCTGTGGGGTCGAGTTTGAACGGGTATGAGATCCCACTGGGGTCGAGTTAGTATGGGGTATCAGACCTCTGTGGGGTCGAGTTAGTACGGGGTATGAGATCCCTGTGGGGTCGAGTTAGTACGGGGTATGAGATCTCTTTGGGGCCGAGTTAGTACGCGGTATGAGATCCCTGTGGGGCCGAGTTAGTACGGGGTATGAGATCCCTGTGGGGTCGAGATAGTACGCGGTATGAGATCCCTGTGGGGCCGAGTTAGTACGCGGTATGAGATCCCTTTGGGATCGAGATAGTACGGGGTATGAGATCCCTGTGGGGTCGAGTTTGAACGGGTATGGTATCCATGTGGGGTCGAGTTAGTACGGGATATGGGTATGAGATCTCTGTGGGGTCGAGTTAGTACGGGTGTGATGTCCCTGTGGGGTCGAGTTAGTATGGGGTATGATATCCCTGTTGGGTCGAGTTAGTACGGGGTTTGAGATCCATGTGGGGTCAAGTTAGTACGGGCTATGTTATCTCTGTGGGGTCGAGTTATTACGGGGTTTGATACCCCTGTGGGGTCGAGTTAGTACGGGCTATGATATCTCTGTGGGGTCGAGTTAGTATGGGTTATGAAATCTATGTGGGGTCGAGTTATTACGGGGTATGAGATCCCTGTGGGGTCGAGTTAGTACGGGGTATGAGATCGCTGTGTGATTCAGTTAGTACGGGTGTGAGGTCCGTGAGGTCGAGTTAGTACGGGTGTGAAGTGCCTGTGGAATCGAGTTAGTACGGTGTATGCCAGCTGAGTTTGTTACGTTTATTTGGTAAATGTGACAATAAATTCAAAAACACTTGAATGACGAAAAATGACCCGACAACACAGCATGACAATTAGAATACGGGTGGTTTAAACATTTTATTTCAACACCCGTTTCCAAGTGGCGTCTAGTGTTTGATAATTATTATATGCAAGACAGTATCATGTCGGTAAGCACAATAAGATGGTTCACAGTGGTGTTTGTGGTTTAACGGTTTAAGCGGGAGTGAATGGTTTCTCTTACACAGGTTAGTTATTCCAAGAGTTGGGGTATCGTGTGGCCAAACATCATATCCCTAGCTGTCCATAACGTATCGCATACTGTGTTTGATATAGATCGTGATACTGAACCGATCATCCCTCAATTATTCTTTGACTATGATCAGTCATAAACAATTAAGAATATGATCTTATTAATTCCGTTTGTATGCTCGTATACTGTATTATATATATACTAGCCGATGAACCCGACGTTGTCCGGGCTATTCAAAAACCAAATTTCAAGTCGATAGCTCTACCCGTTTCCGAGATCTGGTCTGCGTATGCGCGAAGCTGGCGTCGCACGGGCTCGGCGACCCGATAAAATTCGTATCCGGGGCAAGATACATTCACATAGCAAATTTCAAGTCGATAGCTCCTCCCGTTTCCGAGATCTCGTCTGCGAATGCGTTGCACGGGCGTCGCACGGGCTCGCCAATACGACAACGACGATTTGTATAAATGACATACAGACATACAGACAAACATACAGACAGACAAACAGAGGTCTTCAAAATATATATGAGGCCAGTCTAGATGCTAGGATTTGCGATTTTCTTGTATAGTTTTCAAAATTTTCTCACACCGGGCCGAACAACGATGGTCGGCCCGGTGTTTCCTGGTGTGTTGTCGGTAGCTGTGTGCATTTGTCTGGAATTAGATCACTAATTGTTTTTTTGGGGGCAATTTTCAGGTTAAAATATCTTAATGTTCTCATACTGGGAAAATAGAAGCATGGCTTATGAATATATAGGAAATTAGGCCTGAGCATGAGGTACAAGGGGTGGGGTGCAAATGAAATTATGCAAAACGTTGTGTTGGTGTGATTCCGACTCAAGGGGGGTGCATTTGGAAATTCCCAAGGTGGACACCCCCCCCCCCCCCCAGCGGAGACCCTCTAGCCACATCCCTGGTTGTACCGTTTGGACTTATGCACAATATGTTCACAGACACATCGTCACACCCATGGTTCATTCTTCCGAAATGGCAATCAATTGGCTTTTCTCTTCCAATATGAAACAGAACAAGATGGAACTAAGAATGTTTTGTGAAGAAATCGACGCGATGAAACACGTCGAGACTTGAGAACAATGACATGAACATGGACGTGTATATGAGGATCTAGATATCAACGAGATGTTCGCATCGACTCGGAACATTTGGTGTTTGTGCTAAAGGTCGTGGCCGTCCACAATGGACACGATGAATAGCCAGTTCAAAAAATGTAATCCCCTGGAAGCACCCATCAATAATATTTTTGTTTCATCTTGAAACACCTGGTATCTGTCAGTGGACACGTATACTTGTTGAGCGTGGCACAAATTTAGTGGTACACGTGTACATTTTTATCTCACTGGAAGCATATATAACCCGTTCTACACATAGTTGAATTTAAATCTACTTCCACATCGAACTAGGTAAGTACAGTTCATGTAGATCTATATACACACTTTTGCAACTTGTGGGACGTCTGAAAAATGTTAATGTGGAATTTAAGCAAGATTTCTCTAACTTGAATTTTGTCATCTGCGCTTGAAAGACAATATTGTGAAATTGCTGCAATAACATTTTTCTATCTCAAATATTTCTCAATTCTATCAAAGGTTATACGATGTAAAAGAAGTTTATTTTCTGACATTTTCGCTGTTGTGATCTGCTTTTGGTTTGAAAATGGTGACGGTCTTGTTCACACCGACCATTAAAGTTCGATAGTAAAACAAATGACTGATGGGCACTATGTCGGGGATGATGGTTGAGCATATATTTAAAGTACATGTACAGTAACCCACTCAATTTGGGCAATATTGCTGGAATTGTGTATTGCTACCATAAATATATAATACAGAATATTATCAGAAAACTGTTTTATATACATACACATGACAACTAAATACATTTCCAATCTAATTTCAACTGTATGCCAAGAATACTGAAGCCGATAGCCCAGAAATTAATAATTAAAGAACGTCCTTTTAGACACACGAAACTGTGCCCGAAAGCTATTTTGTCAAAGTATTTCTTCACACTGCAAGCGTCACGCTTACTCTTAAAAATGAGAAAAACATGACATCGAAAAAAAACAACCCCTCCCATAAATTATTCGTGGGGGGAGACTTCAGGTGGAAAGTACAGTCGCTTCGTAATCACCACGAACGTTTGTGCGTGAATGTTCTGTGCATGTGCAGGTCTGTAGTTGGAAACAATTAGAAGTTAAAATTGACGGACGCGCGAACGCGACTAAATGTCCATTATGTAATCACATTAAGCCACTCAGGTTACGTGCGCGAACCACTGAAAATCACCTAGAGAAACAAGCGATGAAAACGAAAAATGTCGAACGCGTGTGTAAATTCTGAACCCGAAACAAGCGAAGGAATAGAAATTATACAAAGGTTCCTCGTATCAAGTCATATGTTTAATTACGAAGTAACCGAAGTCGAAATCGAAGTATTCAAACTCACACGTAACCTGCCAGGCGAAATAATCGAAGAAAGCGATGGAACCGAAATAACCAAACGAAATTTCGTTTGATGTTTTTGGTTGTTTCACTTGAATGTTTGCCATCTGCGTAACCGATAGAAGCGAAATGTCTCGTATTGTTGTATGCATATACAATGGTATGCATTGACCCATAAACCTGTTTCCACCACTAATATTCTGTATTGTCGCCCAGATTAGATCAAGAGGGGGATGCAAAAAATCACAGCGAATGAAGCGATGAAACCGAATTTATAAACTACATTTCGTAAGATTATTGCAGTTCTTTCGCTTGTTTCGCCACATGATCGCCCGTGGTTTACACACTCATCTGGAGGGGCATACACCGTGGTTTACACACTCATCTGGAGGGGCATACACCGTGGTTTACACACTCATGTGGAGGGGCATACACCGTGGTTTACACACTCATCTGGAGGGGCATACACCGTGGTTTACACTCATCTGGAGGGGCATACACCGTGGTTTACACGCTCATCTGGAGGGGCATACACCGTGGTTTACACACTCATCTGGAGGGGCATACACCGTGGTTTACACACTCATGTGGAGGGGCATACACCGTGGTTTACACACTCATCTGGAGGGGCATACACCGTGGTTTACACACTCATCTGGAGGGGCATACACCGTGGTTTACACACTCATCTGGAGTGGCATTCATATAATTTTATAGATCCTACATCTCCACGGGAAAATTTCCATTATGAGAAAATTTGTGCATACCGATGCCTCTACAGGTTACACTGGTGTAAATACTATAGGCAGTATACAGTTTCACAGTTAAAACACTCTGGGCTGTGATTGGTTGCATGAATTAAATGTAAACTGTTGACAAAAATTCAAGGAATCATTCTCCCACAAACTTCATTTGCCAAGAGGCCCATTCATTAAAGGTGAAGTCTGTTGTGGCTGTTTAGAAATTTTAAGTGTGATTGAAAAAATGACAATATTTTTTTAGTGCGGAACTGACCCTAGTTATGACAATAAATTATGGCATTGAAATCCATGTAAAAAAGGACGACCGTGCAGTCACGACCTGCACTACTCAAACTAATATGTGTTGACTTATATGAACGTCAAGATTTAATTAACTATAAATATTTCTTATAACCAATTACGTACACGAAGTTGGTTGCTTGTGGTAGGGGGATTGGGTCTGTACCTCATAATTATCATATTGTACTCATACATGTATCTTCCAGCCTTTCGATCGTGGCTCCCCGGGGCCATTTTTTTGACTGGCACATATGCCAATTCTCAATTTGGATGAAATATTAGTTGTGCTCGCCTCCACAACCCTTGGCCTTGGTTGGAAATTGGGGATATTATGAGTGAGAACTTGGGTTTACCCCTCATAATTTGGGTTGCTTGTTTGTTTCAAATCACAACCCAAATCATTAGAATATAAGTAAGGAAGAACATTCAATTTCCAAGAACATGTTTTGTTTGTGCCTGTACAAATTCTATAGTGATTTTATAGGTTGGGATTTGATCAGTTTGATTACAATTGCATGGAGCTACATTTATACCAGCGCGGACTCGGAGCCATGCACTATGAAACAACGTCAACCCAACCAAACCTAATGCGAACCATGCCAACATTGTGCCTGCTGTGTGTGCTATGTCGCGTCGCTGTCAAAACGTCAATAACTTTCGCGGGAAAATGCGCGTGCCAATATGACGTCGCTTTGGATACAACATATGACGTAACCTTACACTTTACGTGAACATGTTTCTACTAATTTACTATACTAAAGAAAAGTTTATTTAGTTATATGATAAACATTCAAGATATTTACGGTATGAATTATGTTGTTTCCGCGAGGTGGCTAAAGCCCCGGTTCCATATCCCCGATTTCACACCCCGAATATTCCCGAATGACTCCCGAATCATACTTTTGCAAAAATCGTGGAGTAAATTCGGGACGAGTCGGGACAGTGAATTTTTACCCCCGAACATGATCGGGGATATCGGTGCTATCGGGGTCGATTCGGGACAATTCTGGACTCGCTCCCGACAGTTTTGAAATGTTCAAAACTATCGGGAACCAAGCCGAATCGCTCCCGATTTGTAAATCGTCGGGAGAAATTCGGGAGCAATTCGGCACCTATTCGGGAGTAGTCGGCAGTATTCGGTAATATTCGGGTGGATATTCTGGAGTAGTCGGCAGTATTCGGTAGGTTATTCCCGAATTCGCCATGTATGGCTGCTTTTATACTGAGATCCGGTGTATCTGCAAAATTCGGCATCGATTCGGGACGTTCGGCAGCAATTGAATACCAATTCGGTATCTATTCGGCATCAATTCGGTACCAGTTCGGCATTGATTCGGGGAATTCGGCAACAATTCGGTGTAAGTCGGTAGTAATCTGGGCAATTTGGCAGCCACTCGCACGAAAGTTCGGGATAATTCTTGATCATTCGGGAAGATATTCGGAAGCATTCTGGAATACTCGGCAATGTTCGGGACGATTAAATTTTGTCATAATTCGGCATCAGTTCGGCGGCTTTTTGGAATAAAACTCGTCCAGAATTCTCTCGAATGCTGCCGAGTTGATCTGGTCCCGAATTTGTGCCGAATATACTAATTCGGGACAGAAAATCGGGAATATGGAACCGGGGCTTAAGGAAAATTTGCAGTTTTACGTAAATTTCCGACATTTCCCGAATGGCATAGCAATCCGAGTCCGGTCGACAATATTTATGATTTAAGTCATGATTATTGTTCAAAGAATAAACCATGTAATGCCTTAACGTAATGAATACTGTTATGTTGGCTATATGAAAAGTAACATTTTGTAGTTTTAATTTAATTGCAATGACGTTTCAAGATGGCGGCCTCTCAAATCCAAGATGGCGGCGCATCTAATTCAAGATGGCGGCGCCCATGTTCGAAAGCGAACTTAGTATAAGGACGACCTGCGCATATGTTGCTGAACATATGCGCGGCTGGGCTGCGCCCAGCTGGTCGTCCTTAAAAAAAACGAAAATTTGAAGTGGATTCCCTGCTAGACGGTGTTGATTTTTTTTATTGGGAAAGTTTCCACAGATGTCGAGCTCACACAATCCGAAGGCAGTTTGAACAGTTTCCATTTGACCTCTGATGCATATCAACAAACGTTAACATTGAAGCCTATGGGAAATATTTACACCAGTGTAACCTACATGTCATCATCAACATCCTTATTTCATGTACCGTATATCTCTTATTCCTGTTAACCCTTTACCCAACAAACCGGCCAAAACCGGCCAAATAAAGCTTCAACAGCCTAAAATATCTTCGGTCTGTCTCAATAGAACCATACAAATATGGATATCATTGGAACCGGCTCCTTGACCACATTGTGATAGTTACAGTTATGCCCTGTGCCAATGCATTCTCTTATATATGCGAGTCGACCATAGGTCGCCTCGCATATATAAGAGAATGCATTGGCCTAAAAAAAATCTGTTTTTAACACTTTTTACCATTTTTTCTTACATTCTTTAACAATTTTATAATTTTTAATGTGTTAAGCCAATGCATTCTCTTATATATGCGAGGCGACCTATGGTCGACTCGCATATATAAGAGAATGCATTGGCACAGGGCCGTTCTGTTGGGTAAAGGGTTAACCTGGTTAAACATATTTGTATAAATGGTCGTGAGATGGGCCCCATTGAGTTTACATAACTTGCGCCCCAATCCCTTTTAACTTGTATAACAAAAAAATATGTTTAAAACCCATTGGAAACTTGTAGCAAAGAGGAATTACCATTACCATCGGAAGTTCCCAACTCACGTGACCAACGTTGTCCTCAACGTATAGCATACGGAATTTGTAGCAAAGAGGGACAATCCAATCTTCTAATAACAACTCTATGTGTGAAGTATGACAAAGTGGTTTGGCTGAGCGGGAAAAGCATATTTTGATTGAATCATATTAGCGTCTCGTGGAGTGACTTTGTCGCAGATTGTTTACACGTCCGACTATTGTCTACACATCTCCATACATGTTGCATGCTAGATATCCGTAAGCGTGTTGGTTTTATTGAAACCCTCGAGCCAGGTCAACAACCTACAAACTGGTCAATGCATACCACAATTTGTTTTTATTCTTATTTTTTTTTAAATGTTTATTGATGAAGTATTAACCACAATGAGGAATGTCTCTAATGGTCAATGAAATTTATATCTATATATAGGTATGGCATTGAGATTCCTCGCGTTCACACATATATAAACATACCACAATCTGGTCCATGCATACCTTTATAACACTCTGGCCCCGAGCGTTATAGTCTGAGAACAACATATTCCTCCACAAAGTTGAAATTACAAGGCGTTTATACACACAACAAAGAAAACATTACAACAGACAGTCACATCATGTCATCGGCGTTCGGCAGTTGGAAAGGAACTCTTTTTTATTCCCGATCAAAGCAGTCTCATCGCTATTGATCAATATACGAACAGGGGTCAATACTATGAAACTTTTTCTTTGTAAGAATCTACAATTGTTTGTAAGAAATAACAATTTATCATTCCGCCAATACTATGAACCTACGATTACAAACATAAATCACAAATAGTACGTGTTCTTTGTATTTACAAATATCTCCAATCACAAAGAATGTTCGAGTACTATGAAACATAATTTTTCAGTTTTCGCACCCTTAACACGGATAATATATATATCTATGATACGCAGGGACGTGGCGACAAGGGGTCGATTCACCCCCTCGTGAAAATATTTTGTCAGCTGGAAATTTCAAGTACAACCCACAGGGACGTCGCGACAAGGGGGTTGGGTTATGTTTCTCGCTCCAAACATTTTATCAACACGTTCAACAGCTGGAAATTTGATACCTGAAACAACATGAATTGGAAATTTTACAACAACAATAGGTTGAACTTGTTCTGTTATTTTGTTTTTTCCAACAATTTATTAGGGGGTATGTTTTGTTTTAGACCAACATTTGCATATTTACCTCCTTTGGTCAAAAGTTTGGATTGAAATGGCCTATATTTAGAAATTGTCAAACCTTATGGGGTGTCAGCTTGGATGTGATGTAGCAGTATGTGTTCCTTGTAACTACTGAAATTACCCAATTTATTGAAAGTTACAACGTTAAGAACTTGTCTAGAATGTCTATATAGGGTGTCAAACATAAATTGTCGATTTTCACATCCTTAAACCAGAGCATATAACCATCTGATTCGCAGGGATGTAGCCCCCTTATGAAAATGTGTTATCAATGGAAATCTCATAAACAGGGACATGGCGATGGTGGTCTTGGGAACACGATGCCTGGCACATTACAGCTGTTCAGAATAGGATGGGGCGAGTATCCGCCAAATCGTATGAGTCACAACATCTCTGACAAAAGTTAGTGATTAATACAAATAGTGAGTGATACTTGCGGATTATAGCCAACATTAGCATGTACCATGTACTTACCATAATCAATGTTATATCCAAGAATGGATAAAAATGACGCGTGTTCCCAATGTGAGTATGATTTTTCGCTCAAGAATGCATTGCGGATTATCCTTTGAATTTCAATCGTCGACGCGAATGCATTTGGTCACGGTAAAGGACACGAATACGAAGATGCAAGCACAGTTTTCATAAATGACTAGAGCATAAATGCAGTGACGTGGCAAGATGCTCTCTTTTTTTTCTCGAAACGTCGATATCCAACTGTATCCCCACACCTCAATTATAAACAATTATAAAATTGTTTACCCCGGTTGGCTTCTGATTTTCAAGCTGTAACAGTAAGTTGTGCACCCCCGCCCCTTGGATTGGACATACTGACTAAATATGACTAACTTAGTGTTAGTCACAAACGTTTTGAGTAACTTTGGTCAATTATTGGAATTATTTGCACATAATTCAGCAACTTTAATTTACGCCTTCCAATTGACTAAGAAAAGTCCCCATTTCTTAGTCGTTATGACTAACATCACCCTAGTAATTTTGATTAATGTTATGCCTCAGTCATGTTGGCTGAACTAAGTCAGTCATCCTGAGGAAAAACGTTTGACTAACATATGTTAGTCATATTGACTAAGTTTTGTTATCAGCGTAGAAAAATTAAAATACTTTCCTCTTGATATACGATTCCATCGTTATGTGGAATTTATAGGCATTTTTTTGTTCAAAGGGTGCATATGGAAATTATAGGATGGACACCCCGTCGCCAAACTGAGCCCATATAGCCACGTCCCTATCTAGATATATTATAAGATATCGGAGCAGTTTGAAATTATAAAATGACACTCCTATTGGTTTGGTTTGGTTTATTAGGGTTTATCGACGTTCTAGCCGCTATGCCACACACGACGTTGTCAATTTTACGGGTGTAGGAAAGACCACGCAGAGGCTCGATTTCACCGAGACAGCGTCCCACTGCGTGTAGAAACCACCGACCCCCGGAAAGCAACTGACAAACTTGCCCAGATACACGATTCCGGTCACCCTCCATATGACGGGGTTAGAACCAGCTTCGTCAGCACTGGACGGCATGTAACGGTGTAGTGAACCTGTCATTCTACCGACTGGCACTCTACCGCACCACTCCTATAACCGAGACCATTAGCACGTCCCTGCTTCGATACACCCCTCCCGATAAAATGGAGCCACGTTACTGCCTCGATGTGTTATGATAAGAGTAGCGGATCAGTTTGAAATAATAGGATGGTCACAATATATATAATGCTATACCATCAAAATAATATTTTATTTTCACAAACTGAATGATTGTAAATTTGTAATTTGTAAAAACAATGATACCAAAATGTTTGTAGTACTCGGTATTACACTGACTTGTACTTACATACACACACTACAAACGAACCGTTTAATTTTTAACTTGCGCAGACAAGTGGTCATCGACTTAGCAATCCGTGAACCGATTGGATAGCTCTGATAAGCGTTCACCTCTCAACTTATGATTGGTTATTTCTTTTGTAACTTTGGCCCGCCGTGATTCAATATATTGTTAATCACTCACAGGCAAAGGTTTGTCCGTAAGCAATCTACAATAATCAATAGTAGATCTTTGTGAAATTTGCGAGATTTTGTTAGCTCATCGTTTCATAGTACCGGCGTTCTCACTAATCACCATATGATAGCACGCATTGTAACTTCCCCATATAAATTGTTGTCAGTTATTTTAGCTCTATATACATGTCCGTCTAATTTGAACTGGTATTCAGATAACACTGATAACATGTGCATGGGAGCAGAGTGGGGAGTTAGTTTTTTCTAAGTTTTACAGCTGCCTTTTAGGGGTTTCACCTCTCGCCCAGTCTAAGGTATTACAATAATACGGCTAAATTTTCCCTGTACTATGAAGCCACTGTGATAGTTAACACAAATTTGTAATTACAAATTAATAAATACAATTTGTATTTACAGGTATAAAATTGTTCATAGAATTGACCCCGGACCCGTCCATTTGCAAACCTGATTACAAATCATTGCTGGTCGTCGAGTGAATCCGATGTTGCTCCAGTCCGCTGTCGATCGACGATATAAATCTCACTGCCCAATAATATGCCAATATAGAAGTCTTAAACACTTTACTCGTATTTCACGCAGTACTATTTTTAGGCACCGATGGGTGGGAGAATTTAACCTGACCGAAACATAGTTCGACTCCAGAGTTTATTCCTAATCACAGGGAGAATCAGCTATATTAGTGAGATACGTACATTATATACGGTTGAACTGCATGGATACAGACAATTATATTGACACGATTTCATGCATATTTACATATAAATCATGGTCAAATCTTCCATGTAGCAATAATTGTAAGAAATACACAGTCCACATGAATCAGGTTACGCTCCTTCTGTGTGGAACAATTCATTATGAGTTGAACCATATTCATATCTATGGGGATCTTGGCGACCAAATGCGCGTTGAAGCTGACTGATCCACTGCGCCCCCATACATTCTGACACTGCTGTGTGATCGGTGTGTTGCCATTCGTGGACGAAAAATGTTTTATAATACAATTTATATTTTATTGCAGGTCACGTGACAATGATGAGCAAGGTCTACTTCACGTTGTTGGTAGTGGCACTGAGTGGTATGTTCCTCACTTTATTTATAGCAACTCGGTGCTTTGTTTCCCATTATATTTATAGCCAACCGGTCAGGGGGCGAATTTTTGTTACGAGACATCAGGTGGGGGGGTGGGTGGGTACCCGAGGCCGGAAACAGTTTTTGACCACTTTTTTGCATTTTTTTTTCATTGACATATTTTCAACTGTTTTAAACATATTTGTTTATATGTTGTGGCTTGTTGCAATATGATAAGCACTAATACATTCAATATTGTTATTAGTACCCCCATAAGTTGATATAAAATGGAAAACTAGTGAATATTGTGGGGGTGGATCCCAAAATTTTCATTGATTTTTTTTTAGCGCAAATTTTTTTTATTTTGTCTGTTTCAGCTTGCTTGGCAGTTTTTATATTGAAAATTGTCTAGTTCACGGTGTAGTTCAATCAAAGAAATACTTCAGATAGCTCTAGGGTAGGGTGAACTTAATGCAGTCTGACAATATCAGCTAACAACTCGTGACAAAATATTACAATAATTCTTATACTTCATGACAGTCTCTTTACTCATACAGTTAGTTGATGCATGAGTGTAATGTATGAAATAAGTATTTGTGTCAGTGTTTGTATACTAAAATTGATTTTTAAATATACTTTTGTCAAATAATTATTTGATTTGTCAAATTATTTGTTTCAGTGTTGTTGACAACCACCAATAAGTAAATAAGTAGACATGAAATAAAGTTTTAATATCATTTATTGAAAGAAACAAAAATATAACCTTCCTTGGATAGTCTTCTGAAAAGTATAAAAATATTATTTAAATAGATGTGAAGAGGGGCCAGGACACTTTAATACAGTTTTGTTCACATTGTAATTATTATATCTCATAATTACCTGCATATACTAGTATGTAAATGATACTTAATGTCGGTGGTCATGCAGGCATACATAAAAGCTAATTCGTACACTGGTTCATATGCACATTTTCCTTTTTGGTATTACTATAGGCTCTAGGCCTACTAGTTGATGCTGGTTGATGTCTAAAAAAAGGATAAATTTAATTGTGTGTAATGTTTTATTCTATTATAGGCCCTAACACTGGCCCTAGTTATTTTTTGTTGTCATTCCAGAGGATTCAACATATTTTTCATCTACTCACACAGATGAATAGGCTGGGTTATAAATATACCAATATAATCACATCATATTCTACCTTTGTTGATTGCTTAGAGTTCAATTTAGTTGAGATTATCACTGATTATTGCTGATTATCGCATAATTATTAGCCAAGAAAATATTTGTCTTGCACATGTTTGTTAACAGGAAGTAACATTTAATTTGGTCTTTCAAAGAAGGGACCAATATAGAGCGGTTGGTCGTTTTTACAGAGGGTACCAACATAAAGCTTTGGGGTTTTGCGGTGGGTGTCTAAAATTTATGAAAAACAAATACAAGAAAGGGTAGGTGGGTGTAAAAAAAAATGGCAATGTAAAAAAAACACCCCCACGTCTCGCAACTTTGTTAGGGCCCCCCCCCCTGAAACGGTGGTATGTTCCGCGTTTTATTTATAGCCATTGTGGTAGGTTCCGCATTATTTGTATAGCCATGCACTCTGTGGTCTGTTCCGCATTCTATTTATTGCCATGTAGTCGGTGGTATGTTCCGCGTTCTATTTATAGCTATTTGGTGGCATGTTCCGCGTTATAACGAACCAAAGCGGACACTTTGGGTCGTATATAGGCTATATCTGATTTTATGACGTCACCAATTATTAACGAGCCAAATACGCTTTAGGTCGTGTATAGGCTATATGTGATTTTGTGACGTCACCGATTATTATTTGAATTTTGGGATCGCGAATGTCGCACATTAGATCGGTGGGCCTAAAGCATTATTGTCGTAATCGGCTGTCAAGAGGCCAACACAAATCAGTCGATGTGCAACATTCTCCTATTTATATAATCGTCCTAAAGTCATTTATTTGTTTTTATTTATAAGGGAAAGTAGGTCCATGATGAATTTCTAACGGGTCTACTCCGGCACTCTACTGGATCAAATCATAAATAAACTAAAATCACCACAACTCAACACGATCTACGTGTATCTCAAAGCTTTTTTTTACAACTGACGCAAAGCAGTTGATCAATACTGCATGGTTCTGTAGAAACTATACCGTGCGAAAGGAAATAAGATAATATTTAATGTGGATTTGATTGTTATCATAAGTTTGCATACTTACGTGCATCTGATAATCGATATATATATCCCATTTTATTTGTTAGAATGAAAACACATACTTATGAACAAAGCAGAAGATACATTCAGTTCCACGCGAATTCGGTCAATGGTGAAAGTTACACGATGACGTTGTTTGTCGACTATCGTTGAAATTGACATGATGACATGTTATGATTGAAATGAACACCCTCCCCCAGAACGCCAAGGAATATAGGCATAATGGTTAGTTTCAGTTCCATGCACTCTCGACAACATATATAACTTTTATAAATACCTCACCAAAGCCTTATGCATGTGAATATTATTAATTTTGGTGGGAATCTATAAAGTGATTTTGACAAGAAATATTTTAAACAGAACATGCAGAAACTCCTATGTAATTGTTTTAGATTTGGTTCGTTAATTACGCTTGCGTATGATCATATTATTTATAGTCACTCTGTGGCATGTTCAGGCTGTATAATCGACAATGTGCGTTTTATCGGGACCCCTCAGTGGATGTTTAAATATCAACTGTCCTATTTGATAAAGCCAATTTTGTACGTTTTCTATAATAATATTTATGACGAAATATTGTATCGATGTAACGCAATATTATTTCGAGATATAAAGAAGAGTCCACTTGTCAAGGGGAACAACTCTATTCTATCCCGGGATCCGCAGATATCGACTTTCAAAAACACGAAGCCGTCTCTTGTAAATAACGTCCACGATTATGTGAGGCTCACTATGGGAGAACGGAGACCCCATTATTATGTTGGCTCCATATGGGAGAACGGAGACCCCATTATTATGTTGACTCCCTATGGGAGAACGGAGAACCCATTATTATGCCTGAAAAGAAATACAACTATTTTATACTGAGATTAAGCATGGCGAATAGAGTTATTCATATTGTATCAGAACAGAGAAGTTACCAGGGAGTAATTTGTTAAAGCGGTATTGTGTATAATGTTGCCAATAAAATATTGGAAAAAGCAATACAATTTAAATTCCCTATACACGATGCTACTCACTGTATATAAATGTTAATGTACATGCATACTTGTTCCTCAGATTTATTCCATACCATTAACAAAAAGTGTACATCGGAATGGTCTAGTATTGATTTGCAGGTATATACAGGTAATGAGGGTATCACCCCCCTGAATCCTGAATACCAGTTAATTTTTGGGGGGGGGGGGTGAATCCTGAATACTAGTTAATTTGGGGGGGGGTGAATCTTGAATACATGTTAAGAAATAATATGCGAAAATGCAATACAAATTGACTGTTTAGATATCAGACAGATACAAGCAGAAGTTACATAGAGACATTATGATGCCGGTCGCGTTATGAGGCCGTTATGATACGATTAATGATACTTTATGATGGCATGGTGGTCGAATATGCCCAAGAACCTATTCTACCCACTCATTCATACAGATAACTAGCACAAAATATTACTTTGCGCCATCAAAACCTGCGTCCAAGATGTTTTGCTTGAACCAGAATACCAGTTAATTCGGGGGTATGAATCCCGCGAACGGCTTCAAAACACCCTGAATCCCGCGTACCGAAAAGGGGGGGGGGTGATACCCTCGGTAATCGTACAAGGAATTGAAAAATCCCTGATGGATACAACTGGATGGATATAGAAAAAAATAATTGACGTCATTCATCTACTCCATGGTGGTTGCAATAAAGAATTGAATGTTAACTCTTCCTATGCTAAATTATCACATTAGCTATCCCTTAGGAAATGTTCACATAATATGTTCAACAAACGTTGTTGAACTTATTATCTGAACATTTCCCTCCAATAAATACAAATCCATCTGCACTTGTATTATATCTGTCATCTGCTTATTTTTCATGAACACCCCATCCTGATGAATAATAGATCATTCTAATGTTTACTTTTATGACTGAGTGGAGTAATCCATTCAGTATATGAAGGATTAAAGTTGTATTTGAATCATTACCGCCACGCCAGTGGGTGTACACTGGTGTAGAGTTTCTTATGTTTGAGCGGACGATCGATAATCCTCTGGGCGAATGTATTATGGTTAGGTATTTCGTACTTGAGATAAACCGTTCCGATAGTGACGATAGTCCAACAACGATTAGCACATGTGTTCACGTCACGGGTGTAATTGTGGAGACATGTTTCTATTATGAAGGTTCGCTATCCCGAAGGTCCACTATTCCGAAGGTTCTCTATTCTGAATACTTGCTATTTCGAAGGTTCACTATTCCGAAGGTTCGCTATTCCGAAGGTTCTCCATTCCGAAGGTTTTTGTTATTTTTAGGTTAATTCTATATTCTAAAGTATTGAGAGGGTTCATTATCACGAAGATTCCTTTTATGGAGTGTGTGCTCACATCCGAACTGATCCTGCCCGCACACCGATACAGATACAGGAGGAAACAACTTAGAACATTAAATGTGATTTTGTTTTGTTTTCGCGGGTTTTCTTGAGATTTAATGTGATTACGTGGGCCCATACCTTTGAATTCTTGGCATATAATATGAATGTTGTGGTATATATGGACCATCCAGCATTGGGACATGACACAGGTACAGTTGACTTAAGTGCTGTTCTGTGCGGGGATCCAATTTGGGGTTCAATATTTTAAGGGCCAAATTTAGAATTTTATGGGCCCATACCTTTGAACTCTGGACATAAAATATGAATATTGGGGGGCATTTCTCCAGTCCGAAGGTTCAATAACCCGAAGGTACACTATTCCAAAAGTTCTCTGAATGTTCGCTATTCCGAAGGTTCACCAATCCGAAGGTTCGTTATTCCGAAGGTTCTCTATTCTAATGGTTTTTGTTATTTTAAGGTTAATTCAGTTTCTAAAGAATTGAGAGGGTTCATTGTCACGAAGATTCTTTTTATGAAGGAAATAACTTAAAACATTAAATGTGTTTTTGTTTTGTTTTCGCGGGTTTTCTTGAGTTTAATGTCATTACGTATGACCTTATTTCTCATTACATATTCACGCCAAGCAGCCCACACAATTGCTATGTTCCCTGCGATTTAATGTCATTACGTGTGACCTAATATCTCAATAATCTGAAACAAGAGTACGCCTGCTAAAGGCGAATTATTACAGTGGGGCTATAACGCTCAATGAACGCTGGAGGCCATAACAAACTGCGCAGCAGGATATCGCTGAATAGACGAGTATGAGATGAGCCTAACTGCAATTGTGACTTTGTTTAAAGGCCCACTTAATTTTGGAGTCATTCATTTTTGTTATAGTATATACGGTTTTAATAACAATTTATGCCATAAAATTTGAATAAAATACTCTAATTCATCACCATTTGAAACGCAGAATACTTCTATCTCCTAGTTTGAAACACCTTTTAAAAAACCGCGACAAGTCGTGCGTCGTATATCTAGCAATTAGCAACTAACATGTCCTCTTCGACTTTCCATAGATTTCAACGTAATTTGATACTTAGTGGTATTTGTGTCCGGGAAGTGTTTGGACGGGTCAAATCGTGACCCCGACCTGACCATGACCTTTAAAATTGTCAATGCAACTTCAATTTGGGTAAAACGGACGAATTTCGGCGAAATTTGATACCTAGTGATACTTTTGTCCGGGGAGTGTTTTGAATGGGTCAAATCCTGACATCGGAGTGACCTTGACCTTCAATGTGGTCAATCAAAGGTCAAATCTGGTAAAACGGATGGATTTCGACGAAATTTGATACCTATGGGTACTTTTGTCGGGGGAATGTTTTGGACGGGTCAAATCATGACCCTGACCTGACCTTGACTTTCGAAATAGTCAATTCGAGGTCAAATCGCGCCTTTCTCCGGAAATCTGATGGGAAACAGCCCGGACGAAGTCGGGCCCACCAGCTTGTGTAATAAAGAAGACAATTTGAAGAATGTAATGTAT
The DNA here is from genome assembly GCA_032622095.1 of Siphonodentalium dalli. NCBI lineage: Eukaryota > Metazoa > Mollusca > Scaphopoda > Gadilida > Siphonodentaliidae > Siphonodentalium > Siphonodentalium dalli. The sequence continues at coordinate 244,708,627 of CP136065.1, forward strand.
AACACGAGAAACGGGAAAACTTGAAATATGGAAGTATGCAAATTTCCCACATAAAATTTGAAAGCTACTTTATAGTATAATTATATTATAATTTATATTTATGGCTAATAATATGATCTTGGTGGCGTTACCATTTCTGACTATGGTTTTCTTGTTTTCAGCTGCGCTGGTGTCCTCAAAGAGTTGCCCACTGATTAAGACGGTTAAACACATGGATCTCTGCTATCGACCATGCAGGCCCAATCATATTGGCATTGGACCAAACTGCGTCTCCGTTTACTGTCCCGAGGGATACACCAGTATTCATCCAAGGTTGTGTGGTAAGGGCCCATGGGATGTAATTCGTAAAGCGAGATACCCCAGAGGCAACGGCACTCCACTGATATGATTATTCAGAGGCGCGGGCGTTCGAATGCTGTGATTCATGTCGGACATTAAATGCTTTTCGCCTATAATTTGTTTTATGTGTTATGCCATTATGACAAAGGGGGTGTTGGTTCTGATAACTTAACTCTTCATTGTCGTCCACGACGGGAGCAGCGCTGGTGCGTCATTAAATATATAAGAGAATCCACTGGCTTACAAGGTCGATGTAAATATTGTTAGGTAAATGCGTGTGTAGTCTCTTATATATGATTTGCTCGCATATAAGAGGATGCATTGGCACAGGGTTTTCGCCAAATTCCAGCCATGGAAGTGTTAAGACAACGTATGCGAACACCGAACCGACTGCCTGGACTTGCACCAACACACCAATTTACAGTCGATTGGTAACCGAAATTGGAACAGTCGGTCATCTACGGGTCAACAAATAATACAGCTTTTGCCCGCGATTGAGCGAGACACGGGGATTTGTCGCCCCCTTGAGACCTGGAATTACGTTCCAGGTCGAGAGCGGCGACAAATCCTCGCGTCTCACGACAAGAGTGACAACTGTTTAGAATGGACTTTGCGAGTACAAATTTGGTTGACACAGCGAGTATGACTGTCTACTTCACAATATACCTGTTTCCAGCTTGAACTTGTAGCGGAACAGGTTTGTTGTACGGTTAAGAATTAATAGCGCTTACGTATTAAAACAATTTGGAACATATATTGAGATCAAAATTTAACATTTACCCTATGGAGATGTTAGTGATTTGCTCAAATGCTTACCGTGATGTTACTTAACCCTCTACCCAACAAACCGGCCAAAACCGGCCAAATAAAGCTTCAACAGCCTAAAATATCTTCGGTCTGTCTCAATAGAACCATACAAATATGGATATCATTGGAACCGGCTCCTTGACCACATTGTGATAGTTACAGTTATGCCCTGTGCCAATGCATTCTCTTATATATGCGAGTCGACCATAGGTCGCCTCGCATATATAAGAGAATGCATTGGCCTAAAAAAATCTTTTTTTAACACTTTTTACCATTTTTTCTTACATTCTTTAACAATTTTATAATTTTTAATGTGTTAAGCCAATGCATTCTCTTATATATGCGAGGCGACCTATGGTCGACTCGCATATATAAGAGAATGCATTGGCACAGGGCCCTTCTGTTGGGTAAAGGGTTAATGGCTATCATATATGCGACTTTAATAAGATAATGGCTGTTATATGTAAGCTACTGTAATTATATGTGAATTTACGATATCAACACGCGATATAGTTAGGCCGCAAGGTACAGTAATTGACAAAACTCAGTAATATAGCCCGGGAGCTGATAATGTACCCCTGCACCCCCTCGGGAATTAACTTCACCCCACACATTTTCTTTATTATGACAAGATGGTGTCCATCATGGCCGCCGTTTTTTCAGACTAAGCAAAAGGTAAATAAGATGCACATTATAGCGGTAAAATCTTCACAAATGACAACAAATGTATATATTTTTGTGAAGATAAGGCATAATGCCATTTTCATATAAATTGGAACACCGTTCCCAAGATGGCCGCAAAAATGGCCACGGGAAGTGGAAAATATGTCGTGTTTCGTTAATATCTTCTATATCAGTTTCTGCTGTTTGGAACTGGTTGAGAACTGTGATTTATATTGTATTTTATTTTCTAACCATATTATTAGAGTAATGAAATATGCAATTATCGGGGTTCTAGAACATTCCGATCCCTCAAAAAATTTATTTTAAAGAATTTCACCCATAAAATCACAATTGGTATCATAGTCATATTTCAATAAGAAATGAGCAGAACTATGTAGTGTATGTGAGACGTAACCATTATCCATAAATATTCCAACTCATTGGAACCAAAACTGTTACATTGGCTCAAAATGGCTACAAAAATGCTCGTCAAAATAAGGGAAATTGTAGATATTGCCACACCGTGCAAGTTGTGGTTGATGTATACAATTCGCTATTCTGCCTTCCGTGCATAGACTACTAACAAGTCTGATGTACCTTGGTCAATTGTTACTATTGTCACCACTGACATTACCAGAAATATTCGATTTTTTTCACACAACAGATATAAATATCGACAAAGATTCACTTCTCAGGTTTGGACCATTTTTTAAAGTAAATGTAACTATCTTTGGTATGAACGCTGTTCATTTTTGTTATCTATCTTAAATTTGTCCCACTAGGGTGTTTATAGACCAAATTACTCAAGATGGCTTCCAAAATGGCAACCACATTTGGCAAAATGTTGATTTTTAATATATATGCCTAACATTTTCTGCTGTTCATAAAAGGTCTCAAAGTTTGACTAACTTGGTTATTAAACATAAAAGTTAATAAAATGCCAACTGCATATTCTATGCTGGTTGTCTCAGTACCTTGTGAAGTTATGATGCATGTACAATTCATTTTAAAGTATGCAGTGTGGAATTGTGCCAAAATCTTCTTTTGGGATTCTGACCATGTTTTTGAAAGGGAATGGGCATAACTTTGAAACGGAACTGAAATGAACCATAATATGATTGTGGCTAATCTGTCCCATTACAATTAACTATTGTCCGTAACATCGTTTAACGTTTCCACAATTGTACATAGATGCCACCAATACGGAGAACTCTCCAACATGACCTCTCCATAGATTAATATATATTTGAGTTATTGCGGAAAACGATAGCCACCCAATGTACACATGTACAACCAACCAGGTGCCTGTCATATATACATAAGAACCAAATAATTGACAATATAGTCACTCAATTTATACACATACATCTGACCCATAACCATAACCATACAGTTACACCTGGTTATATATGGACATACCACAGATGACCATATAGTCATGAGTCACAATGCAGGCACACCTGGTACACTCCCACACAAGACACATGATATTATAGTCACTCCATTATACATAATCACCACGTTCATGATCATAATTCAATCCTTGTATATATATTCACCTCACAATTGGTCATACGGTCACTCCATTTATACATATTCGCCACACCCATGGCCAAATAGCCATTCAAAATATACATATACGCCCAACCCATGACCATAAAGTCAATCCAGGTATACATATGTACATCACCAATAGCCACATAGCGCTCACACATGACCATATATGATCACACGTGTGTATACCCGTACACCCCACACATGATCATACAGCCATGAGTCACCATGCTTGCACAACAGGTATATCCATACACATGACCATAGAGTTACTCCCAGTATACCTATTCATCACATTCATGCTCATACATTCATTCCTTCTATAGCCATTCACCTCACAATTGGCCATATAGTCACTCCATGTATACACATTCGCCACAGCAGAGAATAAGCGGATAATAATGTTCGGGATACATATAAAACATACACTTTTCAATTTGGTTGTCATTTTGGAAGTCATCTTGAGTAATTTGGTCTATAAAGTGTGACACATTTAAGATAGATCAACACAATAAAGACCTTTCATACCAAAGATAATTACATTTTACAACAACAAAATTGAGGGATCAGTAGGAACTAGGACTCCAAGAATTACATATTTCCTTGCTCCAATGATCAGTTAACATAAACAAATCTATATCTATATTTGCGAATGTCTGTCTGTCTGTCTGTGTTCTATAGAAATCCACAGGGGACCATCTAGATGATGCCAAGGGGTTTACTAGGAGTAGCTTTTTACGAGAAAGATAATGGTCGGGGTTAGAATTTTCTAAAGTTACGCCGTTGTTGTCAGGGGCAGAACAGGGGAGGGGCAGAACAAAAATTTGTCGCCGATTGCCACCAAACTTATATATAATCATCCCCATAATATGAGGAATCTAATGGTGTGGTTTAAATATGGCAAAAGTCGCGCCGTTCGCGTCAGGGGTGCCTGGAAGGGGGGGGGCAGATTTTTGTTCTGTCGCCGATTGCCACGAAACGTATCTATAATCATCCCTATGATATGAATAATCCAACGGTGTGGTTTAAATATGCCAAAAGTGCCGTCGTTCGAGTCAGGGATGCACGGAAGGGGAGAGGGCACCAACATTGATAAAACTCATTTTAGCGCCGATTTCCACCAAACTGATATATATTCTTCTTCATGATACAAGAATCTAATGTGCGATTTATCAACGCCAAATTGTTGTCTTTTGGATGAGAGATTGGGAGGGGTGGGCACTAAATTTGATAATAATTGGTTTAGTCGCCGATTGCCACCACACTTATAAAAAATCATCCCCATGGTATGAGGAGTCTAATGGTGTGGCTTATATCTGTCAAATGTGGTCTCATTCAAGTCACGGTTGCATTGAAAGGGACAGGGGCACCAAAATTGATGCACATTTTTTTTAGCGCCAATTTCCACCAAATTGATACACGTTCGTATCCATGATACGAGGAATCTAATCGTGTGATTTAAAGATGCCATAGTGGTGCTGTTTGTGTGAGAGATGGGGAGGGGAGGGATTGGCATCAAATTTGATAAAAAAATTGTTTAGTCGCCGATTATTACCAAACTTATAAACAATCATCTCAATGATATCAGGAGTGTAATCGTGTGGTTTAAGGATGTCACAAGCCATTCGCGTCAGTGGTGTATAGAGATGAGAGGGACACCAGATTGATACATATTCTTCTCCGTGATACGAGGAATTTTATCGTGTGGTTTAGATACCCCAAATCGGTGCCATATGGGTGAAAGATATGGGGACCTTAAATTTGATGCGATTTTGTATATTCGCCAATTTTCACCAATTTCATATATATGCATCTCTAATCTCTAATGAGTTTTAGTGTGTGCAGCATGAGTCCGAAATAGGGACTGGAGGGTCACCAAAACTGATACAAAATATTTTTAGTACCAATTACCATCAAATTCAGACACGTTCTTCTCAAATGATACAAGAAATCAAATCATGCTGTCTGTCTGTCTTTCTGTCTGTCTGTGTGCGTTCTATATATAACTTCACGCGGTACAATCGAGATGGCACCAAGGCGTTCTAAGAGGGGTAACTTTTTACAAGGAAGATAATGGTGCGGGTTAAAACAAATTTAAATGACGCTGTTGGTGTCAGGGGAAGAAAAGGGGGAGATCGGCAAAATTAAAAAAATATGGTGAAATGGTTTTGTCGCCGATTTCCACCAAACGAATACATAATCACCTTCGCAATATGGCGTTGTTCGAGTCAGCGTTGCATCAACAATTGATTTAATAAACTATTTTTAGCCCAGATTTCCACCAAATTGATATATTATTCTTCTTAAGTTAAGAAGATATAATTGTTCAAGTGACTTCAGTTGGTCACCATATGTCGGGATTGTGAAATGTGAACGCTCAAAACTACTTAAAATGATATGGAGATGGCCTGGGTGACTGTATATACTTATATGTGGATATCGGCGAATAGCAATCTTATCAATAATAGTGCATATCCGCTCGCCATCCGTGACGCAAACGACACCAAATGTGATATAATTCATGGTATATCATTGGAGAAAAACGTGTATGAGTTTGGTGGAAATTGGTGCCAAATATATTTGTATCAGCTTTTGCCTCTTTTTGGCATATTTAAACCACGCCCATTAGACTCATGGATGCATGATATACTGGCGATGATTATATATATGTTTGGTGGTAATCAGCAACTAAACAAATTCTGACTTAACTGTCATATTTATATGGGTATGGCAATCAGGGCATTCACACAATGGGCTAGCAAAAAGAGATACATAGAAGAAGCATTAAACGTATATTTATCATTATATTGAAGAGATTCATATATTCGTGCAAACTGAGAGACCTCGAACCGTCAGAGGATTGCATATATATAACAAAATTGAGTCTGTTCCATACAATACAGTTTCCACACAAAAATTACAATTTGTGAAGAGATATGGAAGGCCTGTTCAAAAATAGTGGTCACAGTGTGCAATCAAATATAGTTTCTTCTGATATACAAGAAAATGCAGTTAGTAGCACAAGACTTTTCAGGATCCTCCCAATACTGCCATCTGACAAGGGTTTTAGAACAGACTCATCGACTGACATAAACGACTCAAAATCTCGCTCTGTGCCTGGCACATGTAGCTGATATATTTGCGCAGCAACATTTCGTTTAAACTGAGAATATTTAGCCAATATATAGCACCATGAACAGAGGAGCACCTGGAAATTTCTTTGAAACATCTGTATCTTCATTGAGATATGATAGCCAGGTGTCCTCGAGATCTTAGTCCAACCAACTAGATTGATTGATACATCTCAATATGTAATACCCAATTATCATCCTTTATCAAACTAATGTGTTTATGATGTTCGTGTATCATAGTATAACGTCTAATGTATACGCCAGTTGTAAATGAATAAATAATTCATTATTGGTGGAACGAATTAATCGCGATAAACAGAATGACAATTGACAATGTGAGCCACTACTTATATTCCATGACTGTATAATCATATTTTGTGATGCTATTTGAACATACAATTTATGAGAAAACGTATAACACTTTAAGCAAGAGCATTCACTGTTCACAACAAATATCCACAGCATACAGAGGGTTTAATATCGCATTAACCTGGGCAACGCCGATAACCCTGCTAGTACAAAATAAAGTCACAATTCTCAACCAGTTCAAATCATCAGAAACTGATCTAGATTGAAAATACGACATATTTTCCACTTCCGGTGGCCATTTTAGCAGCCATCTTGGATGGGAAGATCCAATTATGACCTATAAAGGTGGCACTACATGTATGTCTTAGCTTAACAAAAATATATACATTGGTATACATTAGATGTTCCCGCTATAATTTGCATCAAATTCTGTGTCTAGTCAGAAAATACGGCGGCCATGATGGACGCCATCTTGTCTAGTGTCTACATGGCCACTATTTTTTTCGCGTTAAGTCAGGGTTAATGTACTCGTATACTGGACATTCGTAAACTAGATGGTCGAGGGCGTAGCCCGAGACCATTTAGTTTACGAATGTCCAGTAGCGAGTCCATTAACCGAATTAAAACACAGTGTTTTAATGTACAAGGAGAAATTACATTGATACAGATGAAAAATTCTGATAAATATCGATAAATGAGACGTTTACGAAAGTTTTTCGGGGGGAAATATTCCTTTGCAAACAGCGAATCGACGCCCCTTGACACGGGTCGTGTGAGTGATAATTGTACGTGGATTTTGTCGCGGTAACTATTGTCCAGTCATAAACAGCTGTCCAGTACAGCTTTATTCGAAATTAAACTTCGATATACGCAAAAATAAAACATTTGTTTTCCCTGTAAATACAACGTACTATATATTACATATAAATAGTGCGTTATATTTACAGAGAAAACAAATATTTTATATTAGTATACTGGACATTCGTTAACTAGATGGCCGAGGGCGCGACCATTTGTGACCCGCCATATCAAATCCAGTCGTAAATCGGGATTTTTTCCCCTGTGCCAATGCATTCTCTTATATATGCGAGTCGACCATAGGTCGCCTCGCATATATAACAGAATGCATTGGCTTAACAATTTTTTACAATTTTAATAATTTTTTCTTGTATTCTTTAACAATTTTATAATTTCACCCATACAGAGCCCCAGACAAACATGAGCAGACGACACTCTTCTATATGCTTCTATATATGTGTGGGGCTCCCTGCAGGGTAATGGATGTTTTTTATTTTATGTCCTAAAAATTGTAAGAAACATTTATTTTAAAACAATGATAAAAAATTGTTAGGCCAATGCATTCTCTTATATATGCGAGGCGACCTATGGTCGACTCGCATATATAAGAGAATGCATTGGCACAGGGTAAAAACAATCCCGACTTACGACTGTATTTGATAAGGCGGGTCACATTTAGTTTACGAATGTCCAGTAGCGAGTCCACTAACCGACGTAAAACTGTTCTATAACACACAAGGATAAATTACATTGATATAACACACAAGGAGAAATTACATTTATATTTAACCCTAACCCTAACATACAAGGAGAAATTACATTGATATAACACACAAGGAGAAATTACATTTATATTTAACCCTAACCCTAACCCTAACCCTAATACACAAGGATAAATTACATTGATATAACGCATAAGGAGAAATTACATTTATATTTAACCCTAACCCTAACCCCAACACACAATGAGAAATTACATTTATAATTAACCCTAACCCTAACATACAAGGAGAAATTACATTTATATTTAACCCTAACCCTAACACATAAGGAGAAATTACATTTATATTTAACCCTAACCCTAACGCTAACACACAAGGAGAAATTACATTTATTTTTAACCTTAACCCTAACCCTAACACACAAGGAGAAATTACATTGATATTTAAGCCTAACCCTAACACACAAGGAAAAATTACATTGATATTTAACCCTAACCCTAACCCTAACCCTAACACACAAGGAGAAATTACATTTATATTTAACCCTAACCCTAACCCTAACACACAGGGAGAAATTACATTGATATTTAACCCTAACCCTAACACACAAGGACAAATTACATTTATATTTATTTTCAGCAGATTATCGACTCACAATGAGGCGATTCTAAGCATTATCGATCTGAAACAAGTTGGTGTAAACAGTATTTATTCCATATTATTCATTATATATTACAAAACAAGACAAATGTTAATAGTGATGATATGAAAGGATTCGACAACAAGCTTTAAGCTTTTGGGAGTCGTTTCCGATTGGCTTAGGACAAGGTCCAACCCGTGAGAGTGATTTTAAAATATTTCAAATTGTTTCAAGTAAACGGGGGCTTCAGGTTTAAAATTGTTGACGTTTTATCGTGTGTACTAGTCTACTCACAGGATGGGCCGGTTCGATAGGTGTTTCAAGATCGGGTGGTTTCATATGGAATTATTTGGGTTATGTGGGAGTATGTTGGAAGGGTATGGCGGTTGTCAGATGAATATAAAAGAGTTTTATATGGAATTATTTTGTTTATGTGATAACAAGTTCGATTATAAGCAGATAATGTGCTAGTTTTTGGGAGAACAGGCTGAATATGTGGTATTCGTGAAAGCACCATAATAAAGGATCATCCTTCCCAAGGGGAATAAGTATACACAGGCTCATAGAATTTTACTTAATGCACAGAGCTTCCGTTGGGACTGGTATAATTTGCTAGAAATTTAACTTTCTCTATTTCAACTGTTTGCTTGACTCCCATAATCGCAATGATATTTTAAATATTATTATAAACCGGTTCACACCTCTCGGCCAATCAAATTGCTCCAATTCATGAACAATATTTCTTGTATGAATCTGTATTTCAACGGGGCCAAAATACAGACTTGAGCTAAATAGCACACATAAATTGACATTAATTGGATAGTAAGCTGAAAGGAGATCGGAGCGGTAGGTGTGAAATTCTAACAATGCGCCATGATAATGATCGCACCAGTCACTGGGGAAGTTAAAACACGGATCATTCCATTATTAGCGGACATACCTATATCGGGGTGGTCTGCATGTGTGGGGCCCAACACTTTCGGTTGAATATGTTATGGTTTGTCGGGAGGGGCGGTTGATTGGAATTAAACTGAACGAGATCCAAACCTGTTTCGAATGTATAATCCACAATAATCACTTAATGATATGTTGACTGGTACATTGCGATAATTTCAAACTGTTCACATTTACATGCATGTGCGCGGAAAATACAGGCACTACACACATGTTTGCTTACGTCTTTTGTTATGAATGCCGGTGATATTTCATCACACAAACTTTATGCAATGTGGAATAGTTTCACTTCCGAGTCTGAACACAACCAGCACATTGTCTTCTGAACGATAATTCCATTATGGCAACAAGGCGAAAAATAACATAAACAGCTGAAACAGTTTATTGTCACAATGAATAATCTTTTTTATCAAGAAACACGTTATCAGTATAAAACGTTCTCAAATTCGGACATAAAATGGTTTATCAATGCTAATATATAATGCAGACGCATGCAAGTGAGCCGATGGTCAACGGACATTTGACTGATTATTCAACAGGAGTAGCGAACACCACAATCCATTCAATTAACTTTTGATTAGGTAATCATCGAAAATTAATGTGGCTCAATTGTGTTTGCATTGGTGTGTGAACCGTTTTATAAATATGTCATAACCCCCTTGACTATCTGTACAAGGACTACAGACCGCAGCCGCTTCGCGGCTTTTGTCTATATTCTTTGTACAGATAGCCAAGGGGGTTATAACCTATACATATAAACCGGTATTACTTATTATGAGGGGTAGGAATGGTAGCCTATGATTTATAATAATTCATAGATACCCCTATTCCTTATTATAAAGGATATGAAATACAAGCCATCTATTCAATAATATATAGTGATACTTGTTTAGGGGGTAGCAGGAAGACAGCCAGATAGGGCTATGCTAACCCCAACAATATACAACAAGGATATAGGTGGTAGCCTATGATTTATAATATTAATATAGTCCGGTATTCCTTATTATAAGGGGTACGGGGGTAGTCTCTGATTTATAATAAGAGAGAGAGATTCTTTATTGCCTCCTTGAAGGAGATATATTTGTACAATTATATACATACATTTAGATATAAATACAACGGTGAAGTGTGAGCATAATTAATATAGTGATTACATAAAACGTGCATGCGTATTATCATGCTCACTTTGGTACGGGTGAGTTGCGTCTTATCTGTGGAACTATTATCGGAGTGAGAAAAGTTAAATGAATTACAATTATAGTAATAAAAGTAAAGTAAGTGGGAAGAAAAAAAAATTGTATTTGCCACTTGGAGAACAAAAAAATATATATATATATAAAATAAAATGCGCATCCGAATGGTTGCGCACCCGATGCTCGACAACATTACTATATATCGTTATATGATATACATAATGTATAAATTTTCTCTCTTCTGCATTTAAGCTACGTCACATGCGTGTGGGCTGTAATTTTCTGAATTAATCTGACAACAATTATTTTGCCCTAATTAGGGAACACATTACAAATAATAAAGATGCAGACATATCAATAAGAGAGTCCCGATATTGTCCAACGGCGTCCAAGAGTGATGGGTGATCACTTCCCAAGATTAGAGACGACAAGTCCTCCTTCTCTAGTCCGAACATGTATAAATACACTTGGATACCGCAGTAGTCGATGACCCGTTCCCAGAAACTATTTCGCAGCGACAGGATCGGGAATGATGAGCACGTGAACTTAATGTGCTCAAGTTCGTTATCATATATACACAAGGCACTGACGACAGGTAAGATTATCTGGGTACGTTGTCCTGTTAAGAAGAATTGCAAGGTTCTTGTATTTTGATGATAATGTAGGTTGTGATCGCAAACGCTTCCAAACGTACCAGCCGGAGAGTGGGTCTGAAACAACCTTCCAGAACACACTCAGGTCAGAATGGTTTGAGACTGACGTGCGCCACGACGAGATATAAAACAGTTTTACTGTCTCCCTCACGATACGTTTCCATGTAGGTTGGTTTGGAAATACACCAAGGTCTAAAATATTATCCAGGAAAGAATCAAGGCGATAGGCTCTTAATATAGGTAGTATCTCCTTGACGAATATATGGCAATTGGTTGCACGATATAACATTTATTTGTAGCGCTATATTATAGTATATTTAATATATAACTATATGTACTATTATACATCCTCATATATACATGTGCACATATATTCGCGCTGCAATCGCGCATATCCAATGTATACACATAATTGATACTGCATTTTAGTATATATATGTATAACATACCGGTATAGTAAGGCATCTATATCTACGCGTGACCATTTTGTGACCGTAACCGGAATCCACCTTTAAATAAATCGACCGATGCATTAGATTCGACGCGACAAAGATGCGTCCGTCTGAAACAAAATTGACCGCAGTCGCATCACCGACGGATTTAATACAATTAGATTCGAGTCGACAGAAATCCGTCGTTTGGAATGGGTCTTAGACTCAACGGGCTTCATATTATCGGTGACATTACAAACCCAATCGACACATACTTTTGCCAATTGCTGTATTTTAGACATAACTATATGGTCTATTGCAGCTATTACACTACTGATAGTTACAATGGGTAAAACGTGAGTCGGTATCGTCGTATATATTATTATTAGTATCGCCATTAAGCGAAATTACTGCCAACGTTCGTGAAAAATAAGAAATTCGCCATAGGGATCAGTGTTAAATTTTGATCGCAACTGTAGCAAGCTAGAATCATCATTATTATCGGGGGGGGGGGGTAATACAAAATTAGCAGGAACGTATGCCGGGGTGGGTGGGTGGTCTGTGAGGCAAAATAAATACTAAAGACATTGTGCGCCCATATATGACATTTGTAACAGTTTAAAACATATTTTGACAAAAACATGGAGATGACATTATGCTACGGCATGTTGTATATGGGACGGCGAGGTGAAAAACTTCCTTCCCTACACCCTTCAGAAAGAAGCATCGAAAAATGTAAAACTAAATAAATAAACTTGTCCTCATGTAACTAAGACCTTTGAGCCTAGACCATGGTGTGAATGGAATAAGAGCTAGCAGCTGTCTCAAACATCAATGTGACTATCAATGGCTAGAAAATAACTCATCAGTGCATCAAGCCAATCAGTGAATTATCATCAGTGCATCAAGCCAATCAGTGCATCAAGCCAATCAGTGCATCAAGCCAATCAGTGAATTATTTCCATGTCCATGTCATCAACTCAGATGATCTGTCGCTCTCACAACAACTAGAGTATCCAAGTTTGGCATGGTGACTGCTTGTCATCTTTATATATAACAGGGTAAGATCTGTCAGTCTGGATTTTTCTCCCAGATCCCTGGACCGATTTCAACCAAATTTGGTGTGGTGACTTGGAGTACCCTGGCGGATGTTCACCCCCGTGTACATGGTATCGCCAACCCGGAAGGTATCGCCAAACCAGACCATGCGGTTTGAAAAATGAACATATCTTCCTTCAGTTGAATCTATATATCTCCCAGTTGAATTGTGATGTCCATTATTCAAAAACAAATTCGTAAAGATAGCGATGGGATGATAGCGACCATAGCTTGCTCTCACCCCGATAAATTTAATGGAAATTCCGGCTCATTTGAGATTTTATCATAAATAGTAGACACGTTTTGACGTTAGGTCGGTTGAAACGTAACTATCAGCCATTGACGGTGGATAATGCGTGCATCAATAGAACAATATATGTTTAGTTAAGCATAAAATTGTCTAGCCTATAGAGCGGTTCGCAAAAATACTATCCGCGACCAAGTGTGGGTACCCACCATAATTTCGGGTGTCAAAGTCGCGGATCGATCCTGCGATGTGATGTCGCCAAACCGGATTTGGGATGTCAAAGATGCGGATGACCGTTTGTGCTTGAAAATATTCCCATTATAATTCGGAGAGGCCGGCACGTGGACAATCTTTAGGGTGATGGTGCATGTGCAAGGTCGAAACATGCATGTCTGTTTGTGTTTTATGTTCTAATGTCATCTTAATAGTATACGCTATTTTGTGTTATTCGATATTATATATACAACGAATGGAAACATTAAATCAGTGTAAATCATCGACGCGTAGTAACTAGCTGTTGTCATGGTAACATGGGGTATACATTTGATTGTTTGTTTTCTTGATATTTGACGTGTAGTAACTAGCTGTTGTCATGGTTACATGAGGTGTACTTTTGATTGTTTGTTTTATTGAGGTTTTTCGTCGTGTCAGCCGCTAGATCATATTTGATTTTTTGTCCATGATATGGTCGATATGGCTGAAGGAACGACCGCGCATTTTACCGACACCATTATGCCCCATCAACACCATAAGACAATCAGCAGGACAAAACAACCACAGCGCGATAACTTAAACCCTACATTGATTATCCCATTCAGTTATAAAAATATCATTGGAACAGTCTATTATTAATTTGGAGGGGTGTTCACGCAATAAAAGCAGACGACTGACTGAAAAAAAAGAGGAGAACACAAAAGCTGAATTATTCATATCCCTTGGTTGGAAATGTTCAGATAATGAGGTCGTTTGTTAATCTTATTATCTGAACATTTCATAAGGAACTACTTGTCACTAAGTATTTAGTGTGTATAAGGGGTTAACCCTTTACCCAACATAAGGGCCCTGTGCCATTGCATTCTCTTATATATGCGAGTCGACCATAGGTCGCCTCGCATATATAAGAGAATGCAGTGGTTTAACACATTAAAAATTGTTAAAGAATGTAAGAAAAAATGGTAAACAGTGTTAAAAAAAGATTTTTTTTAGGCCAATGCATTCTCTTATATATGCGAGGCGACCTATGGTCGACTCGCATATATAAGAGAATGCATTGGCACAGGGCATAACTGTAACTATCACAATGTGGTCAAGGAGCCGGTTCCAATGATATGCATATTTGTATGGTTCTATTGAGACAGACCGAAGATATTTTAGGCTGTTGAAGCTTTATTTGGCCGGTTTTGGCCGGTTTGTTGGGTAAAGGGGTTAACCAGGTTTGATATTACGAGCCATTTTACTCTGATTATGGCTCACAAGCCTGAGTTTAGTGTGCCTGTCATTTGTAGAATGAGGTCCCCAGAGGGTGAATTTAGTGAGGCTATCCTGCATAGTGGGCTAGCATCACTAAATTCACCCTCTGTAAACATCATTCTGCATGGCCTCATATGCTATGGGAGACATAGACTCAGATTGAAGTTCCCAAATGGTGAATATTGTGATATACACACATTGGGAACCTCGATTATAAAGTATATCGTCTGCCAAGTTGGGGATATGGAGAAACTAAACTAAAAAAGAAATAGAATATATGTGAAGAAGTTTCTATGGAAATTTGATACTAAAGAAACTTTCGAGAGAAGATGAGGCCTATGCAGAATGAGGTCCCCAGAGGGTGAATTTAGAGATGCGAGATAGCGTCACTAAATTCACCCTCTGGGGACATCATTCTGCAAATGAAAGGCACACTAAACTCAGGCTTGATGTCTGATACAGTTAATGGGGTACCACCTGGATGCTGATTATGAAACTGATTGAGTTCCCAGACAGGTGTGACGCATGCGTTGTATAACGTTATGAAAGCCACTTCCGCTTCCTCTTAACAACAGGTGTTTGTTCTCATGGACTTATTGCTACACGGGTACAATCAAGTCGCATCAGTTGGAAGTTTTCCAACCATACATAAGGGGAGTCAGATTAGAAATTTCGAACACGTTAGAAAGCTTGAGGTTTTTATATTGACACATCTAAACATCACCCTCTATAGCCACGTCGCTGTCCCGAAAAAAGCCAACACCCCAGTGTGCGCGAAGGTTTGGCGGCGTGTTGGACGGGGAAGCAAAATTGTGTGGTTGTTATACATGTAATCGGCCAAACTCCATGCAGGGTTTACCTCCCTTGGTGACTCGGTAAGACAGCTGCTGTCGTCGACATTTTACCCACATTTGGTGGACTTCCGCAACATGCTGCCCTTGTTAAGCGCACAAAACATCCAACAAACTTTGTGTAAATTTTGAAACTTAAGTTTGAAAAGTCCAACTAAAACCAGAGAACTATATTTCGAAGCGGTGTGATTTGGTTCTCCGATTATTTTATCTGAACGCACATGGACGAAAATGTCCGGCAACACGCATGGCAAGTCAGACCCAAGAGTTCTAATTTGCTCCAATTTTGAAGAGTTGCTTGCGAAAATCGTCAAAAAAACTACCGTTCTGATCCTCCGTTCTGTCATCAAGGTTTTAGTACGGGAATTGTTCTCAAAGCATATGGGAAATTTGATATTGGGCCGATCGGGTTTCGCCATTTTATCTGGAAAAACCCGCAGTAAATATAGAAACCGCAGACTAGTACCCAGCCGGTGACAGAGTCAGAAAGGAAGTATGACTGGTGCCCTCTGGTAGAGATTGATAATCGGCCGTAAACTGTCACACTTGGCATGTCTCCAGTCACCGAGTCATGACAGATGAGGAAATCTGACAGTCTCCCAGTCACGGTGTTGTCACGAATGAGTGATGCTAAGGGGTCAGGTTTGGATAATATATTCGCATGTATGTGTAGTGACACCCCACCCCCTTTCGCATTAACCGCCGCCCTGTTAGACCAGACACACACCTGACACAGTGTCATGTGTAATAAGGTAGCCTCAGGGGTTTGGCTGATAAATTCGCCTGTAGATGTAGTGACACACCCCTCCAACACCACCACCCCTCGTTAACAGCATCCCCCGTAGACCCGCCACACCTGATGAGGTCTACAGCCACGGTGCCATGATGAACAAGAAAACCATAGTCAGAAATGGTAACGCCCTCAAGATCATATTAGTAGCCATATATCCAAAATAACAACTTTAATGTGGTAATTGTGAAAAATATGTACAGGTAATGCCTATGTAGTTGATTATATGTGATATTTTTTTTATAATTTCATTTGAAATAGTGGTCTGAATAGCTCATGAAATAGAATGCAGAATAATAATCGGGCACAAATTTGCGATCTTCGTAACATGGTTCAAGTACGCAAACACAGAGCACGTTATATACTAAATGTGATTAGAAACGTGCTCGGTGCTTGCGTACTTGAACCTTAACCACATTTAGTCCACCAACTCCTGCGACATGGTCAGATATACTTGCCAATATACACCCCATGAGGGCATAAATGTTTATCTAAGAATAGCCTCAGAATTCACTTATTTTGACCTCTCATAAGGATTAATTAAAATACATGTAATGGTTCCGTGAGGGTAAATTAAAATATGGTCACAGCCAGAGAGGTTTAATTGAAATATGGTCCGTGAGGGTAAATTAAAATATGGTCACATCACGGTTAAATAAAATATGGTCCCATGAGGGTTAATTAATATATGGTCCAATGAGGGTTAATAAAAAATATGGTCCCATGATTTGTAATTAAATTGTAGCTTGATTGTTAATTAAAATATATTCCCATGAGGGTTACTAAAAATGTGGACCAATGGGGGTAATTGAAATATGGTCCCATTAAGGTCGATTTAAATATGATAACGTGACTTAATTAAAGAATGAATATATGGTCCCATTATGAGGATTAATTAAAATTAAAATATGGTCTCATCAGTGTTGATTAAACTACGGTACCGCTGGGGTTAAATACAATATAGTCCCATGAGGGTTAATTAACATATGGTCCAATGAGGACTAATTATAATATGCCCCCTTCCCTATGAGGATCAATTAAAACACTGTCACAGGAAGGAGGGTAATTTGTGAACACTCTTCAATTCATATAGCCTTCTGCTATATCCTCGGTACACATAAATAAAAATGATGACTAGAATTAGGCCACATTGTATGTTAAACAACCAATGTGAAGGGTTAGTGTTGGAACTTTTCATAATAACATCTCTATTCATAGCTCCGATATATTCCGCATACAAAGAAATGAAAAGTCAATATTTACAAACAGCACGAAGGAGTAACGTGGCAATTGGTTAATAATTACCATCCCAATTCATTTAGAAAAAAACATGCCGATATTTGTCGCGTATAACTAAAAGAAAAAGTTCGCTAAACGATATTAAATAAATTGTTAAACACCGATATAAACAAACACCTCGTAGGATTCATATTAGAATTAAATTTCTTATACAACTGTCAAATCCCCGTGCAGTATAATAGTAGATAGCATTCCGATCAGTGTTTGCCATGGCCCGAAGTTTTTTGTAGCCAATTTTTTAGCCACTTGTGCACATTTTGTTAGCCACTTTTTAAAACGTTTAGCCACATATTGTGGGATAAATTAGCACAAGATGTAATACGATATAAACAATTATTTTACTCAATGTTATCAGCACTTATAATACATCACAATATACAACATCAATAAATTAACAATAACGTTCAAAATTCAAACACTGTTAAGCATCTTACGCGATTTGACATCCTTCCACTTTCTGAATTCCAGTTCAAAATCAAACTGGTCAATTGGAGGCCCTTCAATTGATATTTTCATTTCCGATTTATGTCACGTGGAAATAAACGAACGATGTTCAAATAACAATGCAACAAAGCAGGTTAAAGAACAATAGAATCACATAACGCACAGCGCGCAAATGGTTAACACGCGAATTCCCTTTAGAATTAATCGGCTCGCACTTTTTGGCATGCGAATAACAAACCATGTGTCAATCAAACATGTCTCGAGAGACGCCCGCAGCATGAAATAATAATGTAAACGACAATAAACGAAATTCAATTCCCAACTAGACCTTTTACCGGACTCGGCCTCGGGGTCGCACTACAACTTTAAATGTGTCCCAAAAATCCCCATTTATATAAATAAAACCTCCACGCGCCCATTGAATACCAAGAAACAGCAGCTTCGTATACACACGGATGGCGTAATGAGGTAGCCTGAGGGTTTGTATAATAGATTCGCCTGTATAATTAGTGACACCCCAATGCGTTAACCACATCCCTTATAGACCCGACACACCTGGCAGGTCTCCAGCCACGGTGCCATGATGAATGGGGTAGGCTGAGGGGTTTTATAATAGATTCGTCTCCGCTTAAGGACCCTCTTGGAGATGAGTGGACTAATTTGAGTTAATCACTCTGACGGCGTAGTAATACAGTACTCACGTCCCGGTGGGAGATCACGAGGTTTGAATTACTGTCGTCTGCTCCCCCTATATAATGTCTACCTGCTGTGAGCCACCTGTTCGTCTCATTAAAGCAACACATACTCTTCAGACGTCGAAATGGCACCATGTGGCTCAGTTGGTGAGGTGCCTGGCGCACTATACTCTAGTGACAATGGGGCTATATACAGTTGTATTGAATCGATTATATTGCCATTTCCGTTCAGACTCTATCCACATTTCAAATGATTTTTTACAGCATGTTTGAGTATTTAGATAGACGCCATTATTGAAGGTCACGAAAATGTTGAGTGTGAAATTATAGTATATTATACCAAACGAGTAGATCGAGTCCCAGATATATATCAGTTGTGAAATCACGAACTGTGATGTCATCGTGCAGTATACTAGTCACAATATCGCAATAATAATACAAGGAAACGATTATAAAGCGCTCCGTTTGCAATATTATACGCCCTATCACTAACTCGCGGCCATATTGGATCCACCAGGCCCGGTTCCGTGGTTTTATTGTTACATGTCAAAGTTCCGGAGTAGCATTTCGATATATGGAAGTCATGCATATTCAAAAGCTCAATATATGGAAATGCTACTTCAGAACTTTGACCTGTAGCACTAAAACCACGGAACCGAGTCTGGATGGATCTCATATATAAACCGCGGAACAGGGACTGGATGAACTCAATAGGCTGTGACTTAGTGAGCTCGCTTATATTGCAATATTTCGCGCTCAATACATTGCGTATGACAATATATATATATGGACAGTATATCAATATGACGCGTTGATCAGTTGCAATATGTTCCTAAATTTTTAAAACTTCTATTTGAACGACGTTGGTTAGTCACTGAAAGACGATTTCTGTATTATGGCATGAAATAAGATAAATTATTAGTTCCCACAATTGGTGAACATAATAGTATACTCCAGTTAAATATAGAATTCAAACTCAATGCAGCTCCCTCTCCGTTATCACTGCCGGAAGGATGGCACTATGCGGACCGATACATATATTTTTACATATTGTTGGAACTATATTTAGTAACTTATTGTCTTATTTTGACCACAAAAAGTGTGCATGCAATACTGCTGATTCTTTCGGTATTGATAAGCATAATATGAACTGAGCCAGACATCGACAATTTTAATCCTAAAACATAAGAACTAAGATCATGTCAGAAATCCTTACCAACTGTCCTTTCATGTGGCAGTGGTATCTTAGCGGAGCGATCAGAAATAACTCTGCCTGAATTATAAAACACGGGTTCCTACTCTCATAATTCGTTGTTCCGACTCTATTCTCACGACATATAGTGTGCTTCGACGCTATACGCCCTGTCACTAATTCGCGGCCATATTGGATCTACCAGGCCCGGTTCCGTTGTTTTAGCGCTACAGGTCAAAGTTCTTGAGTAGCATTTCCATATATGCAAGTCATGAATAATAAAAAGCTCCATATATGGAAATGCTACTCCAGAACTTTGACCTGTGGCACTAAAACAACTGAACCGGGGCTGGATTAATCTCTGAAACCACGGAACGGAGCTGGGTGAACCCAATATGGCCGCGACTCGGTGATCTCGCTTATTATTGTGAAATAGATCAAATCATTGAACAAGTATATGTTGTATACTATTGGCTTTGTGTGCATATATATAACACTAGAAGGTGACCCGACTTCGTCCGGGTTTGACCTTGAATTGTCTATTTTGAAGGCCAAGGTCAAGTGGGGGTCACGATTTGACCCGTCCAAAACACAGTGCCCGAACAAAAGTACCCGACAAAAGTACCCGTCGAAATCCATCCGGTTTTACCCGATTTGACCTTGAATTGACTATTTTGAAGGTCAGGTGGGGTCAAACACCAACACCCCAAAAATGGTGGAAATCGGCCCAGCGGATACCGGGAAATCGGCTATTCACCCGGGCTATTCAAAAACCAAATTTCAAGTCGATAGCTCCACCCGTTTCCGAGATCTGGTCTGCGCATGCGCGAAGCTGGCGTCGCACGGGCTCGGCGACCCGATAAAATTCGTATCCGGGGCAAGATACATTCACATAGCAAATTTCAAGTCGATAGCTCCACCCGTTTCCGAGATCTCGTCTGCGCATGCGCAAAGCGGGCGCCGCACGGGCTCGCCAATACGACAACGTCCACCGCCTGGTCAAACTACACACACGTACCAAGTTTCGTCCCGATCGGTCGAGAATCGTATATTTGTATAAATGACAGACAAACATACATACAGACAGACAGACAGACAAACAGAGGTCTTCAAAATATATATGAGATGATGATTTGAACAGAATTTCGTTAAAACACGGCCAAATTGTGAGTCCTATTATTCCTGCTGTTATATATATACATACTAACTTTTTAAACTTGGCCTGCTGTTAACTTATCTTCCAACTACAGATGTGTGCTCACCAAAATAGCTATTGATCCAGTTTTCATAAGATCCGCTGCTCAAAATATCACTGCAAGAGTAACTTATTTTTAGTTGTAAAAATTCCGTTTGTCCAATTTTAGTTCTTCAGACGTACCTCGTGTTTTTCAATTCCAAAGAACCAAAAACAGCAGTGATTGTAGGTAATTTTCTTTATGTTTCCCATAGTTTTTTTTCAAATATCTTTCTTGATATATCTTTGATAACAATTTAATTTATACCAAAATGAAGTAAATTTTGTGAGGAATTTAATCATATCTATTATATATTTTGAAAGATCTGTGTGTGTGTGTGTGTGTGTGTGTGGGTGTGTTTACCTGGGGTTGGGAGGACATACACATGTTTGCACACCAACGTTGTGGGTACAATTTGGTTTATGAGGACATTCCAATGTCCTCACAATGATGTCCTCGCAATGGTATCAAAACTACATTCTGATTGTGTATTTCAATTTTAGGAACGGTCCCCATAACTCGGTTTGTATTCTGAACCCACACACACATACACAAAAATATTCCATTGGCGAATCGCGGGTCGCTTCGCACAAACAAACTATATTACACGAGTGTATAGATAGCCAATGAAAACGCTCGACTCTTCGGAGTACTAACATTTTTAACCAATCAAAGCGGTCCTTCCGGTGACGATTTGTGAGTCGTCCAATCAAAGGTATGTTGTTTCCGCTTCATTTCTAGTGCATTTAGCAGCCATTTAAAAAAAAAGATCAGAAGTATTTTCTATCAAAGTAAGTATAGTTAGTATAATTATTGAAAGAAATAAAGTTAAATATATATATTCTCTCTAATCTAAATGAGTTTATCTAACCGATCATGTACTACTATTAGGGGCGAGCAGGGTATAAGTTTCGGGAAAACGGGATTGACCATATGATTTTCATTTTTCGTGATTTGGAAATGTCTGTCGCAGCACCGTGTACAGCACATGTGATTGAACTTAAAGCACCAGAGAATACTTTTCAAACATTTATTAATTTAGTCAGCGAAGAGTGACTACAGAATCAAACAAACATTGTCTGACTAAATTTGAGATTTTTTTTTTATTTAATTTTTAATATTATGCGATTGCGAATCTGGATTGGTTTTTAGTAAATTTTACAAACAATCATTATACTATTGGTTTTTACAAAAAATAATCTGCGAGGGACTACCATCACTACGGGCGCGTTTGTCACTCAATTTTGGTCCCCGTTCTCCGTGACCAGTTTATTACTATTTTTACCTACAGCGCGAATTTTGTCATTCTCCGCAGTTTTGCGATTGTGGGTGAAAGACGCCGAGATTTTAAACAAAAAACAGATCGCTGATTATTGACATACACGTACCTGTAACTTGTAAGCTAATTAAAATGTGCCCAAATTAGGTAATCGTCGAGTAAATATACGTCCAGGGGCTGTCCGGAATCCGGGAATGACGCAACTAGACTAGACTAGAGTGATTGTTCTATTTTTAAATATTTGTCTGTCTTGACCTCATCTGCTCATGTAATTGTGTCATGATTGTGCTTGTCAGTAATGTCACCCAACCCGGATATTTGTGCAGTGCAGAAGATCTTGGAAAGACACATGACGATCTTGTCAACCAGAGCATGCAGCACTTATGTCATAACATATCGCTATAAAATATATCGGGACACTGATTTACAAAAGTCGGAACTCATTGGTGTTTACAAATCAAAGCCTCGATGCTGCTCTGATTAGTCTGAACTCTATCCGAATACATGTGGTAACCGAAAGATGTCAACACGACTTCAAAGACTCGATGTCGCTGTAGAATTTAACACCGCGAATGCAGTTTTGTTACTAGGGGTGTAACGATACATCGATGTATCGATGCGACAGCAATACAGCACTGACGATAGATACGGTCATCGATACGGGCGTTCAAATGATACGTACGTATCTCGATACACAAATTGCATATTGTTATTACCAATTCAGGTATTAAGTAAGCAGCGGTCGCCACGAACGAGAACGATCAATGTTGAATCAGTATCTAACAAAAAATTAAGGTAATCCCCCACAATAAGTAATAAAAATGATAAGCATTCAGTGTATCCCGCCGACCACCCAATAATAGAACCTAATGACCATGTCCCTATCGAAGGCAAGTGATTCAAAAGCGATGTCATTCGACCTTGACCGAATTTGGCCATCAACTTCATGAACATCGACGTATGTCGGTCATCTTCAAAGAACATGAAAGGCTTCTATGTTTTTGATGTTCATCACTGATCGCCAACAGAATAAAGCCATGATTTGGTTGATTTATCGGTCACGAATTATGGTTCGTCTCTCATTCCCACCGTGAATCTGAACAAACTACTTAAATCGGTCCATACCCCTTCAAACATTAAACAAAAATGTCATACAAACAGTCCAATCTCTGGGGATATTTTGATGAAAGTCCTCTGACGTCTCATCTTGGATCAAAATAAGTTTTGAAAAATGAATTGCGAATGATGCATTTTAGTGTTTGAACGGGAACGGACGGTAATGTTGACCACATAACATCGCTAAATGTGATTGAATTAGTGTAATCTTATCGTAATACTGCCTTTATCGCAAATTACGATTCGTTACCGGTTATTTCGATCCCTACGTCTCATTCATTCTACAGACATCCGATGTACACACAATGTCCTCATAAATAAAATTGTCCTCGCAATGTTGTTGTGCAAGCACATACATGTATGTGTCCTCCCAACGCAACGAACACAATCACATATGTGGCATTTTGCCCGGCCTTTTAATGTTGATGCATGCTCAGTATAATCCGCTCACAGTCTAGATATATTAGCACTTCATCTGTTGTCACACTCAACTTTTACTTTATCTACCAGTTGATAATAATCCCTGTTAAGTATGAGAGAGTTAGTTATCTTCTTGTCAATAAATCTTGTCTTCTGGATTCGATAGACGTCTCATCTTGGATCAAAATGTTTTGAAAAATGAATCGCGAATTGCTATATACTTTCAAATGAACATGAGTGTTGGACGATATTAGATTGAATAATTTTCCTATTAAGTTGGTTAATAAAAATATCACTGGATGTATTCACAAATTGTGTGACGAGTGTGAGGATTTCTCAAGTTTACACTCTCCTCTGGTAAATAATTCCTCCAATGCAGTTTTGAAATAAAGAAGATAGGTTCCATAGAATGGGAGAGTCCTAATGCATTTTAGTGTTTGAACGGGAACGGACGGGGATGTTGACCACATAACATCGCTAAATGTGATAGAATGAGTGTAATTTTATGATTGTTATCGTACTATAGTGCCTTTATTTATCGCAAATTGCGATTCGTTACCGATTATTTCGATACCTACGTCTCATTCATTCTACAGATATCCCATGTACACACAATGTCCTCATAACTAAAAAATTGTCCTCGCAATGTTGGTGTGCAAGAACATATGCATCCTCCCAACGCAACGAAAATGAACACAATCACATATGTGCCATTTTGCCCGGCCTCTTAATGTTGATGCATGTACAGTATAAACCGCTCACAGTCTAGCTAATTTAGCACTTAATCTGTTGTCACTCAACTTTTACTTTATGTACCAGTTGATAATAGACCCTGTTACATGTACAGAGGCGGACTGGGCCAAAAAATCGGCCTGGGAAATGAATATAATACTGGCCCATCTGCAAAAGGCAGTTGCCGAGGTGCCGAGTGGAGGAGGGTCTCTGTTCGGGGGGTGTCCACATTGGAATTCCAACTGCACCCCCCCCCTCTTGAATCAAAATCAGACCAAATACATGTTTTTGCATAATTCCATTGCAACCCCCCCCCCCTTGCACCTCAGTGCTCTGGCCTAATATCCTATAAATTCATCAACCATGGTTCTATATATTCCCGGTATGAGACCATTCAGTTATTTTTACCTGAAAAATTGCATAAATTCTTACATCTAGCGGTCTAAGCTCAGACAAATGCACACGGCTACAGACAAGAGACCAGGACACACTGGGCTGTCCATGGTTGTTTGGCCCCGGTGTGAGAAAATTTTGAAAACTATACAAGAAAATCGCTAATCCTAGGTACTAGTAGCATCTAGACTGGCCTCAATTTTTGGGGGATTTACAGCTGGGAGTTACCGTTAATATCTCGAGATTAACGGGGTCTTTACGTGGTGTTATATGTTGCTGACAAGTTCATTTAATGACAAAATTATGATTAGCCAGTTAGGCTGGTTAAACAACACATGTGGCGGCCCACATCAGTTTCATTTGCATATACATATACCCCCCCCCCCCCCCCCAAACTGTAAAAAAAAAACTCAGATTCTCGCTTGATAGAAAATCACGTGGAATCAGAATTTTCCGGCCTCCGGCTCATCGGGAATTTACCTGGTCTCCCAATCGGCCAATCCACCTCTGTACATGTAGGTATCAGAGAGTTACTAGTAGTTATCTTGTCTTCTGGATTTGATAGACATTATTTTATTTAGCTACCGGTACTATATGTCCCTCAGTGAACATACTTTTGAGTTATCTGAAATTCTGTACCATTCTTCATCAAATCTGCGGTCCGCTTAGGTACAACATAGATCATGGGCATTTTAATCAATAATCTATATAGAGTCCAATTTAGATTATGTTTCCGGTAGCCGTCATGTCCGAGCAATACTAATATTGTTTTGTTGCTTCAGAAGTTTTGATTAAGTGTAAACATTAAATATAACTTTCAAATCATTTATTTATTCATTTATTTTTCAGGCTGTGTTAGATGTTATATGTGGCAACTGTATCACAGATCATGAATTTGAAGAACAATGAGTTGGATGTAGCTAACTTTATGGGACATGATATACGCACTCACAGAGAATATTACAGACGGCCGGAAAAGACCCTACAACTATGTAAATA
Organism: Siphonodentalium dalli; assembly: GCA_032622095.1. Lineage (NCBI taxonomy): Eukaryota > Metazoa > Mollusca > Scaphopoda > Gadilida > Siphonodentaliidae > Siphonodentalium > Siphonodentalium dalli. The sequence goes on from CP136065.1 coordinate 244,735,081, forward strand.
CAGTAAACTGCTTCGAGTGGTAGCGAAGGGGAATGTGCACAAGTATCAGGGCAAATCTTTGGATGAAATAGAAATGGATGCTGATTCAGAAGTTGGTAAGTAACTTTAGTTGTTATACATACACATTATCAATAAGTATAGTGATATGGTCTGCCATATCACGTCGAGTTGAAGTCAGATCTGTATCAAACGAGCTGTTTTTGGCAGTGAGGTTGAACTTGATACAGCAATCTGATCTCAATGAGACGCGATACTGCGATACTTATCACTACCCTGTATAGATAAAGCGTTTATTATATGACTACTGGCGTTCTGAGTTGCCAAAAGTTCAATGAAAAATGAGACTTTTCTCCCAACTTACTGGTAGGTGTAGGTCGATTGATATTCTGAGACTTCGACGATCAGCAAATAATAATTCCTCAAAGGTAATAGCTTGCGGATTGCTATAACAAAAGAATATTCATGATATGGTTCAATTAATTACTAAATGAACATCTTTTAGTTCAGATCGTAACATATTTAGGCCTAGAAACGAATGAATCGATTTCTCGCTTCATTCAGTATATGATGTTTACAAAATGACGACATCGATGACATGTTGAGTAGCATAAGAAATCGGAGAAAAAAACACTCTTGTTTTCTAATAGAAAAACTAGAACGTGTTTAAGCAAGATACGGGGAGAGAAAACTATAGTCATATAATAAATAACTTCAGTTGTTATACAGTCACTTGAAAGATATTGGTATAAATTGTTACTGGATTATTTCTAGATTTTTAAGACCTTAATTAAAACAGCAAACTAATTTCTCAGAATATTAATTCTATTAGTTTCTGACATATGCCCCTTTAAGTTTATAACTTGGGTCAGAATAAGGCGCATGCTTTCTCTTAATCAGGTACTCTCGTAAACTATTGGGCCTACTAGTATATCAACAAAATTTGCTATCTAAGGTATTTTGGGACTGGAAGGGTATAATTTGGGAATGCTGTCAAGATAATTTGCCCTTCCGATGTTCCTGTGACCTTGTGTATGACCAAGTGACTTTTAACTGTCTCAGGAACTACATTGCCCATAGAGATTAAGTTTGGTATATAGAGGTATTTTGGGGTGGGCAGTAACCTCATCATGTCTGTCTGCCCATCCTTCCATACAGGTACCCACAAATTACCTTTAACTCTTGGAATCGATAATATATTTGGATAGACTTCACTTTTTGTATGCACTGTACAGTCATACTGCCCCTATCATATGACCTTGATGACATGAAATCTACCGCGGAGTCAGCGGGCACATAGCTAGTATACTTATATTATGAAGAAGTGTTTGTCCTTTGTCTGTCATGCTTTGATGGTATCACCCCCCCCCCCTTCGGTACGTGGGATTCAGGGTGTTTTGAAGCCGTACGCGGGATTCATACCCCAGAATTAACTGGTATTCAGGTTCAAGCAAAACATATTGGACGTAGGTTTTGATGGCGCAAAATAATATTTTTGTGCTAGTTATCTGTATGAATGCTGAATGAGTGGGTAGAATAGCTTCTTGGGCATATTCGACCACTATGCCATCATAAAGTATCATTAATCGTATCATAACGCCCATAATGTGACACCGGCGTCAATTTGTATGTCATTTATCGCATATTATTTCTTAACATGTATTCAGGATTCACCCCCCCCCCCCCAAAATTAACTGGTATTCAGGATTCAGGGGGAGGGGGGTGATACCCTCTTATATCACCTCTGTTATTAAATTAATCCAATTTTGGACTACATGCTGGTACACGATCTCAAAACATTGGCATCAATTTCCTCACTAGCAGATGGGCATAGCCTAAATATAGCCAGAGAATTCTGGACTGTTATATTTATGGGCACAACAAATTTTCTATATTCAGCCCAATTACGTTGCCAGGTACCCGGTAACCTAATCAATATTGGGCAGTAAACAACATTGTGACCAACATTGGGTCAAATTTCTGACAAGCTACTAAGCTTTTGCATTGGCTGTTTCATAGCTCAGTGCATATGTGTTAAGTAAATAAAGTGATCAATCAACGCACATTTCTCTATTAGAGGGCATTCAGGGTGCGCAGTTGTCATCAGAATGTAAAATTACCTCTTTGATAAATTGACAGAATTTGGTGATGCAGAACAATCAGAAGATATACAAGACATACATGTGCAATCACAAGAAATACAGACGTCTTCTACAAAACAAAGAACTAATGACGTCACACATGCCGCTTCTCAGAACAACCAAAATAAAGACGGAGAAAATCAACCATCCGGAACAAATGGACTGATGAACAAAAGGCTGCTATCCATATTTAAAGCATCTAGGAAAGTATTTCACTTGTAATAGCCTACCAGGGAAATTTCAATGTCTGGAGCCTATGAGGAAGGCTCCTGTCCTTAGTGCTTGACCCTGTGACCAGATTAAGTTTTTCATAAAAAACAATAAGTAAATTGTATGTCCACAGCGAGGAAACTTAACCACAGGTCCCCGGAAAAAAAATTGACCCCACCCCCAATAATACTTCATTCTATAGAGTGGGGTAAATTTTTGTTCTGGGGACCTGTGCTTTCAACCTGTAAGACGAGTATACCGGTCAGAACCTTAGGCTTAAAAAATAACCTTTTTATGTTTACCCATACCACAGTATGGTAAACATAGTGTCGTTGTCTGGATTGACCACTCGTCGTTCGTCCGTCCGTCTGTCCATCCATAGACACTTTACGCATAATGTGATAACTGAACCATTTCCAATCTTATCGCAACCAATTTTGGTATGTGAGTTTCCCAGCCTCAAATACAGATCAATTTCGAATATGGGTTTGATCCGACTAGTTTTCACTGAGTTGTGGCCCTTTTTCAAAAAAAATATTCACTCTTAAAAAAAAAAAAAAATATTTAGATTAATTTTCTTGCTCAATTTAACTACCAAAAACAAAAAAAATTATAAATAGAAAATATATAATAAAATATTTATTTTTTTGAAATAATTAACAACACCAAATTTGTTTAAATCGGTCCAAAATCTTGTGTTATGTACTGGTAAATTTGTTTGGAGCGACATTAAATCCAATTCACCAATTCCATCCCATACCTTTGGACTACTACATTCTCTATAATAGTACATAACAGTATACTCTATAATTCAACACCAAAACTCCGATCATAGTAATTTATTATCGTCAAGGGATGGGTTAACATCTGCCGATCTTGATCGGCCTCTCATTGTTTCCTATTACCCTACCAACCTGGAAACATTTGCGCTACCTCTAGAAATATTTAAATATATAGAAAAGTTAACTTATGCGACTGTCATTTGTATTGACTGTTCCAACATATATTTACCATAGAACACAACAGTTATGTTGCATTCTTCGATTTGTATGGTAGAAGTCTACATTTTAAATCTGGTCAATGTTCACTGATAAACATCGCCTCACAGGACATATTATTTTGAGGGAATTTCAATGATGCAATCATAATGGTAGCATTTTATTTCACCCATGGTAATTGCAGTCAATATTACCCGTAATTTTATCGTGAAATTGAAAATAATGTTTTTTTTTAAATGCAAAATAAAAAAAATTGACATACCTACCTGTACCTACCTGGAATTTTTTGGCCACATAACAGGAAACAAATGATTTTTTTTGCCTTTGCTATATCCCGTAAGACAGGTATACCGGTCCGGTGGTAGTGTGTGTAGTTTTCTCCGTCTCCCTGCATATGTCGCCTATATTACTTGTCGTACCTTTTTGGAAAGGAAATAGCATGGGCTATATGCTAGGATAACTCCGATCTTGTGCCAAGGCAGGGCTGTGTTACAGTGTAAATACGTGCAGTTACGTCATTTTAAGTGAAATTCGAGACTAATGAAGCTTGGAATTTATTTGTGTGTTCTCCAATAAGTTGAACGAAATGATGGTCGAAATCATTGTCGCATTGCTCATAAACGTTCATCGACGAGTGTCTCCAATGATAGGTTTGCCCATAAAAGCATCTGTTTGAGAGGGGGTCCTCGTAATGGCGTATGCGCAGTCATAATTTTGTAGGATTTCTGTTCAATGCTTGTTTGTGTGAAAAACTTCATATAGCTTTTTTCCATGGGACATAAACTCTATTTGTAGTTCCGCAAAGTATCACGCTACGGTAAAAAAAATTGAATACATGTGCTAATAGTCTACAAGCCGTATTTCTAATTGGATCATTACCAAATTTTATATGCATGTTCAGATCAATGTCTAGACGAGAAAATCCTGTTTTGGTTCCTGTCGGCCACACAAAATGACTGCCATCATGGATTCCTTTTTCACAGTCTACAGAATTTATACATCAATTTTCTTTAAACTTTGAGTGACTCATTATGACCCCAGGATGAGAATGTCCCATTTTGGTTCCGGTTGGCCACCCCAAGATGGCCGCCATGGGGGCCATCTTGATTTTTTCTGCACTGTTGACAGGCTGCATTTATACATGAGTTTTCTCGAAACTTTTCATATTGACTCATCATGACCCCAAGATGCGAACAATCTATTTGGTTCCTGTTGGCCGCCATGGTGACCATCTTGGATTTCTTCCGCACAGTCTACATGCTGCATTTATGCTTATTATGGCTCTTAGATCCCAGTCAATTATCCTTAATGACCAACAAATTTGAATGTTTACTGAATTTTAGTCATTTCAACTATAATACAGCAGGTTCTTATTGGTGTTCGGAGCACATGGCGTGACATGCACATGTGTACACACCAGCGTTGTGAGGACAATTTGGTTTATGAGGACATTTCTCCTTAATGAAGTCGTCGAAATGGTTTAAAAGTTTCTAGTCAATAACAGTCTCTTTCGGGAAGGTGTTCATTGAATATTGATAATTAGTCATTTAAGGACCTAAATTAGATTATGCTGAATACATACGGCTGTTTAAAGGATCAATTGAATTGAAATAATCTGTGTGTATATCAATTTCTGATAACATGTGGTTTCAACGTGGTCCTGACCTGTTGTTTCTGACGTCAGTGCCGGACTTCCTTATTTGGTAAACCTTGAATTGTCGCACATGCAGCTAAGTATTTTCACTGCCCATTCTATATTGATAAAACATGGGGAATTGCAGGAAAGTTGATTTTGACTAAAAGAGCAGGTTACCTCAATGGAGTGAAAGAAATAATTCATATCTATCAATCAGAAAGGTTCTATCAGAACTTATTTAAGTGGCGAGCATTACGGTAGTGGTCATGTCATTGCCTGTCATGATTGCTACATTGTCATTGACACTTACTTTTAGTTAAAAGAAATCTTTCACCTAGATTTTACAACTAGGTCAGGTGCTTAAGTGCTAAATGAGCTGGGATTAAAATACAAACTACTTCTCAAATGGAAATACACAATCAATCAGAATGTGGTTTTAAGACCTTCGTGAAATAAAAAAAATTGTCCTCACAATGTTGGTGTGCAAATATGTGCATGTCCTCCCAATTCCATGCATACAAATGCAGATTTGAAATATTCTGAACTTGTCTGATAATTGTTAACACAAAGATGACACAAATAAACTAAATCCATGCTAATCATGAGTACACCCACAAGACGCTCTGTGTCGCTGACACATCTTCAAAGAATACCTCAATTGTCAAAAATTGTCTGGTGGCTGGGTGTCGTCGAATCAACCCGCACATATTCACTTGTCTTGGATGAGGGGGCGGTGGGAATTATATTCCACGAAGCGAATATATTTCGAGATGAATTATCAGTTTGAAAGAAACAATGACAATTGGAAACAGAAAAGGAAAGATTAAATTCCCATACATGTATGTAATAATGAATGAAATTTGCTAGCTTATTGTCCACTGCAGACCCTTCCAGACCGGATCTTGCTAAACTAACATTTGGAAAACTAAATGTTGTCATCTTCCTCTAACTGAGTCTCAATCTAGGTAGAGTTATTTTTAATTTTGAGTCAGATGTTGATGTTTTGATATGTGCAATGCTTCAGCGAGGTGGGATGGCCTGAGAATCGATATTTTAATTTTGTATAGCATTGGCCTGAATTGATTTATTCTCATATGTCCAGATATGACCTTAGCTGTTGAAAGTGACATTTGACACTAATTGAACCTGCTTACAGTTAGGTGCGGTGGGGCCTGATTTGACAATTTTATGAAGAAGCGAGAATGTTAAATAATGATAAGAGCACACAGGCCGGTTATATATCAAAACGCTCTGCATCCCACATAGATTCCATTTACCTAGGTCAGAACATCCATGCTGATTCACAGTCCTCAGGAATAGTTCCTGAAAGTCTGCTGGTGGGGTTGTTCAGCATGTACATGAGAACAAGAAAACTGGCACTGTGTCAGTGAATATTTTTGATACAATATGTGCCTCAGACATGCAGGTAGAATATGCTGTGTGAGTCATTTCAGACATCTAACTAGTTGATGAAATAAACTTGTTTTCATTTCAAGGTCAAATCATCGACATGTTTCAAATCAGTATATTTTTTTCACATGGTCATACTGTATCTGCATGCCTGGGACGCATTTTGAACCAAAAATATTCACTGATGATACAGTGCCAGTTAGGTTGTTCTCATGTACGTGCCATGATCCCACTAACAGACTTACAGGAGGTATTCTTCTGAATATTTAGCTCACATGGGTTACGTAGCGATTCTCCGAAGACCCATAACTCCGAAGGTCCGATTCTCCGACGCCCCGATTCTCCGAAAGCCCACAACTCCGAAGTCCCGATTCTCCGAAATCCCATAACTCTGAAGACCCATAACTCCGAAAACCCATAACTCCGAAGGCCTATAACTCCGAACGCCCATAACTCCGAAGGGCCGATTCTCCGAAGGTCCGATTCTCCGAAGATCATGTTTTATCGCTTATTAAATAGTGTACTGTCCAGTGACGGAGTCAATGGGGCCCTAGGGAAGACCGCCCCCCCCCCAAAAAACGTGTCAAATGTCATGTAAACGTCTGGAAATCCCTCGCGTATGGTTATATTTTGTATGGAACATGTACATGTAGATAATATATCCCCCCCCCCCGGAATCAGGAATCCAGCTTCAAATTTACCATGGAATCCAGCCTCCGGCTTCAAATTGACACTGGAATCCGGCGTCCAGTTTCAAATTAACCCTGGAATCCGGCGTCCAGCTTCAAATTGACGTCTGGAATCCGGTGTACGGTCCAAAATGGGTGGAATCCGGCGTACGAAAAGGGGGGAAGGGGCCCTCATATATTGGAAACGTTAACTATGTATTATAATAAGATGATATCTACACCACCAGTAGTGTGCGACAAGCCTTAATTTTCCACAGAATGCTTAAATTTATGTAAGAAATACAATTATTTTGCCACAATGTACGTCTTAATACAATTAATATGATTAAACTGTGCACATCCGACTGCATTGGGGTGATTTGATGCAATCAAGTTCATTTTATATATGAAAAAAGGACAAGTTCTTCCCCGTTCACCCCTGTACATTTTACTCTGGCATCTCATGGGCCAACGTAACGTTATAGTATCTGGTGTATCATCAGTGGCGGGCCAGAATTACCATTTAGGTGGGGGCAGTAGGAAAAGTTTGAATATGTTGATGCCCCATGAACGATTTCCGGGCGTTTACATGACATTGGACATGTTTTGGTAGGGGCCCATATTGTCTGAAATAGCAAGTAGAGATTTAATGGGGGCAGTAGGAATTTTGGGACCCCTTGGCTTCGCCACTGGACTGTACACTATTTAGTAAACGATAATACCCCGATAAAACAAAATCTTCGGAGAATCGGACCTTCGGAGTTATGGGACGTCGGAGAATCGGGCCTTCGGAGTTATAGGTCTTCGTAGAATCGGCTCTTCGGAGTTATAGGTCTTCGGAGAATCGGCCCTTCGGAGTTATGGGCTTTCGGAGAATCGGATCTTCGGAGTTATTGGCCGTCGGAGAATCGGGTCTTCGGAGTTGTGGGCCGTCGGAGAATCGGGTCTTCGGAGTTGTGGGCCTTCGTAGTAATTGGTCTTCGGAGAATCGGTCTGACACCCTCACATGTCTGTCGTAGCCACAACCATTGGGAGCTATATGAAATGCAGTTCATGTTGATAGTTAACTTTACTATGTAGTATGTACTTCACTTGCTGACAATTATTCTGACTGGGATAAAAATTACAAAAACTGTAAGATTCACAAGACCTCATCTGACCTTGACCTTAAATATATGTACATGTATACAAAGCTCCAAAGAGATGACAATTATTATCTTCTACACCAAATTTTGGCCTGATGTCATAGTATTCTGGGTGTCTGTATTATATCATATAAATTATGTCAATTCTACTTTAATAGTGATCATATAATTTATATGATCACTATTAAAGTAGAATTGACATAATTTGTATGAATTACTAGTGGTTCAGATTTATTTGTCATTTTGTTTAATATTATTTTTGTTTTAATGTACAATGTATGTACAATTTACATTAGCCCTTTTAATTGATGTGGGCATTACACTTTTCAATTGAGATGGCAAGACAAATTCTAGCTACCATTTCACCATCAGTGAGTTTGGAAATTGAATATATATTTGCTATCTTCTATATTTATGTGCTGTGAAAATGCATACTTTGTTCAAATCAGAATGATAAATTAGTTACAATGCAGTAAAGTTTTATCACATGTCAGAACAAAATTGAGTTGTTTTAAAAGTTAGTGGAAAACTGACACCTAGCTGTAGATTGGCTTTATGGTTTCAATATGTCTAAATAATGTCTTTCTAAGTATAAGAAGCATGTTTTTGTCACTTTTGCTATTTGTTTCATATTGTAATGACTGTTAATTTTATTTTACTCTGTTTTCTGTGAATAAAATTATGTTGAATCAATTTTCGTCATTCAATCTAACTCTATGAGATGGGCTTATTGGCACCTTAAATGTGGTCAACTTGACAGAGTTCCAGGTGTCATCAAATTGTGAATATCGGGCTGACTATTGATAATTTTTCGATAACATAAATTTGTCACAAATATGAAAATATGACATGACATTTTTAGTAAAATTATATGGTGCTATATATTTAATGGCTATAATGTACATGTGGGACCTCAAGCTGATGTTTATGACCACTGTTAGAGTTGGAAACTGCTACCATTTGGCTTAGCACTGCAATTTTGGACATTTCAGTGCCCCTTGTGTGTACTACAGTACATATATTGAAAATGTTCCGTCTGATGATATGTTACACAACATGATTTCACTTGTTGTTGTAACTGTTGTGTTCAATGTGTTGTCCAAACAATTTCAGTCATGTTTCACAATCCTGGGTGACTTTTGGAGAAAACTCCTTAATTTATTTGTAGTAATCGATATAAACCATTGCATGTTGTAAATGTTTTACTGACTATTTGTAGATATCCTCAAAAATTGGTTATCTATGTTGATAGGTGTTTTATTTATTTTTTCCCACCTTATTGAAACTGTTACGTTGGCCATCTTAAGTTGGAAGGGACACTTTTAACTCAACCTATTGTTACAAAATATTGTGATATATCACTGGGGATGAAATTACTCATATTCTGGTAGACCTCAATTGCTTCACTTCTATCAGCCAACTGCAGACACTGAAATGCCAAAACATTTTAACCTGTTTGATCCCAGGTAGTCACATTGTCTAGACGAAGGGTACAATTTCAGCACGAATATAAGTGTCCCCAGGCCCCAGCATCCATCTTTATGCCCATCAATCAAACTTCGTTGTCTGAATGGTATATTTATCAATGGCATCAAATGTTGGTATGTGGTATAATTACAAGTAAACACATATCACATTTGGTCAGGCCCAACAACTACAGTAATGCTCTATTAATCAATCCCTTAACCACAGCAGAAAACTTTTCAGGATTTAGTCGGAAATATGGCTTGTTGCATTCATCGGAAAGCTCTTCTGCTGTGGTGAAGGGGTCGATTAATTAGAGCATTACTGTATTATTGACCGATGTATGTACATTTTCAACTTATTTGAAGAATATGTAGTTTTTTGGGGGGTTATCCGATTGACAAGTGTAGTATTTATTAATCAATCACCTCCAAACTTGTTAGGTATCGTAATAAAAAGAGGACGTGACTAAAATTAGAAATTGGTTCCATTCAGACAATATTCAACTGAGTTATTGCCCTTTTTCAATATGGAATATTTTGTTTCTGAGTTGTTCAGATGATAACTTGAGTTCTATACAATGCACTGATTAAGTTCGAATTTGGGTCTGGCAATGTTCGAATTTCTGAAACTTCGCATAGGGTCATGGTAAGTATTCGTTTCCGACCGAGGTATGGGTCATGTATGGCGGCGAGAGACCTGTTGAAAAGCGATGGTACAACCGAGTCCCCCATAGGGAGATGAGGTTCCTCGCGAGAGACAGTTCTTCTCGCCGCCATACATGACCCACACCGAAGTCGGTAACGAACTTACAGACATTCTTTTCACATGTACACCACTTTAAAAGCTACATTAAATTGAATTTGAATATTCGAATGGACCCATCCGACAACCTATCTGATTTGCGATTCAGTCAGCTAGTTAACAGCGATGATCATTTCCGTTTAATTCAGAATTGACGTTACAATGAAATTCTGGTGGAATTTTACGGATATATGATGTAATGCATTCGCATGCACTTTTGGTGTCATGTTGACACAATTTGTATCCAAAAAGTATTGATTCATCCCTTCAGATACTTCACATTTATTATTTATTTGCGCTTATAATTAAGCGCAAATATGTGTCTCAATTTAATTGCGCTTAAGCGCAAATACTTACCACTCCCTTACTTCTCTCTGATTGTGAATGATTGAGTCCATCTCATAGTATATTATTATGGGCCCATAGTAATAGCCCCATAAAGGCTCGAAAGTTGAAAAAAAACATATTTCCATATGCATATCAGCATCTCTGTCCCTGGTGTCCGAATAATTGGTACCTCATTCCCAGATCTCTAGTATATTTTATTAAAGGGACGTCTCCTGTACAGATATATACCATTTCCATGGCCATAAAAAGGGAATTAGGGGTTACTTCCCTTATATGGTGTACTTATTGACTTGAAATAGGGGGAAAAACCCTATTTTCATATTATCAGCATCCCTGTCTCCATCAATTTGTGTCTCCATCCCAGAGATCTAGTATATTTTATAAAAGAGACATACCCTGCACAGATCTACGATTTCCATGGTCATAAAAGGAATCTAGGGGTTACTGGGGGATTGCTTCCCTCATATGGTGGACCTATATAGACTTGAGTGATGTGTTTAGGCCTGTGCCATTTAAAATTAATTCAGGGGGGATCAATGAATATTAATTTTTATTTGCGCTTAAGGTAAATGATTTGCGCTTAAGCGCAAATGATTTGCGCTTAAGCGCAAATGATTTACGCTTAAGCGTAAATATTTGCGCTTAAGCGAAAATGATAGAGGTTATTTGCGCTTAAGCAAAGCGTAAATGAATAATAAATGTGAAAAGGGCCTCCCATAGGCGGCATTACATATGATTAACTCTGCGCGCCACATTGTTGATGTGTTCATGGATGTAAACAATAACCCGACTCTGTTATTGTTTAAATCCATGAAACATTGTCTATCGCCGAGTTGATCCGGTGGTGGGGACCCGAGTCAAACAATATGGGAGGTGTGTAATAAATGGAACCATCTTTGTGAGTACGTCCGTAATGTGACCCCATAACGTAACTAGTTTATGAAACAATCTGTGCTTGTGTGTTTCATTATGGGGACATGCAAATGTCCTTACAATGTATGGACTTCCAGATGTTGTGCATAATAGTGAAGTAATGAATCGAACCAGCCATATGAGGACGTCCTCACAATGTGTCCCCACAACTACGGTCCCTTTGAAAATATAGTTATAGAGCTAATTATACAATTTAGTACAATACCGAGACACTGTGCATCACTTGTGAATATATCAACCCTGTAGCTCCATGGGAAACATGTGTCCCCATAACGCTGGTTTCTGGTTGGTTTCTCATGGGGTCCCCGCAACGTAACCTATACAAACAGGTGTGTGTGTGTGTGTGTGTGTGTGTGTGTGTCTGTGTGTAATCGATGGACTCGAAAATGGCCCAGCTGATTTCGATGAAACTTGGTACGTGGGGGTATTTTCGGGTCAGGAGTAACATAGGCCTATTGATTTTCAAATCCGAGGTCAACTTTTCACGTGCCGAGGTCAAATCTGTTTTTACGCCGTTTTGCGCTAATATATTTCAGTTCGGTGCTCACAAATCGATTCGATATAGCGCGAATAATAAATTGCCAGTCATATAATTTGCACGGTTAGAATCTGTGGCGCTTCATCTTTCCAATGATGCATCACACGCCTGTGTACGTTTAAAGTTTCTACCTTAATTCTCGGGAAGAACGCAGGACCATGCTTCGCTCATCGAAAATCATTGCGTAAATATATTACGCCATCAACATATCGTGACGGTGATCGCGTTAACTCTTAACCGGCCGATGTCGCGTTAACTCATCACCGGCCGAGGTATCCGCAAATGACATTGGGCTATATATCACGGAAACGGGTGGAGCTATCGACTTGAAATTTGGTATGTGAATGTATCTTGCCCCGGATACGAATTTTATCGGGTCGTCGAGCCCGTGCGACGCCAGCTTCGCGCATGCGCAGACCAGATCTCGTAAACGGGTGGAGCAATCGACTTGAAATTTGGTTTTTGAATAGCCCGGACGAAGTCGGGTCACCTTCTAGTTTATTATATATTACAAAATAAACTAGCATATGCTCGTAACAGTGAAAATGATACAGATATGTTAAAATGTGTCAGCTGTTCATATATTATGTTTTATTGTGCGTTTGCACTGGCCTCGGAATTTGTATGCGTGGTACTCACCAACCACGAGGCTTACGAATATAACGCGAGAGTCCGAAGATCGCATGAGTGAGGTAAACTGTCGTTCAGTAAAACGTGTGCGGTTCTGTCTGTATTACACACCTTCCTAATCCATTCTGATGTTGTTTTCAAAACGTTATTCCGTCTATTTTCTGATCTTACCATGTGTATAATGATGCTTTTATTTTTTAAAGTTCCGGTTTCACTATGGAGGCGAACTCATCGTTCAGACACCGATATTAAATATCCCTTGGATGCTATTCCCCTGGTCCTCAAGTGGAATTGTTCTGGCAAACACACCACATGTCGTCGAAAAGCCACGAACACAACGCATCATTCCTCATTCCAACCACATACTGAAATTAAATACCGCATGCATGAAAGCTATCCCTCGTGACGTTTTTTTTATATATATATATATTTTCCTATTAGTTATCTGCTGTTGAAATTCGGCGTTCCCATCCTGGGATGTGTCTATATAAAGATTTGGACAGCCTTGAAAATTTCTTCATTATTGAAATTTTATAAGCTTGGATCTCCAACAAGTAAAGTTTTTACTGAATAAATATTGAATCGTAGTAGCTTCTTCTGCAAATTTAATCTTAGAATAATATGCAATTGACATTGGATGTATTACGGGCACGCGGGTTGGAAAGATATGGACTAACGTTTGATGTTCAGCGCTTTGATTTGGTCAGCCTTGAAAATTTCTTCATTATTGGAATTTTATAAGCTTGGATCTCCAACAAGTAAAGTTTTTACTGAATAAATATTGAATCGTTGTAGCTTCTTCTGCAAATGTATTCTTGGAATAATATGCAATTGACTTTGGATGTATGGACACGCTGGTTGGTATGATATGGACTAACGTTTGGTGTTCAGCGATGTATGAGCACGCGGGTTGGAAAGATATGGACTAACGTTTGGTGTTCAGCGCACACTAGCCTCCTCCAGTTGTTCCAGTACAGGATAGTTCAAGGGGTAAATTGAATTTCGAAATTCCACGGTTTTCGCCTTATGATATCGAATGGCCTCGAGTTATTACACTCTTATTTGTGACCCGCCATATCAAATCCAGTCGGAAGTCGGGATTTTTTTTTACCCTGTGCCAATGCATTCTCTTATATATGCGAGTCGACCATAGGTCGCCTCGCATATATAAGAGAATGCATTGGCCTAACAATTTTTTACAATTTTAATAATTTGTTCTTGTATTCTTTAACAATTTTATAATTTCACCCATACAGAGCCCCAGACAAACATGAGCAGACGACACTCTTCTATATGCTTCTATATATGTGTGGGGCTCCCTGCAGGGTAATGGATGTTTTTTATTTTATGTCCTAAAAATTGTAAGAAACATTTATTTTTTTTAAATGATAAAAAATTGTTAGGCCAATGCATTCTCTTATGGTCGACTCGCATATATAAGAGAATGCATTGGCACAGGGTAAAAAAATCCAGACTTACGACTGGATTTGATATGGCGGGTCACATTTCTCCATCGGTCGGATATGGTGAATTATCTTACAGCAAACTGATGTTAGGGAGACTGGTCGATAGTTTTCTGCTTCGTGGGCATTTTTCTTAATTCTTATATGTGCTTATATTTTCTCACCCCAACCCACCCACTCCTGTCGCCACGTCCATGAAACCACGAACCTATATATATAATCGACACCACCAGAGAATCACAGCGTCCCGTCCATACACACAAATCAAATACGCTCTACCCCCCCCCCCCCCCTCACACACACACACACCCTCACGCACCCTCTCACACCCTCACACACACACACACACACACCATCCCACTCCCCGTCGCCATGTCCTTGAAACCACGAGACCACAGAATGGCCACCACGAGCGAATCACACCGTTCCTTCCAGACACAAAAATCAAACACCCCCAACACCACACACCCCATCCCTCTCCCCGTTGCCACATCCCTGAAACCACGAGACCACAGAATCGCCACGACGAGCAAATCACACCGTTCCGTCCAGACACAAAAATCAAACACCCCCAACACCACACACCCCATCCCACTCCCCGTTGCCACATCCCTGAAACCACGAGACCACAGAATCGCCACGACGAGCAAATCACACCGTTCCGTCCAGACACAAAAATCAAATATCGCTGGACGCTGAATGATCCGATACATTCATTGGCGACGATAAAAACCCGCGTTACTTGTGATAAGAAAACATGAAAGCAATGGGCGGCACAGTATATACCACGTGACTAGAGCAGACGACTATATCGTCCCGCAGCGGTCGTCAATGGGCGTCCAAGGGCGCGCTCTCTATAGTCTGATCTTTATACCCAATGATCCGCCGGGAGACCTTAAGACCGAAACAAATTATTGAAATTGCCACTCACACCTCTGAAGTAGTCAGATAGTCTGAGGTGGCCATTGTCGGCTGCTTTCAATGCGTCTCTTCTTAATTACCTCCCTTTGTAGAGATGTTTAGCCGCTCAATGGGTGATCGCCCCTTTATTTATATGGTCCATTCACCACAGATCAATTCTTCACGTTGTGGTTTATCTTTTCGGGTGACATGAAGCAGAAATGTCTAAATTGGGTATTATCGTTTATTTTTTGTACATACATTAAATTAGTTATACAAATATACAAATAATTTTAACAACGTTTTAAATATAGCTATCTTATATACAATTTTACACAAAAATAATTGGCACTTGGAAATGGATTAATGTAAATGGTTAAAGTGGCGCGCATGTGACCGTTCTCCAACCTTTGCGGAAATATACGTTTCTCATAATTTGATGTTAGAAAAATTATATTCTGATTCATAGTCAATTTGACATCATTTGCAAACAACATGTATTGATGGATTGCTACGAAAGACAAATTCTCAAAGTAGAAAGTATCTATTGGAGAAGAAAAATAAGACCGTGGACGACACTCTAAAACCAGACAACCTGATTCAACGAACACCATCTTTATCCCTTTACCCAACAGAACGGCCCTGTGCCAATGCATTCTCTTATATATGCGAGTCGACCATAGGTCGCCTCGCATATATAAGAGAATGCATTGGCCTAAAAAAAATCTTTTTTTAACACTTTTTACCATTTTTTCTTACATTCTTTAACAATTTTATAAATTTTAATGTGTTAAGCCAATGCATTCTCTTATATATGCGAGGCGACCTATGGTCGACTCGCATATATAAGAGAATGCATTGGTACAGGGCCGTTCTGTTGGGTAAAGGGATAAAGATGCTGCCAGTTACTACATGTTATGATTCGTTTTAGCACCCACGTTGAACAGAATCTCCTTAATATGGGTCACTCTTACCTAAAAAGTGCTGACGAGTACAAAGGTTTTGAAAATGTGTAGAAGGCCACACATGTTTTAAAATCGACACCAACACAGTTACTTCAAATACTGTGAAAGTATGGCGACCATCACCAGTTTGTTTTCAGTTCAGTTTTTGAAAATGTGCTGAAGGTCACACTGGTTTTAATATCGGCACTAAAATAGTTACTTCAACTGTGTTCCTGAAAGTGTTGCGACCATCAGAAATTTGTTTTCAGTTCATTTTAATTTCCATTGAAACTGTAAACAATTATTCTGTAACAGAAATCATGGCAGACGCGAAAACTAACAGTCATTTACTGATGTAGAACGAGATATTCAAAACGTGTACCCTTCAGCACATTTTCAAAAAGTGTACTCTTCAACACTTCTTTTGGTGAGAGTGAATCCTTCAGCCAAGGTGTCTCATTTCACGAATGTCTTGAAAACAATAAAAGTTACATCATTTTAAAGATATATGTAGGGTTCCAGACCTCTAGTTACAACAACAACATATATATTATATAATTTCACATTATTTTCTGCTTTTTTTATGTTGAACACAATATTATTGAAAAGTAAATTCATATATCACCCCTGGTCACGTGGTCTGCTATGATGTTGAATGTCCTGTTGATTGATACGATGCTTGTAGGGCAAACTGATGCCGTTACGACAAAATACTGTTATTTTTTTCTAAAGTTGTAATTTTCGCGGTTTTTGGCTAATCCGAGATATTTAAGAAAAAAGCCAGTGTCTGTATGAAATATTCAAGAATATATTTGTTGTTGAAAAATCAATTATGGCTGCTCTGCTGTTTGCAAAACGATGTGAATAGCCATCTTTATTATAGTCAACAAATAACGTAACAAGTATTAAAATAGTTCGCAATAAATATGTTGTTAAATGTTTCATACACATAATGGCTTTTCCTGGATATGTTCAGATTATCCAAACACCGCGAAAATGACAACTTTAGAAAAAATAAGGTACCCTTCTTAACAGCATCAGTTTGCCCTAACAGTATCATATCAAATCAACAGACCCACCAGCATCATAGCACATTAGCAGGACTACTGGACCAGGGGCTTATACATACAGTACGCAAATAGTGTGGCGCGATAAACCAAACACCGATGAACCCCACTAAACCCACTGTGGGTTCACGGTGATTTGTTTTCGCCGTGATTCACGGATCGGATTAATATGAATCATCGTCAACAAGCCTGAGTTTAAAATATGCCTGTCATTTGCATAATGAGGTCCCCAGAGGGTGAATTTAGTGACGCTATCACACACTGCGGGTTAGCATCACCAAATTCACCCTCTGGGGACCTCATTATGCATGGCCTCATCTGCTATGGGAGACAAAGACTCAGATTGAAGTTCCCAAATGGTGAATATTGTGATGTACACCCATTGGGAACCTCACTTATGCAATGTGTCGTCTGCCAATTTGGGGATAAAGAGAAACTAAACTAAAAAAGTAATAGAATCTATGTGAAGAAGTTTCTATAGAAATTTTATAATAAAGCAACTTTCCAGAGAACATGAGGCCTAAGCAGAATGAGGTCCCCAGAGGGTGAATTTGGTCACTAAATTCACCCTCTTAGAACCTCATTCTGCAAATGACAGACACACTAAACTCAGGCTTGCATCGTTAAAAGAAATCCTGGAGACTGACCAATCAGCGCTCACCGCGAAACACCGCGAAACACTTATATATAATCGCAGCAAAACACCGGCAACTACTTAAAATAGTTTTATTTATGGTATTAACTAAATGTTGATACATGTTGTTGTCTTGTCTTGATTTCATCAAACCGTGAAAATGACAACGTGTGGACATTTTATACCAATTTATTACATGATCCTACCCTTATTCCATTCATTAAACCCATTCTATAAATAGAGGATCTACAATGAGTCCCCAATTTATAGCGGAATTTACAAAACGAGTCCAGTAAATTTACGTTTGGACTGAGCCTTTGACGAGGTCCAGACTTAATTTACTTGACGAGTTTTTCCCTATTTAATGGTTTATATTTAATGACCTAACTTTTCAAACTCTTCATTCATTTAATATAGTTAATTTGTTGGAAATATATTGGAAGCCATAGTATTTTTGAGAGAGTGTAAACAGACGACAAACCGGAAGTCGAAGGTCACCTGGCATTATTTCCTGTTATTAAACGAACGTTTAATATCACAATTTATAGACTGGGTTTATTGAAAAGTTATGTCATCATTAAATATACGCCATTAAATACGCCAAAGAGTCTTTATTTTTCTGGAACTATTTCTTTACCCGGACAAACAACGCATAGTTACGTGAAACGTCATCGCATGCCTTATAGAAGCCAATGTTAGTTTTTCGTCCCATTTGTTGCTTTAAATATGTTTTGTCGAGGTTTTGGATCATGTAATAAATAGATTATACAGCTCGTCCCCAGTGTATAGAGGAATTTACAAAACTCGTCAAGTAAATTAGGTCTGGACCTCGTCAAAGGCACGGTCCGCACCTAATTTACTGGACTCGTTTAGTAAAGTCCGCTATAAAGTGGGGACTCGTTTTAGATCCTGTATTTATTTTCGCAAAAGTTCAAGAAGTTCCAGTCATGGAAGGGTTAATAAGGCTGAAGGGGTCACTCTCACCAAAAAAAGTGCTGAAGGGTACACAGGGTTTGAAAATGTGCTGAAGGGTACACATGGTTTGAAAATGTGCTGAAGGGTACACAGGGTTTGAAAATGTGCTGAAGGGTACACAGTGTTTGTGATCGTCACTAACACCATTACTAAATCTGTATTTCTGAAAGTCTGACACCCATTAGCTATTTGTTTCAGTTCATTTTAATGTTCATTGGAAAGCAAACAATCATTCTCTAAAAGAAAGCATGAGAGATACGAAAATTAAACGTCATTTAGAACGAGATTTCAAAACCTGTGTACCGTCCAGCACATTTTCAAAACCTGTGTACCCTTCAGCACAATATTTGGTGAGAGTGACCCCTTCAGCGTTAATAAGGAGTGAACAAAAAAGTTTCATTAAAGATGAAAGTCCTGGAGCCCTGAATACATCATTTAAAAGTTATATTTGTTTTATTCGAATCCGCGTTCTTGTGCGTCGGGAACGGATGGTTACAAATTACTCGACGGTTCAGACCGTGACGTCATGTTTGTCGGTTGGAATTTTCACTCCTTGAAAACCGAGGAGTGAGAACTCGAATCCACCAGAGAGCTTCCACTTGCATCGTGTGACGTATAGCATACAACTTGTAGCGTATGAGTTGTAGCGTGTGACGTATAGAGTTCGACTTGTAGCTTTGTGACTTGTAGCTTTGTGACTTGCATGTAGAGTGTGAGGTAAATCACAGTATATCATAGCACCAAATGAGAGAACACAAAGAAATAACTGCAATTAGGGAAAATATCGTGTGTTCGTAAAAGGGATAACTCCCTAGAAGTTGAAGTTAAAAGAACCTGTGACAATCGGTTGAGTAATAACTGGATATACATTCGAAGGGTCAATCATCATTGTCGAATCGATTCTATTATTACTAAGTATGACACTTCTTCCAATAAGAAAGAACCATATATATGGTTAAACATCTTTCGAAAAAGGCTGAAGTTGCATCGCAACAAGCTACACGTCACAATCTGAAAGCACAAGCTCTCTATTAGCATGACATCACGATGCTGATGGTGTGTGATATTATGTTTTCGACGTTCGAAGAACATGAATTCGAACCCTGTTGGACGGATTGTATTTTAGAGATATATGAAATGAAGATACATGTAATAATTTGACGGAGTCCACCGCCGATGTGTAGACGACTTTACGTGGGCCATATTTACAATGTGAGGTGCAGCGCGAATAACAAACGTGTTCCTAACAAGAACACGAACACTGTGTTAAGACAGGATACTGTATGTGGATCCATTGACACTTTGGCGTCCGTTCGTTGCCACGGCAATGCCATCGCAACAGCGTTTTGTTCGTTGATTGGCTGGCTTTGCACTTCATGCCGGGAGGTATCGAACATGACCTTGAACTGTCACATGATCCTTCCTTTATCCACCTGGGCCAGAATCGAACGCCTAAGTCCTTCCACGTGTGTTTAACAGGACAATATGTCAACCCCCAAATGTATTTTTGAAACCGTTTCTTCAACTTTTTACTGACTTTGAGTTTTATCGTTGGTCCACCGACCAGTGTCTGAACTCCTATTGATTTGAGGAACTTGGGCTTGGCACCCACCGGATGTCCTTTCCGGAAGTTATAAACATATGAACCGTTAGGTTTCAAAACACTCGCCGTCGGGCGGTTAACTGACATGAATTTGTGGTCGAATTTATCGCCCAAATATTTTCTCAGAATCTTCATCCTCAAGTTTATCCGTTTAGGGTCATGTGACCTACTCGGATTCTCTAACAGATCAACTATCGGTAACGTATTGGATGGCACCCAGAGGCCTTTGTATGCGAGTCTCCCATATGGTGTATCGCATATATAAGAGATTCCACTGGCTTACATTGTCGATGTAAATATTGTTAGGCAAATGCGTGTGTAGTCTCTTATATATGAGAGGCTCGCATATATAAGAGGATGCATTGGCACAGGGTTTTCGCCAAATTTCAGGAAGCTCCGGTCACGATAGGGTTGAGACCGGGTACACGAACACCGAACCGGCTGCCTGTGCTGACACCAATACACCGAACACCGAACCGGCTTCCTGAACTGACACCAATACACCGAACCGGCTTCCTGGACTGACACCAATACACATCGAACACCGAACCGGCTGCCTGGACTGGCACCAACACACCAATTTACAGAGACAACTGGTAACCGAAATTGGATCATTCGGGCATCTACGGGTCAACAATATACAGTTATCGCCCGTTGTCGAGGGAGACATTGAGATTTGTCACCCGCTCGAGAACAGAATGTATCCCGAGGAGCGAAGCTCCGAGGGAGACATTCCGTTCTCGAGCTGGTGACAAATCTCAATGTCTCCCGAGAAGAAGGGCAACAACTGTTTTGTTATCAGATTATACCACAGAATAAAATCCTTGCCATCCACACGCACGATGTTGCACTGAGTCACGAGTGCTTTCTTCCCCGATTATGCATATTGTCAGTAAAACTTATCGTCCCATAGCATTTCTGTTCCATAAACGATAGTCAAGCTGTTAAGCGTTTGATAATCCGCGTTTATTTACGATCAATTTGGTGGTTAAATCGTCAATATCGGTCCATGCAATGTAAACCGATAAGCCATATAGGTATGTTCTCGTCTTCTGCAATGTGGCATATTCAATGTCGTCTTGTGCGCGCAATTTACTCGCGATGTTCATTTCATAACGGTCTTCCCCAAAAGCTATTGAGAAGTTGTCAATTTCATTAATGTACATTCATATGTGTCAGTGCTCATGGCGATCCTCACATAAAATACTTCTATGATCACATTGCAGACATCGCGGAGGATAAGCGTACAGTACCATTCATTCGCGACAAACGTATGCATTACGTTGTCTACCAGCAAACATTTATAAGCAACCAACCTCAAGGGATCCTCTCTTTCAATCTTGCATCATTATGTCGACATGAACAAATTGATTCACCGAGATGTTTCGATGTAAAAAGTAAATAAAAACGCTTGTCCGATAAAAATATCAACTTAAAAGTTCGAATATTAGTGTTCACTAAATATATGCAAATTAGCAAACACCACAACTGGCGTGTATTGCGAATCCGTGGGGTATATAAGATCTATGATTTTTAGTACGTATAGTGATGTGAAATAGATGAGTTACTGCAGTGTGTGTTTTGGAGATATTCTTGCAATATAACATCAGGCGGGCGACAAAAACAATGTCTCCCGGCTCAGCGGGCGACAGTGTGATTTGTCGCCCGGCACGTGACAGGATATTGGCCAATCAGAAGGGTGCAAAATAGGGAGGAGGATAACAATACACCTTATAACGAATATATCTCCGTGGTAACACCATTAGTCAACGCGCGTTTTAGTTACAATTAAAAACAACAATTAAATAATTTATTAAAGAACGTTTACTTGTAAATACATTATTAGTTATCAAAACTAGTCTTAGAATGGACTTTGCGAGTTGAAATTTGGCTGACATAGCAAATATGACTGTCCACTTCACAATCTACCTGTTTCCAGCCTGAATTTGTAGCGGAACCAGGTTTTTTGTACGGTTTAAGAATTAAAAAGAGCGTTTGGCACACATATTAAGTATTACTCTGTATTACTAATGTATTAAATAACTCGCTCTTCAAAAGCTTTCGGCCTCAGGCCTTCCTCAGTTGATATTATTGAGACAAAATCACATGATGGCATTCAGATAAACATACAAACAAATAATAATGGCGGATATTACACAACGACGTTAAAGGTCTTTCGTCAGAGAACGTCAAACACCAAGCAACGCTATCGCAGCATCGACATCCAGAAGTTGGCGCCATTTCCTCTGGCGTTGAATCCGTGGCCAGTCCGGGTTTTCAACTTTGATATCCAATGGTCTTCATGTATCAGTCTCAGATGTTTATTCCCATTGACCTTTTCTAAAACCGATACCCTTATGTTGTCAATGGAATGTCCCGGTTGATTGAAATGTCCATCGGCTTATCATCGTGAAGTCTAATGTCCCTCAGATGTTCCAGAATCCTTTCCGACAATTGTCTCTCTGTCTCACCAACGTACACAGCGGATCCACATATCAAACAGCTTAAACAATATATCACATTTCTGGTTTTACAATTACTATGTCTACATACTTTATATTCCGCATTCCGCGTCGTATTTTTAACTTCATCCAAACTCATAATTATGCAAGTGGCACACGAATCCGTACATAACTGTGGTGCAATCGACACAGATCTACTCGTTTTACGATGAACCAGAATATCTCCCAAATTACTGTCTCTTCTGTATGATATTAAAGGCGGCTCGGCAAAAACCACCCGCATCGGTCTGATTCATATAGAATATCCATATGCTTCCTGGTTATCTGTCCTAAGCCCTGGAGAGTACTGTTATATGTCACAACAAGAGGCACCCTTCTATTTTTGGACACATTTCCTGAGGCCGAAAGCTTTTGAATAGCGAGTTATTTAATTTATTAGCCTACAGGGTGCCTCATCTCCTGGACCATTTTTACATTACTAATGTATGTTTGAGGATGTTGTTGTCGTCAGATAAGAATTGTAGGGTACATTTGCGATCAAAAATAACATTGTAGCCTGTGGATACTGATGTTGGTAATTTGCTCAATGCTTACCGTGTTGTTACTTAATGGCTAGCATATATGCGACTTTACTAAGAAAATTGTTCTTATCTGTAAGCTACTGTGATTATATGTGATTTTATAATATCAACACGCGATATATTTAAGCTACCAGGTACATTAATTGACAAAAAATGTGGTTGAGACGCATGACTCAGTGATATAGCCCGGGAGATGATAATGTACCCCTGCACCCCTCCCGGATTTAACTTCACCCACTCCTGTTCTTCCTTATTATGTCCTTCAACTTTTAAGCGATGTTGGTATGTGGCCGTGTAGACACCAGGCAAGATGGTGTCCATCATGACCACCGTTTTTCAGACTAGGAACAAATTAAATTTGATGCACAAATGACAACAAATGTATATATTCTTGTGAAGCTAAGGCATAATGCCACCTTCTTATAAAATTGGAACACCCTATCCAAGATCGCCGCTAAAATGACCACGGAAAATGGAAACTTTTTTTGGAACTGGTTGAGAAATGTGATTTATTTTGCATTTTATCTTCTAACCTGATCATTGGAGCAATGAAATATGCAATTATCGGGGTCCTAGCCCCTTCCGATCCCTCAAAAATTCGAGTTTACAGAATGCGGTATAAAATTTCTCACATAGAATCACAATTGGGATCATAGTCATATTTCAACAAGAAATGAGCAGAACTGTGTAGTGTATGTGCGACATAGCCATTACCCATGAATATTCCAACTCATTGGAACCAAAACTTACTTTGGCTCAAAATGGCTACAAAAATGCCCGTCAAAATAAGCCTTAATAAGGGAAATTGTAGATATTGCTCCACCGTGCCTTGCAATCGCTTACAAGTTGTGGTTGATGTATACAATTCGCTATTCTGCCTTTTATGCATATAATACTAACATGTCTGATGCACCTTGGTTAATTGTTACTACTGTCACCACTGACATTACAAGACATATTAGATTTTTCTCCCACAACCGATATAAATATCGACAAAAAATCTTCTTTTTTTCAAGTAAAATGTAACTATCTTTGGTATTAAAGGTGTTCATTGTTTTGATCTATCTTAAAATATCAAACATTTTCTGCTGTTCAGAAAATGTCGCAAAGTTTGACTCACTTGGTTATTAAACATACATGTTAATCAACTGATAATTAAATATTCTATTCTGGTTGTCCCAGTACCTTATGAGGCATGTACAGTTCATTTTAAAGTATTCAGTGTGGAATTGTGCCAAAAACTTCTTTGGGATTCTGACCGTGTTTTTGAAAGGGAAATGGCATAACTTTTAAACGGAACTGAAATGGACCATGATATGTGGTAACTTTGTCCAACCACAACTACTGTCCGTAAAATCGTTTAACGTTTCCTCCATTGTGCATAAATGCCATCAAGGTGGAGAACTCTCTAACATGACCTCTCTATCGATTAATATATATTTGAGTTATTGCGGAAAACGATAGACACCGAATATACACATGTACGGCCCACCAGGTACCAGTCATATATACATAAGCAAACAAATGACAATATAGTCAATCACATTATACACATACACCTGACCCATGACCAAACAGCCACACTTGGTTATACCCGATCATACCACAATGACCATATAGCCATTAGTGGCTTTACGTGCACACCTTGTACACTCCCACACATGACCCATGACCTTATAGTCACTCCATTATACATATTCACCACGTTCATGATCGTAAGTCAATCTTTGTATACATATTCACCTCACAATTGGCCACACGGTCACTCAATGTATACATATTCGCCACACCCATTGCCAAATAGTCATTCAATGTATACATAACGCCCCGCCCATGACCATATAATCACTCCATGTATACATATGCACATCACCAATGACAACATAGCCTCTCGTTTATATACATAGCGCACACCCATGACCATATATGATCACACTTATGTATACCCTCCACATTCATGTTCATACATTCACTCCTTCTATACATTTTTTTTATCTTTTATTAGTCACTCCATTATACATTATCACCACGTTCATGATCATAAGTCAATCCTTCTATACCTATTCACCTCACAATTGGCCATACAGTCACTCCCTGTATACATATTCGCCACACCCATAGTCATATAGCAATTTTTCGGAATAGCGGAGAATAATGTTCGGGATACATATAAAAAATACACTTTTCACCAAATTTGGTTGTTATTATGGAAATTGAGTAAATTGGTCTATAAATACCGCACTGTGACACATTTAAGATAGATCAGCACACTAAACACCTTTCATACCAAAGGTAATTACATGTTAAACAAAAAAATGGTCCAAACCTGATGACATGTTAGTATACAATATATAGAAGGCAGAATATGGAATTGTATCTATCATCCAGAACTTGTAAGCGATTTCATGGCACGCTGAGACAATATCTACCATTTCCATAATTTGGCGGCCATTTTGGCAGCCATTTTGAAGAAACAATTTCTGTTCCGGTGAGTTGGAATATTCATGGGTAATGGTATGCCTCACTTACATTACAAATTTCTGCTCATTTCTTGTTGAAATATGACTAGATTCCAAATTGTGATTATTTTTTTTTTTAGTTAAATTTTATACCGCGTTCTATAAAATAGAATATTTGAGGGATAGGTAGCGATTAGGTAGCGACTAGGACCCCATATTTCCTTGCTCCAATGATCAGTTAACATAAAAAATACAAACTAAAGTCACAATTCTCAACCAGTTCAAATCAGCAGAAACTGATCTAGAAGCTATTAGTGAAAACACGACATATTTCCACTTCCGGTGGCCATTTGACTGCCATCTTGTATATATTTGACAGGATGTTTTTCCGGTATAATTTGCATCAAACTGACTTAGTGTCTAGTCATAAAAAAACGGCGGCCATGATGGACGCCATCTTGTCTAGTGTCTACACGGTCACTTTTTTCGCGTTAAGTCAGGGCGTAGCCCGAGACCATTTAGTTTACGAATGTCCAGTAGCGAGTCCATTAACCGACGTAAAACAGTTCTATAACAAACAAGGAGAAATTACATTGTTATTTCTTTTCAGCATATTATCGACTCAAAACGAGGCGATTCTAAGCAGGGTATCAACCTGAAACAAGTTCGATTATAAGCAGATAATGTGATAGTTTTTTTGGGAGAACAGGCTGAATATGTGGTATTCGTGAAAGCACCACAACACGGATCACCCTTTCCAAAGAGGGGAATAAGTATACACAGGCTCATAGAATGTGACTTAATTCACAGAGTTTCCGTTGGGACTGGTATAATTTGCTAGAAATTTAACTTTCTCTATTTCAACTGTTTGCTTGACTCTCATAATCGCAATGATATTTTAAATATTAATATTAGACAACTACATTAATATGGCAGTGCCGTCTACGGCGATGCAGGGGTTGAAGGCTTGGTTACTTTCATTTTCCGATCGTTCTGCCGCTCCTGCGACCTTTGTCGAGCTAATGACAGTTCACGTCAATCCGATAACTTGTCTATGAGGTCCACAACGCATGTTCCAATCTAACGCTGATCCCACGCCCAGCCGGGATTAATTTGAGCGCGAAATCCAATCCTATAATTATGTAAATACCCTTTCAGCTTAAGTTGCGTACCCTTCGTTTTTTTCTGGTGAAAGTTATACTCATTCAGATCTCCTGAGCAGCTCTACGAATTTACTTGAATGTACTTGATTGTCACAGCTATAGACGAAACGGGATATTAATAGTGGTTGAAATTTGAATGGTGAATGTTGAGTTTCGGTAGCTGTACTCAAGCTCGCCAAATGTAACTGGCATGGTAAGTGTGGTACCAAAGCCCATAATGCTACAGTAAATGTCTCAGCTGCACTGAAAGGTCCCTTTGTCTGTAGCACAATTCCTGCGAAAACACAGCCCCCTGTCGGGGATTTTCTGGTGCCACCCCTGCTTGCGCTGCCCATGGGCGAGTCCGTACATGCGCGCCTGCTTTGCGGTAGTGGTACTATGCA
Source organism: Siphonodentalium dalli (assembly GCA_032622095.1). NCBI lineage: Eukaryota > Metazoa > Mollusca > Scaphopoda > Gadilida > Siphonodentaliidae > Siphonodentalium > Siphonodentalium dalli. The sequence goes on from CP136065.1 coordinate 244,762,637, forward strand.
AATAAATACCTATGTATAGGTAGACAGGGACAGCGGATTGGGCTGCGCGGGGGGGGGGGTGAGAAGCGCGTTACAGGCCACTGTGCGTTTGCGACAGTAATTCAGATAGCCGCCATAATACGCTCTGATTCTTAAATCAATTTAGTAGCTAACATCGAGCAACACATCTATTGCCACCCACGATTCATATATGGTAGGTAGTTCTAATGCCACCAAAATTGCTCGAGTTGATTTCAAAATTCTTGATATTAAAATGTGATAAATTGTAATCGATCGAAGAGGGATAACTCTATCGACACAAATCTCAATTCTGCCTATGCATGGAGTTACACCACTTGTTACCTTTGCTTAAAATGTATATACAAAATTGAGGTTTGTTGTTTGTCCTGAAGGGCGGGTGGAGTCAATTAAAAATGGCGCCCACATGCCGGACTATTTATATTGTTATATCATTTGTACATAGATATGTTATTACCTACCCCCTCCCCAGAGTGTGTCTGCTGAAACTGGTGTCACTTATAGTGTGGTCGTCGGGAGGTTGAACCTGGAAAAAAATGTTATAAAGCTGGTTTTGGTCTCATTTTACGCGCAAAAGTATCAGGAATAACATATCCAAAATCCGCTAAAATCCGCCTTGGGGAAAATTCAGGATTCAAGATGGCGTCCAATGTGGCGGCCAACGATTATAAATATTACCCAATCAGCATCAGTACGTTGTGAGGTATGGGGTAATGAGTTTGGTCGCATACAAATGTCATCACGTTTTACAAAGGATTCCACGGGAGTCACACTGTCCAAATATCAGTCACAGAGTCAAAAGATGGCCACCAAAATGGCCGCCAAAATGACAATTATTTTTTTGTTTATTTTGTTGATCGAAATCAGCCAGTGATGACCAGCATGAGAAATACTTCATCATTTCGACACTTGTTTGTCAAATATATCAATATACTCAGACCTCATCCTCGTCATCTATCAGAACCTCTTCTGAATTCATGCAGCCCTCTCCACGACAATCTCCACAAGCGATAACACATTTCAGACCATGTTTGCGACATGTACACACATTGGTGTAACGTGGTTTTTTGATGACATCTTACACTTGCACCGTACAAACTTGAGCAATTCGTCTGGGCTGCATTCTGGCCAGTCTTGACTGGGGAAAGATCCGCACCACGTCGTTCCCAACCCCATCTCTCAGCATTCAATACGTCGTTATTCAGTGTTCTCCAAATCATCACCTGGAGATGAACTCTGAGACTGTGATAGTATGCCGCTCGTTCTGTTGGTGGGAGTTTTTGGGGCTCTAATGCAGTCTTGCTAGAAGATACCATATCCATAAACTTCGCATACCGAAGTGTATTTAGAGAATCTTCTTTCTTACCACTACACACTACAACGAAGAGCCTCATTCCGGCATCTCCAATGTCTTTCTGATTAGCTCTAGATTCCTGCATGAGTGATGATATTATGCGAACTTCAGCAGACTCGTTTATCTTTCTGACGATACTTGTTTTCCCATGTCCGAATATTGCAGAGGTGGTGTCACAGCCTCCCCATGCATGTGCAAACAGGATATGGGAAGTTGTGAGCTGTCCAGCCTTGCGCACGATGTCACCGATTCGCCATATGGCAGCACTGCCTTTGCCAGATTGGAAAAATATGTCGGCCATGTTGGATTTCCAGTGATGGATCAAAAGAATAATCACATATGTGTCGTCCGCGATAACTCTGATGTTTCTTCCATGTGATGCAAACTCTAGGGCATGAAACTATCAGAGTATCTGCATCACCACTGCTGTTGTGAACTGCATGCCCATCACCCGACAAGAGGCGGCCAATCAAGTTGATGAACTGACTTTTATTTATCTCATTTGAGAGGAAAATTTGCTGGTTATTGTGGCTCGCTGTTGTTTCAGTGACCCGAACTTCTGCACATGTTTTGCCAGATCGCCGTATATGAGTATCTCATTTAAATAGTGTATTCGTATATTGTAATTACGATAATTGCATGTCATAACCACGCACGTAACATGTACACAACTCATACACACATCTCCAGCGTTTTCCGATTTAGTACTCCTGCGATCAACCAGAGATAAACCCCCATTTTGTGTGGAAAACTGCGCTGGGTGATCAGATTTCACAATTCGTTGGTTATTTGTTATACATATGTTATTCATTGTTATTCAATTATACCGTCATATATATGTCTAGAAGTATACGTATATAATTATATACTCATACAACCATATTCATATTTATTATAAATGAATTCCAGTTGTCTCTCCAAGCGATGAACTGGCTATAGTGACCCGCCTTGATTGCACACTAACGAAATTAATTCACTATATTGAACTCGCTCGTTATCAACTCGAATCCCGGGATACATATGATCCAGAGACTTTGTGTGATCTTTTCTTTTAATTGATGCATCAGTGATGCTCACATTGTCAAGTTTTCTCTGGATGTTTGGCCAACACTCTCAAAATCGGAACAATTCACGCCATCAGTTCCATTGGACGTTAGCCCCGATGACTACGAACGGAGTTTCTTCTCATCGGCATCAAAGGGGTCGTGGTCATCAAACCAGGTTTGCAAACTAACCATATCATCGAAATTACGCTTTCGCCTAGATTCTCCCATTACATTGTGCTGATCACTGGTACTATGTCGCATATTGGTCAACTCGGTCATTGCATCGTGTATCTCTGCACATCTGTGCATACTGAGTATCCACTGCAAACGTACCGTTTATGTCAGTCCTCTACCTCGAGTATACCCCCTCGACTCTTGATAGATCTCATCAGTACTTGTTCAATAATAAGATCGGTTGATAACCCCGCCCAGAATCTGCTACTTCTACGGGCTACATGGAAGCCATGTTCCTCAAAACACTGATGTACCCAAGGATGCTTCACTGGTAATTCTAGCATCATTTGGAGATATAATCTACAGCTCTTTGCGTGGATGCGAAGAGGTTCAGCATTTGCCCTACTGTTACAATGTGCAGATTCCAATCCCCTGTTCGCTCAGCACGGATGAAGTTCTTTAGGGTTTGCACATAATCCATATACTGCACCCACAATTGTGCTGTGAGGGATTCTTTGACAAGCAGTGATTTATAACAATTGATACATTGCTCGAGCTTTAACAGTTCAGTTGAGTCCGCAGCCGCGGATATAGGAACAACACCAATTTCAATCTCTTCACACAGTTTTGGTATTCTGTCCATTTAATTCTGGTGCATTTTGCCCATCGTGTTTCACCAACAACGTGTACATCACCCTGTTGCACGTGTGAGGCTTCTATGTCATCTTGTTCCCGTACCGATTCGATGTCCGCAGAACTACCGTCCTTTTCAACTGGGACAACTTCAGCTATCAACTTATTGAAAAGCGCAGCCTCAACTAGGTAGTGACCACGCAATGCCCTCGACACTGCCTTTCCAGATATCATATGGGTCACTGTGTTCTGACCGTACACTTTCTCCAAAGCTTCTTCTAACCCCGACCCCTTCATCTTCGAACCGATACTCCCCATGAAGCTCATTACAGTGTGAAATCCGCCGAGTCTACACACTATGTTCATCGACTTAGAACTTATTATGTTTACAGCCTTGAACCACAACGGCTGGTCGAAAGTGATACATGGCGTGTGGATGTTCAATCTACGTGCCTGTTCCTCAACATAAATGAGTGTAGAATAAATGCAATCGTCATCTGACGGATTCAAATCGATGATGGGAAGGAACAGAACATCTGATTTCTCAGCGGTCAGAGTGTCGCCCTGCGAGTAAGCACTTTGCATGAAACCTGACCAGTCCGCGCTCGGTTTTTCATTCTTACTGAAAAAGCATGCTGAGTGCCACAGCATATCTGTGCTGAGGTCATATGGGAGGGTATTGGGTGTGGCCAAATGAAGAAGAGGTTTCAGTTTGATATTGGAAATTCCTTTGCCAATAACATCAACATATTGGGAGATAGGCGTGCCTTTGTCCTTCACGAGCTCATCAACCCTCAACCGCTTTTGTCTCATGATTACACGCGACTTCAGGTTCAGTGCTGATTGATTCATGGGTGCAGATATTGCAACTATCCCCACTATCCCCATTCGAAGTGATCTATTAGAAACAACTGAACAATGCTACTTGTGGTTTGCACAACTGCAGTGAGGTGCGTTATGTCGTTCTATGCTAACGTTCTTTATCACTGGAGCGCACACATGGCTTATTTTGGTGTTTTCCTCCAACGCTCACAAAACACTCTTTATGTATGGTGCGCACGCATGCATTGGAATTTTACTCAACGCTCTTTATTGGTGGGGGCAAATATGGCTTACACTGTGTGGGTCATGTTATCGTATCATCATATGACAATTATCCATGCGAACTTTCCACGCATAAGTGGTTTGCGAGCTAACACAAGTAAACTGTTTGTATTTATCTGCATTACGAAATTTTGTGGCATAATGACGAAACGTCCTGTATTCAAATGACTGTAAAAAAAATTCCCCAAAGCGGATTTTAGCGGATTTTGGATATATTGTTGTCCAAACATTCCCGGTCAAAATGACACTAAAACTGGCTTTATAACAATTTTTTCTACGTTCCCCCTCCAAAATCACCGCAACGACCACACTATTATATTGTGTATACACATCATTCTATATATGCATTCCATAGATACTTGTTAATAATATGTTGCATAGAGATTGGCCGATACGTCTGCGTACTTGTACATTCCTATGTCTAATATCGAAATAATTTCTCTAAATTGCCAAGGGCTTAACCAAAACGAAAAACGCCGAGATCTGTTCCATCACTTTCGAGATAAAAAAAGCTTCAATATACTGTCTACAGGACACTCATTTCACCAAAGCCATGGAAAAATACATTGAAGCAGAATGGGGATTCAATACAGTAATGACCTCTTACTCGTCTCAATCCCGTAGGGTGGCATTCCTTTTTAATAATAACTTCGGATATGGAATACATGACACCACACGGGATTCAGAAGGGAACTACATTATATTAGATATATCGATCAGTATCGATCGAAAAAATTAGATTCAGTCTCGTGACAATTTATGGCCCGAATGACGATATTCCAATTTTTTTTTTAAATATCAAGAAACTGATTTTAGACATCGGTAATACTCAAATAATCATATGTGGTGACTGGAACGTCACGCAAGATCAAGAACTTGATACCTTCAATTACAACAACATTAATAATCCAAACGCAAAAGACGCACTGAAAAATCTTGCTGCCAGCCTCGAACTCGTGGACCCATGGAGATTGAAAAATAAAAATGAAAGACGATATACTTGGCGAAGAAAATCCCCAATTAAAATGGCAAGGTTGGACTTGTTTATGATCTCTTCAGATCTTTTAAGTTTACTCGAAACTGGCCCAGATATTTTACCTGCTTATAGATCGGACCACTCCATGATTAATCGCACACTCAAAATTAATAACTCGGAAAGGGGACCCGGGTTTTGGAAATTTAATAACTCCCTACTGCACGAAAAAGAATATGCATCGACTGTAAAAACAATCATATATGAGAATAAAGTTAGATATGTCATCATACAGCCAGATGGCACCCCCTGTCGAAAACCCGACACGATCACTAAACAACTATTCCTTCACGCAATGCTACTAGACATTCGTGGTGCGACAATTCAGTTCTCATCCAAACGCAAACGAGAATCGAAGCTCAGAGAAAATAAACTCCTTTGTGATCGAAAAGAAATTAAATTGCAAATTGATCAGTCTGACAACAGTCTCGAAGAAAAAAGTTCCCTTTTACGAAAACTTGATGAATTAGATTCAAAAATTAAAGATATGAGAAAAGATAATATTCGCGGAGCCATGATCCGGTCTCGTGCTCAATGGGTCGAACGAGGCGAGAAACCTACTAAATACTTTCTTAATTTAGAAAAAAGGAATTATGTATCTAAGACAATAACATCCCTTAACGATGACTCAGGCAACACCTTATCGTCACAGACAGAAATCATCAATGAGGCGCGTAGCTTTTACAAAAATCTTTACTCACACCGACCTGTCCATAAACAACAAATCAACGAAATCATCCGTAACGAAAATGTCCCCAGGCTATCCCCCGAACTGTCTGAAAGCATAGAAGCCACCATAACCCTTAATGAACTAACTTCTGCGTTGAAACGAACAAAGAACGACAAAAGTCCTGATCAAGATGGCTATACAGTAGAATTCTTCAAATTTTTTGGGGTAAATTTTGGTTCCATTCTCTTGGAATCCCTAAATGAATCAATTACAACCGGGGAGCTGTCGATTACACAAAAAACAGGGATTGATCACTCTTATTCCAAAGAAAGACAAAGACAGGCAACTCCTAAAAAACTGGCGTCCAATCTCACTGTTGAATGTGATATATAAACTAGCATCAGCTTGCATAACAGATAGACTGAAAAACGTTTTACCGGTAATAATTGACCCCGATCAAACAGGCTTCCTCTCAAATATATTTATTGGAGACAACACCAGACTCATATACGACATTCTTAAAAAAACAGAGCGAGAATCAACACCAGGAATGCTGCTATTAATAGATTTTTAAAAGGCTTTCGGCTCTGTATCATGGTCATGCATACAGGCATACATGTATTACATTAGTGCCTAGATGTTTTTATTTTGGTGAATCAATCAAGTCTTGGATATCCATTTTCTACAATAATATATCCTCTTCTATTCTCATAAACGGGCATATCTCCCAAAGTTTCAATCTATTCAGAGGCAGGGTGATCCTATTTCACCTTATATTTTTTTAATTTGTGCAGAAATTCTAGGTATCCTAATGAGACAAAACACTAAAATTAAAGGAATAATCCTCGGCGGTTTAGAATATAAAATAACACAGTACGCAGACGACACAACGCTGATCCTCGATGGCAGTCGGGAACGTCTACTAGAATCTTATATTACATTACACAAATTCGCCTCGGTGTCAGGACTGAATATCAACCACAGTAAATGTCAGGCATCGTGGATTGGGGCTCTGAAGGGAAAAACACACAACATATGCCCTGAACTACATGTACAATTCACCAACTCCTTTACTCTGTTAGGGATCAAATTTAATACCAACCTTGATCAAATATTAGATAACTACGACTCAAAGCTATCCGATATTAAGGCCCTGATAAAATCATGGGGCCATAGGCTATTGACTCCTTTGGGTAGAATCACGGTAATAAAATCTCTTATACTGCCAAAAATAACCCACCTAATTCAGTCTCTTCCCAACCCGACGCCATCATTTTTTTTAAATTTAAAAACGATTCTGTTTAACTTTGTTTGGGGCGGAAAACAAGACAGAGTTAAAAGAACCCAACTCTGCCAAAATTTCGAAGCAGGGGGCCTGAAAATGGTTGATGTCGAAGCTTTCAATTCATCTATGAAGATAACATGGATCCGCCGAATTATACTGAAACGGCCGAAATGGCACCCTCTTGTAGATTTACCAATAGACGAAGATCCCCTCTTTCTTACATATGGAGGCCAATAGTTAAAGCTATATTCTGCCCGCATCCAGAATCCTTTCTGGAGAGATGTCCTTATCGCCTGGTCTGAGCTATTGGTAGCAGAAAAAGAGACCATACCCTTACTGTCTTCAATTTTATGGAATAATGAACATTTTAAAATAAATGGTTCGACACTAAATCTACGGACATGGAGAGAACATGGAATCATTTTCGCTAACGATCTTTTCCAGACTGATGGCACATTTCACACTAGACATTCCCTCTTATCGACATTTAATGTCCGAACAGATTTCATCACCTTGCATGCGCTTCTTCGACAGGCAGAAAAAAGTGTCAAAACCCTTAAACAACCTAATAATCCCCTGATGGCACCAATCCTCCCAAGTAATTACATATTATTATTACGCAATGCGAAAGGTGGGCGCGAATTTTACAACTGTATAGTGTCGAGAAACAAGAAACTTGACGTGTGCTCGAAATGGGAATCCAAACTAGGGGAGTACAACATTCCATGGGATATTTGCTTCAGGGCACCTTTCCAGTCCACGTCTGACACTAAATTACACTGGCTTCAATTTCGTATAAACTGTAGAATTTTAGCTACCAATAAATTTCTAAAAACTACCCAAGTTTAGACAAGACGATCTTTGCACCCGATGTCAAACACAAGAAACGATATGCCACATAATTTGGGAGTGTCGGCATGTTCAATCATTCCTAGACAAGCGTTCCAAATGGACAATATCAAACAATTTCGTCATTCCTTTAACAAAAAAGACAATGACGCTTGGAAACATGAGCAATCGAACGCATAACATTACAAATTATTTAATTTTGATTATTGAAAACTATATTTACAAAACAAAATTTACAACGGACCAACTATCTATGAATGCTTTAATTGCAGAATTCAACTTTAGGTATAATTGCGAAAAAATAAAAAGCATACTGTAGACTTGAACATAATATGTTCGATACCAAGTGGCTCCTAATGAAACGAGCACTTGAAAACGAAACCCGATAAGATACAACACTTTAAAGGCCGTTCGGATATATCGCAATATTATATTGGTAGAATAGAAAGTTGAAACATGGCCAGTCATTGACCGATTGTTCGTAAACAACGAAATAATTTGTCGACAAAGAACACAGGGTAACAACTCTATTAATATAGCTCCCGGCATCGAGGCTGCATCTTCTATTTTGACATATCCTGACTGTTTTCGCAGCGCTGTGTCGTGTATCGTTTCCAATCTCCCATATTTGATATCAACATATTATATGTCCATGTTACATTATATGATGACACCAGGTGCGAATGAAGAGTGTGAGACTGTGCGCTTGTGACAGTGAGATAGTTTCCCCTCCCGCCCTTGAAATATTGTATGCTGATGTATGTCTGTGATATTCCGTGTATGTTTTGCTATTCAATAAAAAAAAAATATTCATACAAACCTTTACGGGTGCAGCCATGTAATGACCAATGCAACACACCACACTATTATTAGTATAAAGTTTCTTACAGTTGGTTAGTAGTATCATAACACTTTAACCAAAATATACTGCGAATCAGAAAGTTTAGAAAGATTAGAAAATTCTATGTTAAAAGTTTCCAAGGCAACATGTTCAGGTTACTTTGTGTCATGTTACATTGTTTCATGTTACATTGTTTCAAGTTATATTTTTGCAGGTTTACTACCGGTGGTTAGTATTTTTAAGTTTGAGATTTTAGGAAAACGATATTATCAAAGCAACACAAAACAAGATTATCAGCATCAAGTTTCATATAGTTGGTTAGTTTTGTCATAACGCTTTAGTCAGAATACAATCAGAAGCTATGTTAGATTAGAAAGTTTCATTTTAAAAGTGTTCAGGGCAACATGTAATCTTCCATGTTAAAAGTGTTGAGGGCAACATGTAATCTTCTATGTTAAAAGTGTTCAAGGCAACATGTAACCTTCTATGTTAAAAGTATTCAGGGTAACTTGTAACCTTCTATGTTAAAAGTATTCAGGGTAACTTGTAACCTTCTATGTTAAAAGTATTCAGGGTAACTTGTAACCTTCTATGTTAAAAGTGTTCAGGGCAACATGGAACCTTCTATGTTAAAAGGTGGTTCAAGTGTTTTAGGGTGCATTTACATTGCTATAGAACTGTACACAGATCTACACGCAGACTAGTGTAAACGGGTTGATATAGAAATGCACACAGAAAGAAAACGGTATTAGTTCGTGTGAGCGAAAATCGTGTCCGCTATACGTCACGGTCATCGCCGAAGCATTGCGACAGGCAAATCTGTTTTGATTAATTGTTACTCGGGCTTGGCGAATGTGTTTTAGTGTTCGTTGTCATTTCAACCAGTGTATTTCGAACATTGAACACGGACAGGGATGTGGAAACTTTGGTCAAAGTTTTCAACAGTTGGAAATTTCATACCTGACACAACATTAGTTGTAATTTCCAAACCAACAATAGGTTGAAAATGATCTTGTAGTTTGATTTTCAAACATTTTGTTGGGGGGGGGGGGTATTGTTTTCGGACCAATATTTGCATAATTTCCTACTTTTTATCAAACTTTTGGGCTGAAATGGCCATCAGCTGGAAGTTTTCCAACCTTATCATGGGGGCGGGTGTCAGGTTGGAAATTTCCAACACTTGGAAAGATTGTGTCCTGGTCCCTCCTCGTGGCCAATCAAAAACTGCTAGTTAATTTAAGAAAAACAATATTGTCCTACATTTGGCCAACATTGTCATTGGAATTGTCATCAGTTGGAATTTTTACTACATTTGGTCAAATAAAGGGTGTTGTAGGGTGGATACCCACTCCATACAGATCCAAAATGGCCACCGCCCAGATGGTGTCAAACAGGAGACCTATAGATATATAGATGATCACCTGAAATCCTATATATTGGTGGAATCGCCATCTAAAGCTATATGGGTGCTCTCTAGTCTCTCTATTTGTGCACACGGTTGTTTATTGTGTATTCCTATGCGATTTGCATTCTTTCTTCGAACCACTATCAAGTGGTATAAGGATACACTTTAAATACATGCGGCACATACCAAATCGGTGTTGTCTGCTGATAGTTGATCCATTTTTATGTCTGGCCTAAACTGAAACGACTCGTAGTGAATTGTCAATTACCAGAGTACTGGTCAGCGCGCGTTCACTATTAGTACTCATATTGTGATCACAGTAATGCGCGACACGTGACTTCATACAGATCTGTATACAGTTCTATATCAGTCTAAATGCACCCTTAAGGTTACATGTATTTAGGTTTGTTTCGTGATATATTGCTTCAACTATATACATGTTAAATAAAATTCCATAATAATTATAGGTGTGTTATGTTTCCATCACCACGAGACGAGGACGCGGATTATAGATTCAAGCCACGGATGAGAATGTCATACTTAGAGCGCAACTATTGAAACATTATAGCACCATCTACCAGCAGCAAATTGGCACTAACACAGCTCTTTTGTGAGTTAGTCATGACACAGATTTTGATTCAGATAACAGCTCATATTGTGAAATTCATGTGACAAAGATTTTGATTTACATAATCAATCATCAATTAATACATTTATCAAAATATTGTCAATAATATTTGTTCTCAGTAATAGCGATAACTGATTTAACACAATATGGAAAACTGCGTTAAAAACAATATGGATGTAAAATATCAGATGGCTGCTGGCGGCCATGGTTTTTTTTGTACAAATGTTGAAACAAAAATTGAGAGCTCCCATCGATGATCCATATGAAGTTTGTATGAGAGTATGAGTGGAAGAAGAATTTATCCGCCCCACTATATGAAGTTTGTATGAGAGTATGGGTGGACGAAGAATTTAGTGATGCAAAGAGTAACATCTATTTTCAATCTAAATCCCATTACTCAATAAGGGCTTTAACTCTGGAAAAAATAAATGAACTATACACGCGGTTTGTAGTTACCCTTACCCCATGTTGGTTCATCAACATATCAAAGATTGTTAAATCGGAGAGATGATGACCAATATATAGAGCTTCAATGTTGTTTCGGACGATTGGACTCACGGACGTCTATACTTACGAGGAACGTGCGGTGTTTTTTTCTATTTTTGTCCAACTTGTGGGTGCAACCCTTTTTTTTAAGAACATCTTTAAAAAGTCACAATTGGCCAACACCCCAACTTGTGCTTTTTTCGAACCCGTGGAATATTATAAGATTTGTGATTCTACTACATTTTTTGTGATGTGAAATCGGTGAGTTACTGCAGTGTGTGTACTTGTGGATATTCTTGCAATATAATATAAGGCGGGCGACAAAAACAATGCCATCCTGGTCAGAGACGCAGTACGATTTGTGGGCAGGCATACGACATGACTTGGACCAATCAGATTATCAGAAGCTGGTAAAATTCGGAGGAATTGTGTTATTCTCCTTTCTATTTTATCGACTTCTTTTTTGCTTGGGAGTATTGAATCATATTTTAACAACTAACTTTCGGGGAATATCGTAATGAAATATATTTACATACTAAGTGTGATCATCACTAAATCCAGCAATCCGATTGTCCGGCGCCCACGTGGCTAGTTGCAATTATTTATCGGTGAATGCGCAACGGCACATAACTGCAAGCTCATAACAACATCGATACGTCATTTGGGTTTGGAAAGACGAACGCGTAATGTTTTGGGCGCATTTGGATTCGCGCAGGATTGACTTAATAAATCATCGGGTTTCAATTGTTCCTGTTAACTTTTGCCAAGGGTGATATGGGATATTTTGGGCTGGTTTTGTCACGATACACTTTTCGATTTAAGTACATTTACAAACGTGGCTTTTTCGCTAAATGTATATAAATATAAGAATTAACTGTCATGTAGACTGTTTTTATGGAGATGTAACCGTGAGGTAAGTGGTCATAACTTGTATGTAAAACCCTTGTATGTTATGACCACTTACCTCACGGTTACATCTCCATAAAAGCATTCCACATGACAGTTAATCCTTATTAACATCGAGTGTCAAATGCGCGTAGAAACCATGAATTGCAGAAGAGGATAAGGAAAATGTACTTCTATTGCTTATTGGTTTAGATTGCTTGGGACGATTTTGACGATTTAACCAACAAAATGATAGTAAATAAACGGTGATTATCAAAATTACAACGTCTGAACTAACTAAGGATATGCAACAGTAAACCAGGGAAGATACTATGTTAACCAAAAACGCCCAAATAAAGCTTCAACAGCCTAAAATATCTGCGGTCTGTCTCACTAACACCTTACAAATATGGATATCATTGGAACCGGTTCATTGACCACATTGTGATGGTTACAGTTATGCCCTGTGCCAATGCATTCTCTTACATATGCGAGTCGACCATAGGTCGCCTCGCATATATAAGAGAATGCATTGGCCTTACATTCTTTAACAATTTTATAATTTTTTCTTACATATTTTAACAATTTTTATAATATTTTTATACATTCTTTGACAATTTTATCATTTTTAATATGTGTTAAGCCAATGCATTCTCTTATATAAATTATGCGAGGCGACCTATGGTCGACTCGCATATATAAGAGAATGCATTGGCACAGGGCCGTTCTGTTGGGTAAAAGGTTAATGAAACTACAAAACCACTCGTGAGATCCGATGACTCTATATAATATCGTGCCTGTGAATGACAAAGAATTCGTAACTAGTTATCGGACAACAAAACCGTTGTTGTCCTTCTCGGGAAACATTGAGGTGTGTCACCCACTCGAGAAAGGAATGTTTCGTGAGATATTCCGTTCTCGAGCGGGTGACAAATTTCAATGTCTTCTGAGATAGCGGGCAACAATTGTATGTTGTTACCATTCATCCTATTCTCCTCTCTTCTGATTGCCTGAAGTTCCGGCCACAATGTGGGTTACTCTCGAAGGTAACATTTCGAAAGTTGTTGTCCGCTCAATAATGACCAGTAAACATAGAACTACGTAATCAATGTGCAGAGATTCCCTCACAGCTCTCTAATAATTTCCTAAAACACTCATTTTTAGTCCAGGCACATTAGGCGTGAATGGGGAAAAGTACGGAAATAAATCCCGGAAAGCTGATTTTTTTTATATTATTTAGGCTATAACATCGCGGATGCTTCACGGAAAGTCCCCTAAAATCGGAGTTGAGCTTTCATAAAAAAATAAAAACTTATATATTTTTCACAATCATAGGAATAATGGGATGTTATAACAATTTTTCAGCCGAAACATATAACAAATGTAATCAATATTGTTCAATACACAATTCTCGAACCAGAGATACAAATTCAACGGGGGGATTTGAATGAATTTCGCAGATATGGATATAAAATAACATAATGACCCCAAAATATGACGATTTTTTCAGACAATCTGTATTATTCGATGTCAAATTTTTCGGGCTATTCATTACGTAGGCGCAAGCAATTTATTTTAAAAGCTGCACAGATATCACTCCTCCAACATAATATGCGGGATTAGCAACTATACCTATGATAAGTGGTCAATACTTGTAAAAACATAACCCTACCCCCTAAACTGGCTCTCGTCACATTTTGCCCTTCCGCTAGTCCAAGTGTTTGTTGTAGAAAACACACCAACTGTGAAAAGGGCGATAAAAGCATGAAACTTGGCACATATGTTCCTTATACGCTACTGCTCATTTTCGCATGTGGCGTCATTTGCAACAGGCTCTTCTTAGCAACGGTTGCTAGGCAACTACCAGGCATCGGATTAATGCATATGACTGATATTATACGTGTTCTAACAATCTAAACTACGTCGTGTAGCATGTTTATGGTGAACATATTTGTTGTCAGGTTTGACCTGACTGACAAATTGCCATATTACTTACTTACAAGGGGTGGCGGTTGCTAGGGACGCACACACAATCTAAAATGCACATATGACTGATATTATGGTAGCTTTAACAAACTAAACTACACCTAATAGCACTTTTGTGTTGAAAGCAATTAGAATAGTTGTTGTTAGTGTCGAGATGGCTGAAAAAATACCATATAATTCTTACTTATATGAGTGGTAACTGTTGTCAGGGTCATACCCGAAATACAAACATGCACATATGACTGATATTATGGTAGTATTAACGTTTTTATGGTGAAAACAATGGCTGAAAAAAATACCATATAATTCTTACTTATATGAGTGGTAACTGTTGCCAGGGCCACACCCGAAATACAAACATGCACATATGACTGATATTATGGTAGTATTAACGTTTTTATGGTGAAAACAATTATAAATGTTGTTAGTGTGAGTCTAACCAGAATGTGGGTACACTTATCCGTTGTGGTCCATCAGTTTAGATATCGGGAATTCAAAGTGAGAGTTGAAAAGTTGTTGCTCATATTTAATATGAGGCATGGCCATAATAGTTATATAAGCCATAGACCCAGACAGCTAGTTATATAATGTAAGCCACGGACAAGCTCTACTATATATGAAGAACATAGCTAGGGTCAGCCACCAATATGTTAGCCATGGCCCTAGCCTACAATAGTTAGGTTAGGAACCCAGGCACATATATACTCACAGGACCCATGTCCATACTTATAGGCTATATACGTACGTAGGATATGTATAGTCCATGAACCAGACCGCTTCATATAACCATACATGTATGCTATCTATGATCATGACCATGACACTGTTACATGGTGCAAATAACCAAGTGCCCACAGATAGACCATGTACTAAGATACCATAGACCAAGTCCGATGCACAATAGATTAGTGCACCATGGATTCAGGAACCTATATATGGTATGAACATATGAG
Source organism: Siphonodentalium dalli (assembly GCA_032622095.1). NCBI lineage: Eukaryota > Metazoa > Mollusca > Scaphopoda > Gadilida > Siphonodentaliidae > Siphonodentalium > Siphonodentalium dalli. Next base: position 244,777,987 of record CP136065.1, read on the forward strand.
ACAGTTTTATGACAGACTAACCTATATATAGATATTGGACCGATGCCACATAGACGAAAGTTAAGGATGGGGGCCCTTATAAATAGCCCATACACATATGGCACTGTAGGTTTGCCATGGACACATATCCATACGTGTAGGCCATGGACCAAGGCCGATATATGTATGCCATATTGAATTATACCCAGGCATAAGCAGGTGTCTGTCTATATGTAGGATATGGACCCACCCCTCGTACGTGATATATCTACACCAGAGACACAGGCAAGTTTAAATAGTGTTAATACACAAGTGACTATAATGATGTATGCAGTGATACAGGTGCCTATATGTAGGACATGGACACATGTCCCTAAATAAAAGCTACGGCACTGGCGTTATCAATCATTTCATAGATTCACATATATGCTGGTAGGCCATGGACTGATCCACATATATAGGATCCACGTCTATATACTATATGAATACCGTATACGTACGTCCGTTTTCAGCCATTCGACCAACGCCCTATAGCATGAAGGTCCCTATCGATTGGTCGTGTGCACCACCATAGCTTGGCTATGGACCCAGGCTCATATAGGTAGGAAATTGAGACGGGCCACTATGGACAGCCCATGTATCCAGGCTGATTTAGTTATGACTTTATTACAATACATTTATATGTAAAACATGAACCCATCCCATAAATGTACATGTGCCATGACTATCTAGATTATAACCACAGCCACGCATACGCTATGGACCCATATGAACACCACACGTAGTGCAAATACACAAGTGTCTATAGCAGTGTTCGCGCTGTCGGTAGCCAAATTAGCCAATGGCTAATATTTTTCGAATTTGGCTAATAAAAATTTCATTTGGCTAAACTTTTGGTCAAACTTTTTTTGATCCCAAATGGAGACTGAAAGCATGAATTTTTGGCAAGTGGGTTTTCAATTCTGTGATGTGAACGATCTAGTCCGAAAACATCGTAAGTAGGAATATATCGCCGACTGTACAAAGGGAAACCCGATCGCGGACATGCAGTACAAAGGGAAACCCGACACTCTGCACGAAACAGCAAAAAATCATTATTTTACATGTAATCCGCTAATCCCCCATTGTCTGTCTTGTCACTCACGGGACTCCTGCACAATGCACGTTTATGATGACATTGGATTTATGACGGTCAAGGTTTATGAGCACCAAGTGTAAGACAATAACTTAATCAGCCAAATGTGAATCACGACAGATATTTTGTTGCTATTTGTCGTCAATACCGATACATTCAAAATAATATGCATGCTTTTATGACAGATTGTAATGTGATAATGGCGTAACAATATTAAGTTATTAGTTTCCAGATGTCACTTAAATATTTTCGCAAGGATAATTAATGTTTAATGATTTAAAAAAAGATATTGATATAAAACATATTGATTTAAAAATATTAATGACATTAAAAAGGACAATCCCGGGTTAGTTCATCAAAATTAGTTAAATTATTGTATATTTTACCTGTGTCTGTTAGATTTGACGTTTTAGTCATTAATTGTGAACCGACCAGAAAACGATGATTTAATTTGGCCATATTTTTTTTTTAATTTGGCTAAAAAACATTTGGTTAACGTTTTTTTCATTTGGCTAATAAAATTTTCATTTGGCTAAACTTTTGGCTAAAGTTTTTTTCGGTCCAGCGCGAACACTGGTCTATAGGTATGTACACATGACATGTACCCAGGCAAATCAATAGAACGAACCCTAAATAGTATATCATCGGCCCAGGCCCCTTTCTATGACATGGCCACAGTAGTTAAAACACGTCATTGGATGCTGTTCCTTTGTACATGTGGGTTGGTAATGGGCCCATGGCTGCCCATGTAAATGGGTATTGGTCACCGGTTCCAAAGGGTAGTTCATGGTATCTCAATCTGAAATATATATGCCACGCTCATGTACGAGCTCCTATAGACTTGTAAATGACTCATGACCATGTATTGACATATATGTAGTTATGGCATGGATATGAAAGAAACACAGTTAGTTCATACCGTATAGCAACTGGTATGCGGATGCTACCACACCGTGATAGAGTGTTCTGCATGGATGCCATTGTCAAATGTAGTGCAAATGTCGGATTCCATGGAGGGGGGTTCAGGTGGTATCGATATAAATGTGGGTGAATATTTTTAGATGTCTCATCAAAATGTATTCCAAAAATCGAATCATGGAAGAAACAATAGTAAACTCCACACAGGTATGTGATTCTGATCAAACTAACTGAATAGTCTGTCAGTTTAAAGAAGATTTGTCAATGGTAGGTGGTTACCTAGCAACAATGAAACCTCAATACCAATTTGCCACACGAGAATGCGTCAGTACACAACACAACAACCTTTAGTTATGCATTATTGTCAATATAAGCATAATATGGCATATTATGAAACAATTATATCATGCAAATTTCCCAAAACTCATACCATATCATGAAACAGTTATATCAGTTAAATTACCAGAAACTCATACATATGGTATGCTTTCAAATGTGGGTATGTCCATAGCAACCACTACACACCCGTTAGGTAACGAATGCGGCAACTTTACTGCCATGTTCACTCTAACAACAATTATAATAATTGTTTTCAATATAAAAATGTTATATGACGTAGTTTAGTTTGTTAAAACTACCATAATATCAGCCATGTGTGCATTTTTCGATGTCTGGTATGTCCCTAGCAACGCAACCGTTACCAGAAATATATAGTAATTTTAAAGTCGAACCCACACTAACAATAACTATTACAATTGTTTCACCATAAAATGATAATGACGTAGTTTATATTAGTTTGTCAAAACTATCATAATATCAGTCAGCTCGGCATTTTTCGATTTCGGGTATGTCCCTAGCATCCGTTACCACCCCTGTAAGTAAGAACTATGGTAATTTTCCAGCCAGAATCTACTCGAACAACAACTAATATTACTTTTACCATAAAAATGCTGCATGACGTAGGTTAGATTGTTAAACCTGCCATAATATCAGTCATATTTGTATTTCTTCGATGTGGGATAGTTGCCTAGCAACCGTTGTCAAGGACGGACCTGCCGCGACGTCTATACATCTGAAAATGATTAATAGTGTATAAGGAACCTATGTGCCAAGTTTCATAGTGTTATCACAATTTGTACAATTGTTACGTCAAACGCCAGGACTATTATGTGGTATTTTGCCTTTCAGATACTCAAAGCCATGGGGTACGTTTTAGGGGGTAGTGTTATGTTTCCGGCTATAACATCTTAAAGATGGTGATGGTTCGATATATCTCATCACTTTCCTGTTCTGAACTAACCACTCTTTTAGTATAATGGTTCATATTTTAGCTCATTGTCGTCTGAATATCTTTACTCACCCTCTTTTGTTAGGACAATTTTGAATCACCATGCGATTTATATGCTCTCTTCGCCAATAAATGTCATCACAATTATGGAATATCGACTGTTAGTAAGCTCTAGCACCAATTACGCATATCTATCGACACATGCTTCATGGTGGACGGGTAAGATTGAGTCCATAAATTAGCCTACATATGACTGCATTCGCATATGGTCTAATGGAATTTCGTCAGAAATTGCACCATTGCGAAAAATCATGATATTTCAAAAAGCTCAACTCGGATTCTAGGGGACTTTTGCCAAGTTGTTCATAAACATGTTCTTATTAATCCCTGAAAAATTCAGCTTTCCGGGATTTTTTGCACTAGTGAAACCTAATGTGCCTGGACTATTTATAAACCCCACTGTTTCGTAACAACCACGAACTGGGGGGTGATAGTTTGTATAATTGTTGTTTTTAATTGGCAATTAAAACACACTCTGTATAAATGGGTTATTAGGGTGATAAATTGGGGGTAAACATGTTGTCTTGTGTGATTTGATTACGTTTATCGGTGGGTTTTACGATGGAAAATGAACTTCTACTGGCGACGCGAGGATATTTTCATCTGAAAACCCACCGATAATCGTCAAAAATCACACCAAACAATATGCTTATCCTCATTCAATTCACACCGACCGAAAAATCGTGCTATAAACACGAGAATCTGCCGAAAAGTCGTTGAACTGGAAATGATTGGGAGTTTACCAACAATCCATATCACTTCCTCCCAGAAATTGTACTCCTTTCCATAAATATATAGTTCCATATTTCGAATAGAAATAAACCGAGCAAAGGAAGCCAAAGGAATCCACGAAATCCATCGACTCGAAGTATAAATCATGCCAATTTTACATCGGATATGTGTAAATTACTAAATTATATTACTAAATACGGGCTATTGGCAGTTCGTTGCATCAGTACTTACGTCATAATTACGACGTGACATGTATGCTGCATCAATGATGTTAGGCACCGTGCATTCGTTGCAATGAACAGATCATGGATTTAATGCAGTACTCTGCATATACTGATCCCCACATGTGATGCCATAGAGACCAATTCACATAAGAGATGTTCATCTGTCACTAACCGATCATTCTGACATTTGAACATGACCAAATGCACAACTTACCTGAACATCTTCCCTCTTAGTGAACCCAGCGGTTTTGTAATTTTTGAAAGTTGACTTGTTCATTCGAAAATGTCACCGCTCACCATAACATGAGTTATAAGCTATTTTAGTCATATTCTGATTCGCAGGTAGGCCCTACACATAAAGATATTGACCGTCGAGTTACTTTTATAAAGAGGGGGTGGGTACTTGAAACTGAAAATACCGGTCAGTGTCAGATACGTAGTATACAAATGAAAATTACCGTTCAACTAGTCGCACAATCGTCGTTGTCATTGTCGAACCGGGGCGTTGCCAAATGGTTGACATTGTTATAGCATTTCTGTGTGAGTTTAATCGAATATTGCGTCAATTGATGTACGCATTTGACAAATCCTACATTTATGCTTATCACAGCTTAGGTTGGATGCTAATTTTCGCACTGTTATTGTCCCCCTGTAGTCCAAGAAATGACTTTTAGCGATCGGTTCGTGGTTTGATCTGATGGTCCCGATTTAACCGAGCCGATTGTGCCTCATTTTATGTATACATCTCAGCCCCGTATGTATTCCTGGTGGACCTGCACAGTCTACTCTATATACAATGAAAACAAGAATAAGCCCACTTTTATCGTCCCAATTCAGTAACAAGCTCATATATCTAAGTTTATCATAAAATATCACGTATAATAAGGTCGTAGAATCGTTAAACTGTCTTAGCACCGTGGTTGTCAAGCCGCAGAAATCGTGAAATTGGTCGTAGAATCGTCAAAACGATTGTGCCGTGTGAGAGAGCCGGTGTGGTGTGCGTGGGCGCTTCAGGATCAGACATTCTCTTTGTCATAATGACATAAAAGATACAAACTTGATACAATGTTCCTCCACCCAGCACATGGTATATAATATAAAGCCTTTATACAATGGTCCTCCAATTAGCACATTTGGAGGAACATTGTATAAAGGTTTTATATATAATAAAAAGCCTTGCCACATCCTGCTGCAACGTATGGTCGATGTGTCTTTGTTTCTAAATAGTGAAAGGGATGGCACTGGATGTTCGACGTCTGGTCGATATGTCTTCGTTTCTAAATAGTCAAAGAGATGGCACTTGATCTTTCGACCAACCACTTTAACTTGTAATCCTAACGCTACTCGTCGGTAACCGGAATAGATCATAATAAACACATACCCTCTACATTCACACAACTGCCGTCCGTAGGAATCAGTATATTTCGTCATACGATTTATATGACCACTTTCGATGTTCATGCATCAATAACTGAAGTCGACACTTCCACATACGTCACTTCCCTGCATGCACGCGCTCGGTACGTGGTGTCCACTTCGTAATAAGCGATGAACAACCCACGTCAGTTCACGCTGGGTGTTGTTACCGAGTTTATATTCTATTAAATTATACTGGTATTTAATCATAAGAAATGACTTGCAGATCGATTGGGGTCATTTGTTTTGACCGACGGAGTAATTAAAACAAGTTCCGGTATTGCTTAAGTGTATGGTCGCAGTACGCGATTTGATGGGTTAATTTTTAAGAAAGCGATTTTTGTGTCAGATGACGAAGGTGAATCTTCAGTTTAACAAATCTAAAATCTGTGTTATCTTTATTATTGGGGAAACTTTGTTATCCAAAATTAGTCCGGCCGCCAACCAACTAATGCCTGTTTTAGCATATAAAGTTTTTTATCGGCGGAATATGGTGGTCAGGGGTTCACTCCTGAATTATATACCAGTTGATACGCCATCAGCCCTAGGAAAGTTGAATAATCAGGACAAAACAAAGATGGTGGTCGAAATGGACAAAATTGTCATACGGCAACGGCCTGTACCACAACGGAAATGGAAAAAGACATACACAATAGAGAATAGACAACGTTTTTCTGGACCAAACTAAATATAAGTTATGTTCATAATTGATAATGGTTTTGAACATGGCTACATATGACGATTTAAAAGCGCGAAAATCTTAGTTTTCGTGATTTCGCATAAATGACTGTCAATATATGGAATATGATGCCACATTTAATTTGCAAACACAGTTACTAAATTTAGGAACTGCTAGGAACCAAATCTGCTTCTGAATATTATGTCTGGGATTCCGAATCTGGACTATCAATACTGGTCTTATACGAAGTTAGCTCATCTATCGCTGTAGGCAGATTCATTTTATGTACACAAGCGTGTTTGTTCATTGCAACACTCGTGTATTCGTTTGGGTTTTTATAATGTATTTGTAGATTTTAGGATACACATCTTGACGGTGCCAGTAAATAATGCAGTATGTGGCAGTATGAACTTAGGAAAGCTGATGTGATTGTTACTATGTCACTGATATCAATATCCCACAACAAGCGGGATCTGGACTGATTTGAGTTTCTATAAAACACTCGAGCGTCACCTAATTTCCTAGTGTTTCTGTCGTATAAAGATATATAAGCAATGAACGGCGGTTTCAATGTGGTCTTGGGATTTTGACCGCGAGAAAAATTCAGCAAACTGCATGAACCCCGAAGGGGTTCATGCGGAGTTTGCTGATTTTTTATTGCGGTCAAAACCCATGACCACGTTGAATCCGCCGTTTATTATTTATATTTATATACTTAAATTCATTATGAACTAGGGTTGTCTGTCTTTCCCACTATTTATTCATCTATTTAAATGAACGCCTGGAGTTCAGTTCAAAAAGTTCGAATTCTCGTTTTTTGGAAAACCAAACATTTTGAGAATCCGTTCACTGAGAACGGAAAAAATGCAATTTCACAGTAAAGTATACACATATGACAAAATGTCTTGTTTAGCTAGTAACTAATGTAGACGTGTTGATTTCAAGAATGATAATATCTGAAACTAACAATTAAGTTTCGGCTGGGGATAAGAAATCGACAACACTCCGTTTTACCATAATGATATATTTGTGAGGTTCGGGGGAATATTTGTAGCGGCAAGGAAAATGATAAATCTCTATTGAGTAGCGCGGTTTTTTGAACATTTTCTCGAACTCGAACATTCCTCGCAAACCGCAAAAGGGGTATTGTATCATTCCCATTCCCAGTTACGACAGCAAATACCTGCGGATATGGCTTAGTGTATGGTCCTATTTGGTTCCGCATCTATTCAAAACGGTCGAAATCCTTACCGCTCTCGAAAATGGTCCATACCCCATTTTCACTCCCTCGGGTGGCACCGCCCCAACCCCCCCCCCCCCCGGGTGTGATGGTGGGGGTGTTTCTATGTGGCATTTGGGGCCAGCCACCCACATATGCCGTCAAATCGGTCGAAATCTTTACCGTTCTCGAAATGGTCCATACCCCATTTTTACCCCTTCGGGGTGGCACCCCGGAGTGATCGGTGGGGATGTTTCTAGGTGGTATTTGGGACCGGCCACCCACCCATGCCGTAAAATCAATCGTAATCCTTACCTTTCTCGAAAATGGTCCATGCCCCATTTTCACCCACTCGGGGTGGCACCCCGCCCCCGAGGTGATGGGTGGGGGTGTTTCTATGTGGTATTTGCGGCCGGCCACCCACCCATGCCGCCAAATCGGTCGAAATGCTTACAGTTCTCTAAAATGGTCCATACCCCATTTTCACCCCCTCGGGGTGGCACCCCCGGAGTGATGGGTGGGGTGTTTCTATGTGGTATTTGGGGCCGGCCACCCTCTCATGTCGTCAAATCGGTCGAAATCTTTACCGTTCTCGAAAATGGTCCATACCCCATTTTCACCCCCTCTGGTGGCACCCCCGGGGGTGATGGGTAGGGGTGTTGCTATGTGTTAATTGGGGCCGGCCACCAACCATGTCGTCAAATCGGTCGAAATCCTTACCGTTCTCGAAAATGGTCCATACCCCATGTTCACCCCCTCGGGTGGCATCACCGGGGTGATGGGTGGGGGTCGGGGTGCTTCTAGTTGGTATTTGGGGCCGGCAACCCACCCATGCCGTCAAATCGGCCGAAAACGACATTTTTGAAAGTAAGGAATAAGGAATAGGGAATAAGTTCCAAATGTCCTGTTCGTGAAAAGATCGAGAGATCTTCTCCTTCACCCCTCGGTTGTTGTTTGATGATATTGAACATAGAAACAAGTCGTGTCTGAACACGGCAAAAGTTGGGTTGCCAAGCTAGCAGGAAAACAATTGCTGTGCTGATTGGGCGCACCAATTGCACTGATAGAGTTTGTAAGAGCAATGGTATGTTGTTGCATTATTATGTCCCGCCCTACCTCCCATACCAATGCACGGGCATGGTGAAAGCATATTTTGACAATGTTTATATACAATGTTATTTAGATTTAAATAGCTGAAATAAATCTGAACGGAAATGAACAAGACATGATATGCATCTATATATATAAATATTATACCGTAAATATATTTTTTGGTTTATACAGGGGGGGTGGCCGAAAAAAGTTGCGAGAACTGGGTTTTTTTTTTTACTTTGCCATTCTTTTACACCCACCCACCCTTTCTTGCATTTTTTTTTCATAAAATTTTAGACACCCACCCCAAAACTCCAAAGCTTTATGTTGGTCCCCTCTGTAAAAACGTTCAACCGCTCTATATTGGTCCCTTCTTTGAAAGACCAAATTAAATGTTACTTCCTGTTTACAAACATGTGCAAGACAAATATTTTCTTGGCTGATAATTATGCGATAATCAGCAGTAATCAGCGATAATCTCTTTTTTGTATATAAAATGTATAACCAACCATCAGCCTTTGACTAGAGGTAGCGTTATGTTCAACGTGATGCCCGACACTATGCTACAAGAAAACTAAGATGCATGCATCAGGTCGGCCGTGAACTATCTACCATAGAGTTGTTGTAGCTATCGATTATACATTTTGGAACACCTGTCTGTATGTATGTGTGTATGCATGAATCCATGTGTGTATGTGTTATAGACTCTAACACTGCTGGACTGATCCGACTCGGATTTGGTATTTAACGTGTCAACTTGACCTCGCTCATAGGCATGTTTCTGGACATTGACCGATCCGACTAAAAATTTGTGTGTAGGACTACTTCGATCCCGGGAGCAATATGGACGGGTCCAATTTCACGTGGGACCATGTTCTCGAACGTGCTGATATAGGCATGTTTCTGGACCAATTGAACAATAGTTTGGCCAGACGCTGTATATACTGGGTACTGTCCAGATGGAGGCGATCACAAAAAAATCCCTAAATAGCCCGAACGAAGTCGAGTACATCAGCTAGTTTAATATATATTTTGGACATGTGTCTGTCTGTTTGTCTGTTAGCTATGGGCGGGAAAACTGCCGGACAGATTTGACGAAATTTGATACCTAGGGGAAATTATTTCCAGGGAGTATTTTGGACGGGTCAAATCTTGATCCCGACCTGACTTTCACATTCAAAAAGATCAATTCAAGGTAAAATCTGGTAAAACGGAAGTATTTCAACGAAATTTAATACCTACTGTTACTTTTGTCCCAGGAGTGTTTCGGGTGGGTAGAATCATGACCCTGACCTGATCTTGACATTCAAAATTGTCAATTCAAGGTCAAATCGGGTAAAGCCGTGCGGATTTCGACGGGTACTTTTGTCGTGACTTTTGTCCGGGGAGTGTTTTGGACGGGTCAAATCGTGACCCGACATGACGTTCACCTTAAAATGGTCAATTCAAGGTTAAATCGCGCAATTCTCCGAAAATCAGAGGGGAACATGCCGGACGAAGTCGGGTCCACCAGCTACTATTATATATTTCTAGATTTAGTTACAAATACCTGTATATTGTACAAAGAAATGTTTGACAAATATATCTGTATCAATATTACCATACGGGTCATTAAAATAGATACGACGAAACAAATTTTGAAGGGTGCATGTATGAGGTAAATTTTTATATTTCAAATGATGACAGGAATGCGAAAGTTGAAGTACCTACGTAATACTGGCTATCCGAATGAAGAGATATACATGTATATAAAAACCAAAATAGAAGATGACTGCTGCCGACAATGTTTCCCAAAAAATTCAAAGCATTCGATAGCTCCCATCTAGTTGTCAGCCCGAAGATTAATATGAAGTTTGGTGACTATCAGATGAGGGATATGTCTGTACAGTTGCTAAACAATTCAGTCATGCAAAAGAGGATCAAACAGTAAGATACCAAATTGTTGCCTGTGGTAATGTTTTTTAACGAAATTCGGGAAAATTAGATTACTCTCACCCTGGTTATACAGAAGATCATTGTGGAATCTGGTGACGATCGGACAAGGGGTGTCGTCTGTAGGAACAACCAAATTATTTAGCCATAAAAATAGTAAAATTCAAGATCACCGCTGGCAGTGATGTCTTCACAAGGACAGTTTGAGAACAAAATATGGCTCAAATCTAGCGGTGACCCAAAATATCCACATGAGAAAAAGTTCTCCAATAAAAGCTGGCTGCAGGGTGCGCCAATTGATTCAAATTCGAAATTTAGCAGGGTGTACTGCTTGTGGCCATGTTTTCCCCGCAAATTTGATAGACTGATGGACAACAAAACCACTGAATCCGTTGAATCAATATACAAGTATACATGGATTAATTTATATGCATTGTTATACACAGTACTGGTATATAAAGGTGCTGAAAATAACAATATTACTAGTATACACAAAATAAACCATATATCATGGCTATGGGTTCTAATATCCGAATATGACAGCTGAGAACTTGGTTTGAATTGAAGAGTGGTGGTGTCTCAAGCATATCTAACCCTCCACGTTAGTAACATGCCATTAAATGTCATAAGTATAATCTAGCTTGAGGACAGAAGATATCCATAAAACCCCCCTTAATTCAACCAGGTCCTCGCGCGATGTATGGTCGATCACATGATGATCTAGTGGGGATTAGAATTGTTGTATAAAAACAGCACTGCATGTAAATATAAAATAAAATAGTGCTACATCTTATTACAGATTATTGCCATATATAATCAGTGACTATACAGACAGTCTGACAAAATAAAGTTTCAGTGACACACTATCCGAAGAGGGGAATAATTCCATCTGTTACAGTCAATGGAGCAATTATGAATCTGGAAAGGTGAAATTTCTAAGTAATACTAGATATCGACATGACGCGATAACATATAACGTAAATGCAATATGGCCGCTGGCGACCATTTTTTCCTATAAATTAAAAAAAATATTTGATAGCTCTCATCTGATAGATCAATATCAAGATAAATATGAAGTTTGGTGATGATCGGATGAGTGAAGTGGACTGTGCTAAACGGTTTAGTAATGCTTAAAAAGATTCTTACCTTAATAATTTTATGTTCACTTTATAAACTTCACTGAGTCATCTTTGTCATGTATTGAGTTTGATATATTTTGTTAACAGTTTATAAATCATGTATGTCTCATGTTTGTTATTTTAATTTATGTGTTTATTATCATTAAATAAAGTTGCATTCCTTAAAAAGATTCTTACCTCAATGTTTTTATGTTCACTTTATAAACTCCACTGAGTCATCTTTGTCATGTATTGAATTTGATATCTTTTGTTAACAGTTTATAAATTATGTATGTCTCGTGTTCGTTATTATATTATATACACGTTATAGTGTGTTTCAGAACGAAAAAAAAATGAATAAAATCAACAAATTTGTAAATTTAAAAACAATTCAAACGTTGTTGTATTTCATATCCCAGCCCGGACATATACACCAAATTTCAATAATATTCATTGAGAAACAACGGACCAAACGCCATATAACACCCCGTATACATCTTTTATTCCGAGCTGGCCTTTTATTCCGAGTTTGCACACGTCGATTGGGGCGAGTTAGCCCTGGGGCGAGTACGCCGATTCCGGCACCTTCTCTATTTGCAGCAGGTATACGTTTACGCTGGTTTACGCGTAATTTAATTTACAAAGTTCCCCAATTGGTATCGTAAATAGAGCGACCTTATTTGACAGATAATGCCTCTGTTATTGATTATCAAGTTGCTATACATTAAGAACGACAAATTTACATGCTCGTTCAAGCGCAGTAGTCTATTTTCCCCATGTTAAAGGACATCCACAAATACAAAATAACGCTAACCTACTGCGAATGTTTGACACGACAACTGTTAACATATTTGGGCTGAATTCATCTGACGCGGTATTATTCCTCAAAATAAACAACAAAACCATCCTTACTTGGAAATGTAGTGTGGGCTAACATTTACATAAATCCTCCACATCATTTATCCCGACACACACGTCAGATGAAAAACAGCCATGAAGTAAACGGCCAAATTGGCCGAAATGAATTTGGATAGTCACTTTAAGCTAGTTTTCGTGTCTAACTCGTCAGGGACATAGCGCTGTAATTATGATAATTCGACATTTTATATTTTAACATGTATTACATGTATATATGGAATACATAAGATTCCATTTGATTTATTTGCAAATGACATGCAATGTGTCTATCGGAATGCATAGGATCCCGTTGTTGTTTTTACCACGTTGTGTGGAATCGTTGGATTTGCAAATTTCATGCAATCATTCTGTGTCTCAGGAATGCATAAGATTCCATATTAGTTTATGCCACGTTTGTGGTAGTTAGGATTTGCAAATTTCATGCAATCAGTCTGTGTATCCGGAATGCGTCAACCGCCAATTGAAGTCTGTCTGGTCGCTTTGAGATATAAGTCGCTTCCAACTGGTTTAAACTGGATTGTGGCGAGTTGTTATAAGCAGCATATCCTGTTACCGATTATCGTTAGACGTGCGGCCTCCCTTTGTAGTTTCTGAATTGGTCAGGTTACCGATAATCGTTAGACGTGCGGCCTCCCTTTGTAGTTTCTGAATTGGTCAGGTTACCGATTATCGTTAGACGTGCGGCCTCCCTTTGTAGTTTCTGAATTGGTCAGGTTACCGATTATCGTTAGACGTGCGGCCTCCCTTTGTAGTTTCTGAATTGGTCAGGTTACCGATACCGATTATCGTTAGACGTGCGGCCCCCCTTTGTAGTTTCTGAATTGGTCAGGTTACCGATTATCGTTAGACGTGCGGCCTCCCTTTGTAGTTTCTTTCCATGTGCGAATGTATCAAGTGTGAAAATTTGATACGTGATTAATCACTTGATAGTGAATTGATAGGACAGTGAAAACTCTTTGTACGAGATGGTTCTCGCTGTTGCTTCCAGAATTAATTAATCAATATGACTTGGTTTGTTTGTTGATAATTTAACGATGCAAGTGTTGCAAATTGTGGAATTTCTGGTTCCTGTATACGAGAGACGAATAACGACCCTCGCATGGCGGCCCGGCTCCATTATGTAACAAGATGCGGCGTCCTGTCTTATCAGTATTAAAGACTCCTGGCACTATGCTATGAATTTGGATAGTCACTTTAAGCTAGTGTTTCGTGTCTATTTTAGCGCGACTACTCGTCAGGGACATAGCGCTGTAATTTTGATAATTAGACATTTTATATGTCTGTTAACATGTATTACATGTATATATGGAATACATAAGATTCCATTTGATTTATTTGCAGATGACATGCAATGTGTCTATCGGAATGCATAGGATCCCGTTGTTGTTTTTACCGCGTTGTGTGGAGACGTTGTTTTTTTTTTCGGTCGAAATCCTTACCGTTCTCGAAAATGGTCCATACCCCATTTTCACCCCATCGGGGTGGCACCCCCGGGGGTGATAGGTGGGAGTGTTTCTATGTGGTATTTGGGGCCGGCCACCCACCCATGCCGTCAAATCGGTCGAAATCCTTACCGTTCTCGAAAATGGTCCATACCGCATTTTCACCCCTTCGGGGTGGCACCCCCGGGGTGATGGTGGGGTGTTTCCAGGTGGCATTTTGGGGCCGGCCACCCACCCATAACCTTCGGGTGGCACCCCCGGGGTGATGGTGGGGTGTTTCCAGGTGGCATTTTGGGGCCGGCCACCCACCCATAACCCATTTTCACCCCCTCGAGTGGCACCCCCCTGTGGTGATGGGTGGGGTGTTTCGAGGTGGTATTTGGGCCGGCCACCCACCCATGCCATCAAATCGATCGAAATCTTTACCGTTCTCGAAAATGGTCATACCCCATTTTCACCCCTCGGGGTGGCACCCCCGGGGGTGATAGGTGGGGATGTTTATATGTGGCATTTGGGGCTAGCCACCCACCCATGCCGTAAAACCGGTCGAAATCCTTACCGTTCTCGAAAATGGTCCATACCCCATTTTGACCCCCTCTGGGTGGCACCCCCGGGAGTGATGGGTATGGGTGTTTCTATGTGGTATTTGGGGCCGTCCACCCACCCATGACGTCAAATCGGTCGAAATCCTTACCGTTCTCGAAAATGGTCCATACCCCATTTTCACCCCCTCGGGGTGGCACCTCCGGTGGTGATGGGTGGGGGTGTTTCTATGTCGTATTTGGGGCCGGCCACCCACCCATGCCGTCAAATCGGTCGAAATCCTTACCGTTCACGAAAATGGTCCATACCCCATTTTCACCCCCTTGGCTGCACCCCCCCCCCCCCGGTGATGGGTGGGGTGTTTCTATGTGGTATTTGGGGCCGGCCACCCACCCATGCCGTCAAATCAGTCGAAATACTTACCGTTCTCGAAAATGGTCCATACCCCCCACCCCAAAACCCCAAAGCTTTATGTTGGTAACCTCTGTAAAAACGACCAACTGCTCTATATTGGTCCCATCTTTGAAAGACCAAATTAAATGTTACTTCCTGTTTACAAACATGTGCAAGACAAATATTTTCTTGGCTGATAATTATGCGATAATCATCAGTAATCAGCGATAATCTCAACTAAATTGAACTTTAAACAATCAACAAAGGTAGAATATGATGTGATTATATTGGTAAATTTATAACCCAGTCTATTCATCTGTGTGAGTAGATGAAAAATATGTTGAATCCCCAGGAATGACAACAAAAAAGTACTAGGGCCAGTGTTAGGGCCTATAATTTTTTCAGACATCAACCAGCATCAACTAGTAGGCCTAGAGCCTACAGTAATACCAAAAAGGAAAATGTGCATATGAACCAGTGTACGAATTAACTTTTATGTGTGCCTGCATGACCACCGACCCGACCTCGCATTACGACTTAAGACTAGGCCTAAAATAATGTTTAACCCTTTGAGTTTGAACGCGGATGGTCAATTTATTACTGTATATTACTGAAATTCATTTGGACAATCAGAGCTGAACATCGGTCATGTACTCAGGGATGTGGCTACAGGGGGTGAAAATTTTCAACATTGGAAATTTCATACCTGCCAAAACATTAGTTGGAATGGTCATCAGTTGGAAAGTTTCCAACCTTATGGGGTGGAATTATGCAACAGTTGAGTTTGGTGTCTGATTATGATTCAAGAGGGTGCAATTTGAATTTCCCAAGGTGGACACCCCCCCCCCCCAACGGAGACCATCTAGCCACATCCATGCATGTACTGGATGGAGTTCATGACATGTACAATAAGAAATTCACACACATTCTGTACATGACCTTTATGTGTGCCTTCAAACTAGACCGCCTTGCATGCACATCATCTTATAAATATACAATAATTAAGTAAATAAATTTACTTCTTTGATAATTTTCAAATTAGCCTGAATTAGACATTAAGTATCATTTACATACTAGTATATGCAGGTAATTATGAGATATAATAATTACAATGTGAACAAAACTGTAATGTATCCTGGCCCCTCTTCACATTTATTTAAATAATATTTTTATACTTTTCAGAAGACTATCCAAGGAAGGTTATATTTTTGTTTCTTTCAATAAATGCTATTATAACTTTATTTCATGTCTACTTATTTACTTATTGATGGTTGTCAACAACACTGAAACAAATAATTTAACGATTCAAATAATTATTTGGCAAAAGTATATTTAAAAATCAATTTTAGTATACAAACACTGATACAAATACTTATTTCATACATTACACTCATGCATCAACTAACTGTATGAGTAAAGAGACTGTCATGAAGTATAAGAATTATAGTAATATTCTGTCATGAGTTTTTAGCTGATATTGTCAGACTGCATTAAGTTCACCCTACCCTAGAGCTATCTGAGGTATTTTTGTTATTGAACTACACCGTGAACTAGACAATTTTCAATATAAAAACTGCCAAGCAAGCTGGAACAGACACAAAACAATTGCTCGCAAAACAATCAATGAAAATTTTGGGACCCACCCCCACAATATTCACTATTTTTTCCATTTTATATCAACTTATGGGGGTAATTATAACAATATTGAATGTATTGATGCTTCTCATATTGCAAAAAGCCACAACATATAAACAAATATGTTTAAAACAGTTGAAAATATGTCAATGAAAAAGAAATGCAAAAAAAGTGGTCAAAAACTGTTTCCGGCCTCGGGTACCCACCCACCTCACCCCACGTCTCGCCACTTTTTTTCGCATCCCTCCCCCGGTTTATAGGTAAAATGATGTATGTACAGATTGATAATTACAATGTGTTCTTGATGGGCCGTTCCTAACGTAAAAGTAATTAGCGTTTGCTGAGGAGGAGTTTCCTCAGATTTAGTTCTGTCGCGAGACTGGAGTTACTAATTCTGGTTAATGTCGAGTCTGCGAGTTCTTGTGGCCTCTGTTTTATGTATTGGATGTCTGCAGCTAAAATAATTTAATGGAGGGCCCGAATGGGGGAATGTCCCAACAACTTCAGTGTACTTCTTATAACAGATCTGGTGGAACCACGCTTCGGCTGCCACTAGGTCACGTGTTACTATAGTCATGATATGTTCGTCCATTGTAGTTATTGCTGCTTCTCTCCGTGTTTATCCGCTCTCAGATCGACACACTTAACCAATCCTTCCCTGATTATCTCCGTGTTTATCCGCTCTCAGATCGACACACTTAACCAATCCTTCCCTGATTCTTGATTCTGTCATGTATTTCACCCATTGCAGATTATACCACTGGAAATTCACTCCATATTGTACACTCTGCCATTTGATAAAACTGTTTTTCGATTTGGTATATTCCGCTTGGATACCGAGTCAACTTCTATTGAAATTTGATAACAAAGAAACTTTCCAGAGAAGATGAGGCCTAAGCAGAATGAGGTCCCCAGGGGGTGAATTTGGTGATACTAGCCCGCTCTGCGGGATCGCATCACTATATTCACTCTCTGGCGACCTCATTCTCCAAATGACAGGCACAATAAACTCAGGCTTGTTTTGAAGGTATACTTTGTTAATAATGGCGAAATAAGTGAGTTAGCAAATAGTTTGGCAAGAATAACAATTATTCGGATCCGGTGCACCGCGTGAGGCCGATATTCCACGGGTATGAGATCCCTGTGGTGTCGAGTTAGTACGGGGTATGAGATCCCTGTGGGGTCGAGTTAGTACGGGGTATGATATCCCTGTGGGGTCGAACTAGTACGGGGTATGAGATCCCTGTTGTGTCGAGTTAGTACGGGGTATGAGATAGCTGTGGGGTCGATTTAGTACGGGGTATGAGATTCATGTGGGGTCGATTTAATACGGGGTATGAGATCACTGTGGGGTCGAGTTAGTACGGGGTATGCGATCCATGTGGACTCTAGTTAGTACGGGGTATGATATCGCTGTGGAGTCGAGTTAGTACGGGGTATGAGATCACTGTGGGGTCGAGTTAGTACGGGTATGATATCCCTGTTGGGTCGAGTTAGTATGGGGTATGATATCCATGTGGGGTCGAGATAGTACGGGGTATGATATCCATGTGGGGTCGAGTTAGTACGGGTTATGAGACCCCTCTGGGTCGAGTTAGAACGGGGTATGAGATCCCTGTGGGGCCGAGTTAGTACGGCGTATGAGATCCATGTGGGATCGAGTTAGTACCGGGTATGATATCCATGTGGGGTCGAGTTGTTACGGGGTATGAGATCCCTGTGGGGTCGAGTTAGTACGGGGTATGAGATCGCTGTGGGGTCGAGTTAATACGGGTATGAGATCCCTGTGGGGTCGTGTTAGTACGGGGTATGAGATCCCAGTGGGGTCGAGTTAGTACGGGTATGAGATCCCTGTGGGGTCGAGTTAGTACGGGTATGAGATCCCTGTGGGGTCGAGTTAGTACGGGTTTGAGATCCATGTGGGGTCGAGATAGTACGGGGTATGAGATCCCTGTGGGGTCGAGTTAGTACGGGGTATGATATCCATGTGGGGTCGAGTTAGTACGGGTATGAGATCCCTGTGGGGTCAAGTTAGTACGGGGTATGAGATCCCTTTGGGGTCGAGTTAGTACGGGTATGAGATCCCTTTGGGGCCGAGTTAGTACGGGGTATGATATCTCTGTGGGGCCGAGTTAGTACGGGGTATGAGATACCTGTGGGGTCGTGATAGTACGGGGTATGAGATCCATTTGGGGTCGAGTTTGAACGGGTATGAGATCCCTCTGGGGTCGAGTTAGTACAGGGTATGATATCGCTGTGGGGTCGAGTTAATACGGGTATGAGATCACTGTAGGGTCGAGTTAGTACGGGTATGAGATCCCTGTGTGGTCGAGTTAGTACGGGGTATGATATCCCTGTGGGGTCGTGTTAGTACGGGGTATGAGATCCCAGTGGGGTCGAGTTAGTACGGGTATGAGATCCCTGTGGGGTCGAGTTAGTACGGGTATGAGATCCCTGTGGGGTCGAGTTAGTACGGGTTTGAGATCCATGTGGGGTCGAGATAGTACGGGGTATGAGATCCCTGTGGGGTCGAGTTAGTACGGGGTATGATATCCATGTGGGGTCGAGTTAGTACGGGTATGAGATCCCTGTGGGGTCAAGTTAGTACGGGGTATGAGATCCCTTTGGGGTCGAGTTAGTACGGGTATGAGATCCCTTTGGGGCCGAGTTAGTACGGGGTATGATATCTCTGTGGGGCCGAGTTAGTACGGGGTATGATATACCTGTGGGGTCGTGATAGTACGGGGTATGAGATCCATTTGGGGTCGAGTTTGAACGGGTATGAGATCCCTCTGGGGTCGAGTTAGTACAGGGTATGATATCGCTGTGGGGTCCAGTTAGTACGGGGTATGAGATCACTGTAGGGTCGAGTTAGTACGGGTGTGATATCCCTGTGTGGTCGAGTTAGTACGGGGTATGAAATCCATGTGGGGTCGAGTTAGTACGGGGTATGAGATCCCTCTGGGGTCGAGTTAGTACGGGGTATGAGATCGCTGTGGGCCGAGTTAGTACGGGGTATGATATCCATATGGGGTCGAGTTATTACGGGTTATGAGATCGCTGTGGGGTCGAGTTATTACGGGTATGAGATCCCTCTGGGGTCGAGTTAGTACGGGGTATGAGATCCCTTTGGGGTCGAGTTAGTACGGGTGTGAGATCCCTTTGGGCCGAGTTAGTACGGCGTATGAGATCTCTGTGGGCCGAGTTAGTAAGGGGTATGAGATCCCTGTGGGGTCGAGATAGTACGGGGTATGAGATCCCTTTGGGGTCGAGTGTGAACGGGTATGAGATCCCTCTGGGGTCGAGTTAGTACGGGGTATGAGATCCCTGTGGGGTCGAGTTAGTACGGGGTATGAGATCCCTTTGGGGTCGAGATAGTACGCGGTATGAGATCCCTCTGGGGTCGAGTTAGTACGGGGTATGAGATCCCTCTGGGGTCGAGTTAGTACGGGGTATGAGATCCATGTGGGGCCGAGTTAGTACGGGGTATGAGATCTCTGTGGGGTCGAGTTAGTACGGGGTATGAGATCCCTGTGGGGCCGAGTTAGTACGGGGTAACAGATCCATGTCGGATCGAGTTAGTACGGGGTATGATATCCTTGTGGGCCGAGTTAGTACGGGGTATGAGATCCATGTGATGTCGAGTTAGTACAGGGTATGAGATCCATGTGGGGTCGAGTTAGTACGGGGTATGAGATTCCTGTGGTGTCGAGTTAGTACGGGGTATGAGATCCCTTTGGGTCGAGTTAGTACGGAGTATGAGATACCTTTCGGGCCGAGTTAATACGGGGTATGAGATATCTGTGGGATCGAGTTAATACGGGGTATGAAATCTCTGTGGGGTCGAATTAGTACGGGGTATGAGATCCCTTTGGGGCCGAGTTAGTACGGGATATGGGTATGAGATCTCTGTGGGGTCGAGTTAGTACGGTGTATGAGATCCCTGTGGGGTCGAGTTTGAACGGGTATGAGATCCCACTGGGGTCGAGTTAGTATGGGGTATGAGACCTCTGTGGGGTCGAGTTAGTACGGGGTATGACATCCCTGTGGGGTCGAGTTAGTACGGGGTATGAGATCTCTTTGTGGCCGAGGTAGTACGCGGTATGAGATCCCTGTGGGCCCGAGTTAGTACGGGGCATGAGATCCCTGTGGGGTCGAGATAGTACGCGGTATGAGATCCCTGTGGGGCCGAGTTAGTACGCGGTATGAGATCCCTTTGGGATCGAGATAGTACGGGGTATGACTTCCATGTGGGGTCGAGTTTGAACGGGTATGGTATCCATGTGGGGATCGAGTTAGTACGGGATATGGGTATGAGATCTCTGTGGGGTCGAGTTAGTACGGGTGTGATGTCCATGTGGGGTCGAGTTAGTATGGGGTATGATATCCCTGTTGGGTCGAGTTAGTACGGGGTTTGAGATCCATGTGGGGTCGAGTTAGTACGGGCTATGATATCTCTGTGGGGTCGAGTTATTACGGGGTTTGATATCCCTGTGGGGTCGAGTTAGTACGGGCTATGATATCTCTGTGGGGTCGAGTTAGTATGGGGTATGAAATTTCTGTGGGGTCGAGTGATTACGGGGTATGAGATCCCTGTGGGGTCGAGTTAGTACGGGGTATGAGATCGCTGTGTGGTTCAGTTAGTACGGGTGTGAGGTCCCGTGAGGTCGAGTTAGTACGGGTGTGAAGTGCCTGTGGAATCGATTTAGTACGGGGTATGCCAGCTGAGTTTGTTACGTTTATTTGGTAAATGTGACAATAAATTCAAAAACACTTGAATGACGAAAAATGACCCGACAACACAGCATGACAATTAGAATACGGGTGGTTTAAACATTTTATTTCAACACCCGTTTCCAAGTGGCGTCTAGTGTTTGATAATTATTATATGCAAGACAGTATCATGTCGGTAAGCACAATAAGATGGTTCACAGTGGTGTTTGTGGTTTAACGGTTTAAGCTGGAGTGAATGGTTTCTCTTACACAGGTTAGTTATTCAAAGAGTTGGGGTATCGTGTGGCCAAACATCATATCCCTGTCCATAACGTATCGCATACTGTGTTTGATATAGATCGTGATACTGAACCGAGCATCCCTCGATTATTCTTTGACTATGATCAGTCATAAACAATTAAGAATATGATATTATTAATTCCGTTTGTATGCTCGTATACTGTATTATATATATATACTAGCCGATGAGCCCGACGTTGTCCGGGCTATTCAAAAACCAAATTTCAAGTCGATAGCTCTACCCGTTTCCGATATCTGGTCTGCGCATGCGCGAAGCTGGCGTCGCTCGGGCTCGTAGACCCGATACAATTCGTATCCGGGGCAAGATACATTCACATAGCAAATTTCAAGTCGATAGCTCCACCCGTTTCCGAGATCTCGTCTGTGCATGCGATGCGCGGGCGTCGCACGGGCTCGCCAATACGACAACGACGACCGCCTGGTCAAACTACACACACGTACCAAGTTTCGTCCCGATCGGTCGAGAATCGTAGATTTGTATAAATGACATACAGACATACAGACAAACATACAGACAGACAAACAGAGGTCTTCAAAATATATATGAGATATATATATATATATATATATCTTACACGTAATGTGCTTACCACTATACATTTAACCTATCACTAAATACAGAATTTGTTGTAACTTGGAAATTCCAACAGGGGCGGTTCTTTCAAGTGGTATAATAGTACATAGACACTCTTTGTCGAATACTTTCGGCCACCTGGCCTTCCTCAGCGATGATTTAACATAAATGTCTACATGTCGGCATTCATACGAATATTTACATAATGAAAGTATTGTTGGCGGAAGTTGAGATTTACTTCGACGTCACCAAGACGTAAGTCTGCTGGGCGACACAGGAACGTTCGCTATTTCGGTAGGTTGCGCCGAGACGCAGAATCCACCGATCTTCTCGCGCAAGCCTTAACTGTGTTGTACCGTTTGGATTTATGCACAATATGTTCACAGACACATCGTCACACCCATGGTTCATTCTTCTGAAATGGCAATCAATTGGCTTTTCTCTTCCAATATGAAACAGAACAAGATGGAACTAAGAATGTTTTGTGAAGAAATCGACGCGATGAAACACGTCGTGACTTGAGAACAATGACATGAACATGGACGTGTATATGAGGATATAGATATCAACGAGATGTTCGCATCGACTCGGAACATTTGGTGTTTGTGCTAAAGGTCGTGGCCGTCCACAATGGACACGATGAATAGCCAGTTCAAAAAATTTAATTCCCTGGAAGCACCCATCAATAATATTTTTGTTTCATCTTGAAACACCTGGTATCTGTCAGTGGACACGTATACTTGTTGAGCGTGGCACAAATTTAGTGGTACACGTGTACATTTTTATCTCACTGGAAGCATATATAACCCGTTCTACACATAGTTGAATTTAAATCTACTTCCACATCGAACTAGGTAAGTACAGTTCATGTAGATCTATATACACACTTTTGCAACTTGTGGGACGTCTGAAAAATGTTAATGTGGAATTTAAGCAAGATTTCTCTACCTTGAATTTTGTCATCTGCGCTTGAAAGACAATATTGTGAAATTGCTGCAATAACATTTTTCTATCTCAAATATTTCTCAATTCTATCAAAGGTTATACGATGTAAAAGAAGTTTATTTTCTGACATTTTCGCTGTTGTGATCTGCTTTTGGTTTGAAAATGGTGACGGTCTTGTTCACATCGACCATTAAAGTTCGATAGTAAAACAAATGACTGATGGGCACTATGTCGGGGATGATGGTTGAGCATATATTTAAAGTACATGTACAGTAACCCACTCAATTTGGGCAATATTGCTGGAATTGTGTATTGCTACCATAAATATATCATACAGAATATTATAAGAAAACTGTTTTATATACATACACATGACAACTAAATACATTTCCAATCTAATTTCAACTGTATGCCAAGAATACCGAAGCCGATAGCCCAGAAATTAATAATTAAAGAACGTCCTTTTAGACACACGAAACTGTGCCCGAAAGCTATTTTGTCAAAGTATTTCTTCACACTGCAAGCGTCACGCTTACTCTTAAAAATGAGAAAAACATGACATCGAAAAAAAAACAACCCCTCCCATAAATTATTCGTGGGGGGGGGCGGAGACTTCAGGTGGAAAGTACAGTAGCTTCGTAATCACCACGAACGTTTGTGCGTGAATGTTCTGTGCATCTGCAGGTCTGTAGTTGGAAACAATTAGAAGTTAAAATTGACGGACGCGCGAACGCGACTAAATGTCCATTATGTAATCACATTAAGCCACTCAGGTTACGTGCGCGAACCACTGAAAATCACCTAGAGAAACAAGCGATGAAAACGAAAAATGTCGAACGCGTGTGTAAATTCTGAACCCGAAACAAGCGAAGGAATAGAAATTATATATATCTTTAATTATCCTCCATTACTGAAGATTGTATATATGAACACAATTATAATATAGTATATAAAGAACATAATACAACCGGTCATACATGTATCAACAAATCAAAGTATTTACATATAAATACAATTCTCGAGTTGGGTCTGCGCTCTTATCTGCATGTACCGTCCAAATCAAAGCAGTTCAGCATGACTGCATGCATTGCAATGCTACAAGCGCAATTGCCAGCGCCATATGGGTGGGTACGCACACATAAGGGCACAAACGCAACCGCCTTCGTTTGCGTATTCGCGTACGCACGTGCATCTGGACGCGCATTACAATCGGTCACGACATCCTGTCATCTCCCAATAACCAGAAGAATGACATACGACTTGCATCGTCATTCCACTGGCCACTGAATCCGACATAATGGGACGCGCGCATCCACATACACAGACGCACGTATACGCAACTCACGCCACATATGATTGGATATTGAATGCCTTTATATGGCGTGTGTGATTAATATATAATATAAATCATGTGGTTGTCAGAATTGGTTACATATATATATATACTAGCAGGGTTACCCGGCGTTGCCCAGGTTAATGCGAAGAGAAACCCACTGTATGCTGTGGATATTTGTTGGGGATAGAGAATGCTCTTGCTTAAAAGTGTTATACGTTTTCTCATAAATTGTATATTCAAATAGCATCATAAAACATGATTATTACAGTCATTGGATATAAGTAGTGGTCACCTTGTCAATTGTCATTCTGTTTGTCGCGATTAATCCATTCCAACAATAATGAAGTATGTATTTATTTACAACTGCGTATACATTAGACGTTATAATATGATACATGAACATCATAAACACATTAGTTCGATAAAAGATGATAATTGGGTTTTAAATATTGAGATGTATCAATCAATTTAGTGGGTAGGATTAAGTTCTCGAGGACACCTGACTATCTCCATGAAGATACAGATGTTTCAAAGAAATTTCCAGGTGCTCCTCTGTTCATGGTGCTATATATTGGCTAAATATTCTCAGTTTAAACGAAATGTTGATGCGCATAAATATTAGCTACATGTGCCAGGCACAGAGCGAGATTTTGAGTTGTTTATGTCAGTCGAGGAGTCTGTTATAAAACCCTTGTCAGATGCGCAGTATTGGGAGGATCCTGAAAAGTCTTATGCTACTAACTGCATTTTCTTGTATATCAGAAGAAACTATATTTGACTGCACACTGTGACCACTATTTTTGAGCAGGCCTTCCATATCTGTTGACAAATTGTAACTTTTTTGTGGAAACTGTATTGAATGGAACAGACTGAATTTTGTTATAATATATATGCAATCCTCTGACGGTTTGGGGTCCCACAGTTTGCACGAATATATGTATCTCTTCAATAGAATGATAAATATGCGGTTAATGCTTCTTCTGTGTATCTCTTTTTGCTAGCTCATTTTGTGAATGCCCTGATTGCTATTCCCATATAAATATGACAGTTAAGAAGATATAATTGTTCAAGTGACTTAAGTGGGTCACCATATGTCGGAATTGTGAAATGTGAACGTCCAAAACTACTTAAAATGATATGGAGATGGCCTGGGTGACTGTATATAACTTATATGTGGATAAAGGCGAATAGCAATCTTATCAATGATAGTGCATATCCGCTCGCCATCCGCGACCCAAACGACACCAAATGTGATTTAATTCATGGTATATCATTAGAGAAAAATGTGTATGAATTCGGTGGAAATTGGTGCCAAATAAATTTGTACCAGCGTTTGCCTCTTTTGACATATTTAAACCACTCCCATTAGACTCATGGATGCATGCTATACTGGAGATGATTATATATATGTTTGGTGGTAATCAGCAACTAAACAAATTCTGAGAATAGTTATGACCCATATTTCTCACCCAACCGGCAGCAATTTGACGTCGTTAAATCACACGATGATATCCCTCGTACCATAGAGAAGAATAATATATCAATTTGGTGGAAATCTGGGCTAAAAATAGTTTATTAAATCAATTGTTGATGCAACGTTGACTCGAACAACGCCATATTGCGAAGGTGATTATGTATTCGTTTGGTGGAAATCGGCGACAAAATTATTTCACGATATATTTTTAATTTTGCCGACCTCCCCCTTATCTTCCCCTGACACCAACAGCGTCATTTTAGAAAAAAATTACCCGCACCGTTATCTTCCTTGTAAACAGTTACCCCTCTTAGAACGCCTTGGTGCCATCTCGATTGTACGGCGTGAAGTTATATATAGAACGCACACAGATAGACAGAAAGACAGACAGACAGACAGACAGACAGCACGATTTGATTTATTGTATCATTTGAGAAGAACGTGTCTGAATTTGATAGTAATTAGTACTAACAATATTTTGTATCAGTCTTGGTGACCCTCCCGTCCCTATTTCAGTCTCAAGCTGCACACACTAAGACTCATTAGAGATTAGAGATGCATATATATGAATTTGGTGAAAATTGGCGAGTATACAAATTCGTATCAAATTTAAGGTCCCCATATCTCTCACCCATAGGGCACAAATTTGGTGTATCTAAACGACACGATAAGATTCCTCGTATCACAGAGAAGTATATGTATCAATCTGGTGGAAATCGGCACTAAACATATAGATATAATTTGTTGTGTCCCTCTCATCTCTATACACCACTGACTCGAATGGCCCAACCTATGACACCCTTAAACCACACGATTATACTCCTGATATCATGGAGATGATTGTTTATAAGTTTGGTGATAATCGGCGACTAAACGATTTTTTTATCAAATTTGGTGCCAATCCACACCCCCATCTCTCAAACAAACAGCACCACTATGGCGTCTTTAAATCACACGATTAGATTCCTCGTATCTTGGATAAGAACGTGTATCAATTTTGTGGAAATTTTGGTGCCCCTGTCCCTTTCAATGCAACCCTGACTCGAATGAGGCCACATTTGACAGATATAAGCAACACCATTAGACTCCTCATACCATGGGGATGATTTTGTATAAGTGTGGTGGCAATCGGCGACTAAACCAATTATTATCAAATTTAGTGCCCACCCCCTCCCAATCTCTCAACCAAAAGACAACAATTTGGCGTTGTTAAAGCGCACAATTTGATTCCTTGTATAATGAAGAAGAATATATATCAATTTGGTGGAGAACGGCGCTAAAATTAGTTTTTCAATTTTGGTGCCCCTCTCCCCTTCCGTGCATCCCTGACTTGAACGACGCCACTTTTAAACCACACCGTTGGTTTTTTTCATATCATGGGTTTGGCGTTGTTAAATCGCACAATTAGATTCCTTATATCATGAAGAAGAATATATATCAATTTGGTGGAGATCGGCGCTAAAATTAGTTTTTCAATTTTGGTGCCCCTCTCCCCTTCCGTGCATCCCTGACTCGAACGACGACACTTTTAAACCACACCGTTGGTTTTTTCATATCATGGGGATGATTATATATAAGTTTGGTGAAAATCGGCGACAGAAAAAAAAATCTGCCCCTCCCCTTTCCGGGCACCCCTGACGCGAACGGCGCGACTTTTGCCATATTTAAACCACACCATTAGATTCCTCATATCATGGGGATTATTATATATAAGTTTGGTGGCAATCGGCGACAATTTTTTTTTCTGCCCCTCCCCCTTTTCTGCCCCTGACAACAACGGCGTCACTTTAGACAATTCTAACCCCGACCATTATCTTTCTCGTAAAAAGCTACTCCTAGTAGACCCCTTTGGCATCATCTAGATGGTCCCCTGTGAATTTCTATAGAACACAGACAGACAGACAGACAGACAGACCGACATTCGCAAATATAGATATAGATATATATATATATATAGATGGACGTCACGACAAGGTTACGCATATAAAAAGTGAAGTATAGTGAGATATATAACTATACATCGAAATGTTACTTCGATTACAGTAGTTTAGTGTATATCTATAAAGTAAACATGAAGGGTACGTGTACTGGTCGATATATAGTGTATGAATAACAAGAATGTCGAGCTTGCACTATATTAAGTAATACCGGTCATACCAGCATACAGATAATAAGCCTGCCACATTTTTACAACATGTTTGAAAATTTGAATTGGAATATCACCATCTGTAATCAATTGATCGCCCTCAATTTCTGATAAGTTCCCAAGGAGCACACTTAATTTGGCTTCTCTTGATAACGTATCGTATTTGATGTAGGCGTTAATCCCAAGTGCATCCATAATAAAATATTCCATCTCATTTCTAAATGAATACATGGGTGTGCACTCAATGAATATGTGAGATAAAATATCGGACGTGGTAGAACCACAATTCGTACAGGATATTTCTCTGTTAATTCAATTTGCCAATCGTTAGATAAATGGTCTTGTCTTCTGGATGCGATTTACATAGGCGCCAAACATAAGATATACATAAGTCTGTGTGTATTCTATTGAAGAGTGAGAGACTTGGGTCAGAATTTGTTCTTGAATTCCACGCATCATAGCGTGATGTTACCATTCCCATGTTAAAAATTTGTTTCCATGATTTTTTGTCCGGAAAACAAGACTCTGTGGCAAATTGGTTAAGGTAGTACGAAAAATCATATCGTTCAAGTATTTGCATTATGTCACAAAAATAGTTATGGAAACACGATGAGCTAGTGGTAGGCAAAAGCATGTATTCATACATTCTATGGAGGAAAACTTGTTTAACAGTTTTGTGATTGTTACATTCGACATTACACAGTGATGATAATAGTGACAATTTCTTTTTATGTATGTAGAATTCTAGTGAATGAATTCCAAGTAAGCCAAGAGCAATGTCGGTTCGGGTCCTGGGTTCAAATCCCTGTATCCTTTTGATGCAAAATCTATGAGTCCTCTCTAGTTTCATAATTTCATTTTGGGATAGATTCCATAAAAGTTCCGTACCGAACAATGCTCTTGGCAAGACGACTGATTTATAAATGAGTGAGGAACTCAGGGGAGTTAGACCTCCGGCATACAAACCAGAATTCGATAGCATAAGAAAAGTGCTTCTCAGTTTATCACATACATGTTCAATAAAATTATTTGTTTGTTTATACTTATCAATTGGGATTCCCAGATGAACTGTACTGTCCACTTCATTAAGGTGTTCAGACCCCATGATCCACTTGCGTTTATACTTATTGGCTTGCTTCCTTGTCTCATTAAGCACCATTGCTACAGATTTAGACGAATTATACTTATACCGCCATGTATAGCTATACCTCACACACATATCAATAAGTGAATTCAAACCACATTCAGTTAGTGATAGAAGTAGCATGTCGTCTGCGTGGGTTGGACAAGTGCAATTAATTGATTCCATGTGAAAGCCATATATTGACTCTGATAGTAATTTTATCAGTTCGTCAATGTAGACCATGTAAAATTTAGGTGAGCAGATTCCCCCCTGCCTTGTTCCTTGATCTATTTTGATTAATCTTGATGTAGCATCATTATATCTCACATTACAATAAACATCGGATAGCAATTGGTGCACAAATTTGAAGGAAATTCCAGCTAGGCCCCTCTCATACAGTTTGTACATAAGTCCGTCTATCCAAACCGTATCAAAGGCTTTCCATACATCTAGAAAGCAACAGTACAATTTTTGATTTCTTTCAGCATTGAAATGTATACATTCCTGGGTTAGATAAGAAGTCATGTTAGAACTAATGTGTTTTTGAAAACCGTGCTGAAGAGGACTAACAGATAAGATATGCGGTGTATGTAACTCAATACGATTCAGTAAAACTTTCTCCAGCAATTTGTATAAGGCAGGCATTAGAGTTATGGCCCTGTGGCTGTCAAACGAGTGTTTTGGCTTGGATCCTCCTTTATGTAATGTGATCATGACACCTCGTTTGGCAGCAACAGGTATATAACCATGCCGCAATACAGCTGAGAATAATTGACAGAGGCTTTCGATTAGACCATCGCCACCATATATAATATTCTCATTGTAAATATTATCATAACCGGGAGATTTATTGCGACTGAGAGTATTCACCACTGGCAATAATTCATTTCGACTAACTGGAAATAATAAAACATCATCAGTTATATTATGACCAGTCGAAATCGAAGTATTCAAACTCACACGTAATCTGCCAGGCGAAATAATCGAAGAAAGCGATGGAACCGAAATAACCAAACGAAATTTCGTTGTTTTTGGTTGTTTCACTTGAATGTTTGCCATCTGCGTAACCGATAGAAGCGAAATGTCTCGTATTGTTGTATGCATATACAATGTTATGCATTGACCCATAAACCCGTTTCCACCACTAATATTCTGTCTTGTCGCCCAGATTAGATCAAGAGGGGGATGCAAAAAATCACAGCGAATGAAGCGATGAAACCGAATTTATAAACTACATTTCGTAAGATTATTGCAGTTCTTTCTCTTGTTTCGCCACATGATCGCCCGTTGTTTACACACTCATCTGGAGGGGCATACACCGTGGTTTACACACTCATCTGGAGGGGCATACACCGTGGTTTACACACTCATCTGGAGGGGCATACACCGTGGTTTACACACCCATGTGGAGGGGCATACACCGTGGTTTACACACTCATCTGGAGGGGCATACACCGTGGTTTACACACCCATGTGGAGGGGCATACACCGTGGTTTACACACTCATCTGGAGGGGCATACACCGTGGTTTACACACTCATCTGGAGGGGCATACACCGTGGTTTACACACTCATCTGGAGGGGCATACACCGTGGTTTACACACTCATGTGGAGGGGCATACACCGTGGTTTACACACTCATCTGGAGGGGCATACACCGTGGTTTACACACTCATCTGGAGGGGCATACACCGTGGTTTACACACTCATCTGGAGTGGCATTCATATAATTTTATAGATCCTACATCTCCACGGGAAAATTTCCATTATGAGAAAATTTGTGCATACCGATGCCTCTACAGGTTACACTGGTGTAAATACTATAGGCAGTATACAGTTTCACAGTTAAAACACTCTGGGCTGTGATTGGTTGCATGAATTAAATGTAAACTGTTGACAAAAATTCAAGGAATCATTCTCCCACAAACTTCATTTGCCAAGAGGCCCATTCATTAAAGGTGAAGTCTGTTGTGGCTGTTTAGAAATTTTAAGTGTGATTGAAAAAATGACAATATTTTTTTAGTGCGGAACTGACCCTAGTTATGACAATAAATTATGGCATTGAAATCCATGTAAAAAAGGACGACCGTGCAGTCACGACCTGCACTACTCAAACTAATATGTGTTGACTTATATGAACGTCAAGATTTAATTAACTATAAATATTTCTTATAACCAATTACGTACACGAAGTTGGTTGCTTGTGGTAGGGGGATTGGGTCTGTACCTCATAATTATCATATTGTACTCATACATGTATCTTCCAGCCTTTCGATCGTGGCTCCCCGGGGCCATTTTTTTGACTGGCACATATGCCAATTCTCAATTTGGATGAAATATTAGTTGTGCTCGCCTCCACAACCCTTGGCCTTGGTTGGAAATTGGGGATATTATGAGTGAGAACTTGGGTTTACCCCTCATAATTTGGGTTGCTTGTTTGTTTCAAATCACAACCCAAATCATTAGAATATAAGTAAGGAAGAACATTCAATTTCCAAGAACATGTTTTGTTTGTGCCTGTACAAATTCTATAGTGATTTTATAGGTTGGGATTTGATCAGTTTGATTACAATTGCATGGAGCTACATTTATACCAGCGCGGACTCGGAGCCATGCACTATGAAACAACGTCAACCCAACCAAACCTAATGCGAACCATGCCAACATTATGCCTGCTGTGTGTGCTATGTCGCGTCGCTGTCAAAACGTCAATAACTTTCGCGGGAAAATGCGCGTGCCAATATGACGTCGCTTTGGATACAACATATGACGTAACCTTACACTTTACGTGAACATGTTTCTACTAATTTACTATACTAAAGAAAAGTTTATTTAGTTATATGATAAACATTCAAGATATTTACGGTATGAATTATGTTGTTTCCGCGAGGTGGCTAAAGCCCCGGTTCCATATCCCCGATTTCACACCCCGAATATTCCCGAATGACTCCCGAATCATACTTTTGCAAAAATCGTGGAGTAAATTCGGGACGAGTCGGGACAGTGAATTTTTACCCCCGAACATGATCGGGGATATCGGTGCTATCGGGGTCGATTCGGGACAATTCTGGACTCGCTCCCGACAGTTTTGAAATGTTCAAAACTATCGGGAACCAAGCCGAATCGCTCCCGATTTGTAAATCGTCGGGAGAAATTCGGGAGCAATTCGGCACCTATTCGGGAGTAGTCGGCAGTATTCGGTAATATTCGGGTGGATATTCTGGAGTAGTCGGCAGTATTCGGTAGGTTATTCCCGAATTCGCCATGTATGGCTGCTTTTATACTGAGATCCGGTGTATCTGCAAAATTCGGCATCGATTCGGGACGTTCGGCAGCAATTGAATACCAATTCGGTATCTATTCGGCATCAATTCGGTACCAGTTCGGCATTGATTCGGGGAATTCGGCAACAATTCGGTGTAAGTCGGTAGTAATCTGGGCAATTTGGCAGCCACTCGCACGAAAGTTCGGGATAATTCTTGATCATTCGGGAAGATATTCGGAAGCATTCTGGAATACTCGGCAATGTTCGGGACGATTAAATTTTGTCATAATTCGGCATCAGTTCGGCGGCTTTTTGGAATAAAACTCGTCCAGAATTCTCTCGAATGCTGCCGAGTTGATCTGGTCCCGAATTTGTGCCGAATATACTAATTCGGGACAGAAAATCGGGAATATGGAACCGGGGCTTAAGGAAAATTTGCAGTTTTACGTAAATTTCCGACATTTCCCGAATGGCATAGCAACCCGAGTCCGGTCGACAATATTTATGATTTAAGTCATGATTATTGTTCAAAGAATAAACCATGTAATGCCTTAACGTAATGAATACTGTTATGTTGGCTATATGAAAAGTAACATTTTGTAGTTTTAATTTAATTGCAATGACGTTTCAAGATGGCGGCCCCTCAAATCCAAGATGGCGGCGCATCTAATTCAAGATGGCGGCGCCCATGTTCGAAAGCGAACTTAGTATAAGGACGACCTGCGCATATGTTGCTGAACATATGCGCGGCTGGGCTGCGCCCAGCTGGTCGTCCTTAAAAAAAACGAAAATTTGAAGTGGATTCCCTGCTAGACGGTGTTGATTTTTTTTATTGGGAAAGTTTCCACAGATGTCGAGCTCACACAATCCGAAGGCAGTTTGAACAGTTTCCATTTGACCTCTGATGCATATCAACAAACGTTAACATTGAAGCCTATGGGAAATATTTACACCAGTGTAACCTACATGTCATCATCAACATCCTTATTTCATGTACCGTATATCTCTTATTCCTGTTAACCCTTTACCCAACAAACCGGCCAAAACCGGCCAAATAAAGCTTCAACAGCCTAAAATATCTTCGGTCTGTCTCAATAGAACCATACAAATATGGATATCATTGGAACCGGCTCCTTGACCACATTGTGATAGTTACAGTTATGCCCTGTGCCAATGCATTCTCTTATATATGCGAGTCGACCATAGGTCGCCTCGCATATATAAGAGAATGCATTGGCCTAAAAAAAATCTGTTTTTAACACTTTTTACCATTTTTTCTTACATTCTTTAACAATTTTATAATTTTTAATGTGTTAAGCCAATGCATTCTCTTATATATGCGAGGCGACCTATGGTCGACTCGCATATATAAGAGAATGCATTGGCACAGGGCCGTTCTGTTGGGTAAAGGGTTAACCTGGTTAAACATATTTGTATAAATGGTCGTGAGATGGGCCCCATTGAGTTTACATAACTTGCGCCCCAATCCCTTTTAACTTGTATAACAAAAAAATATGTTTAAAACCCATTGGAAACTTGTAGCAAAGAGGAATTACCATTACCATCGGAAGTTCCCAACTCACGTGACCAACGTTGTCCTCAACGTATAGCATACGGAATTTGTAGCAAAGAGGGACAATCCAATCTTCTAATAACAACTCTATGTGTGAAGTATGACAAAGTGGTTTGGCTGAGCGGGAAAAGCATATTTTGATTGAATCATATTAGCGTCTCGTGGAGTGACTTTGTCGCAGATTGTTTACACGTCCGACTATTGTCTACACATCTCCATACATGTTGCATGCTAGATATCCGTAAGCGTGTTGGTTTTATTGAAACCCTCGAGCCAGGTCAACAACCTACAAACTGGTCAATGCATACCACAATTTGTTTTTATTCTTATTTTTTTTTAAATGTTTATTGATGAAGTATTAACCACAATGAGGAATGTCTCTAATGGTCAATGAAATTTATATCTATATATAGGTATGGCATTGAGATTCCTCGCGTTCACACATATATAAACATACCACAATCTGGTCCATGCATACCTTTATAACACTCTGGCCCCGAGCGTTATAGTCTGAGAACAACATATTCCTCCACAAAGTTGAAATTACAAGGCGTTTATACACACAACAAAGAAAACATTACAACAGACAGTCACATCATGTCATCGGCGTTCGGCAGTTGGAAAGGAACTCTTTTTTATTCCCGATCAAAGCAGTCTCATCGCTATTGATCAATATACGAACAGGGGTCAATACTATGAAACTTTTTCTTTGTAAGAATCTACAATTGTTTGTAAGAAATAACAATTTATCATTCCGCCAATACTATGAACCTACGATTACAAACATAAATCACAAATAGTACGTGTTCTTTGTATTTACAAATATCTCCAATCACAAAGAATGTTCGAGTACTATGAAACATAATTTTTCAGTTTTCGCACCCTTAACACGGATAATATATATATCTATGATACGCAGGGACGTGGCGACAAGGGGTCGATTCACCCCCTCGTGAAAATATTTTGTCAGCTGGAAATTTCAAGTACAACCCACAGGGACGTCGCGACAAGGGGGTTGGGTTATGTTTCTCGCTCCAAACATTTTATCAACACGTTCAACAGCTGGAAATTTGATACCTGAAACAACATGAATTGGAAATTTTACAACAACAATAGGTTGAACTTGTTCTGTTATTTTGTTTTTTCCAACAATTTATTAGGGGGTATGTTTTGTTTTAGACCAACATTTGCATATTTACCTCCTTTGGTCAAAAGTTTGGATTGAAATGGCCTATATTTAGAAATTGTCAAACCTTATGGGGTGTCAGCTTGGATGTGATGTAGCAGTATGTGTTCCTTGTAACTACTGAAATTACCCAATTTATTGAAAGTTACAACGTTAAGAACTTGTCTAGAATGTCTATATAGGGTGTCAAACATAAATTGTCGATTTTCACATCCTTAAACCAGAGCATATAACCATCTGATTCGCAGGGATGTAGCCCCCTTATGAAAATGTGTTATCAATGGAAATCTCATAAACAGGGACATGGCGATGGTGGTCTTGGGAACACGATGCCTGGCACATTACAGCTGTTCAGAATAGGATGGGGCGAGTATCCGCCAAATCGTATGAGTCACAACATCTCTGACAAAAGTTAGTGATTAATACAAATAGTGAGTGATACTTGCGGATTATAGCCAACATTAGCATGTAACATGTACTTACCATAATCAATGATATATCCAAGAATGGATAAAAATGACGCGTGTTCCCAATGTGAGTATGATTTTTCGCTCAAGAATGCATTGCGGATTATCCTTTGAATTTCAATCGTCGACGCGAATGCATTTGGTCACGGTAAAGGACACGAATACGAAGATGCAAGCACAGTTTTCATAAATGACTAGAGCATAAATGCAGTGACGTGGCAAGATGCTCTCTTTTTTTTCTCGAAACGTCGATATACAACTGTATCCCCACACCTCAATTATAAACAATTATAAAATTGTTTACCCCGGTTGGCTTCTGATTTTCAAGCTGTAACAGTAAGTTGTGCACCCCCGCCCCTTGGATTGGACATACTGACTAAATATGACTAACTTAGTGTTAGTCACAAACGTTTTGAGTAACTTTGGTCAATTATTGGAATTATTTGCACATAATTCAGCAACTTTAAGTTACGCCTTCCAATTGACTAAGAAAAGTCCCCATTTCTTAGTCGTTATGACTAACATCACCCTAGTAATTTTGATTAATGTTATGCCTCAGTCATGTTGGCTGAACTAAGTCAGTCATCCTGAGGAAAAACGTTTGACTAACATATGTTAGTCATATTGACTAAGTTTTGTTATCAGCGTAGAAAAATTTAAATACTTTCCTCTTGATATACGATTCCATCGTTATGTGGAATTTATAGGCATTTTTTTGTTCAAAGGGTGCATATGGAAATTATAGGATGGACACCCCGTCGCCAAACTGAGCCCATATAGCCACGTCCCTATCTAGATATATTATAAGATATCGGAGCAGTTTGAAATTATAAAATGACACTCCTATTGGTTTGGTTTGGTTTATTAGGGTTTATCGACGTTCTAGTCGCTATGCCACACACGACGTTGTCAATTTTACGGGTGTAGGAAAGACCACGCAGAGGCTCGATTTCACCGAGACAGCGTCCCACTGCGTGTAGAAACCACCGACCCCCGGAAAGCAACTGACAAACTTGCCCAGATACACGATTCCGGTCACCCTCCATATGACGGGGTTAGAACCAGCTTCGTCAGCACTGGACGGCATGTAACGGTGTAGTGAACCTGTCATTCTACCGACTGGCACTCTACCGCACCACTCCTATAACCGAGACCATTAGCACGTCCCTGCTTCGATACACCCCTCCCGATAAAATGGAGCCACGTTACTGCCTCGATGTGTTATGATAAGAGTAGCGGATCAGTTTGAAATAATAGGATGGTCACAATATATATAATGCTATACCATCAAAATAATATTTTATTTTCACAAACTGAATGGTTGTAAATTTGTAATTTGTAAAAACAATGATACCAAAATGTTTGTAGTACTCGGTATTACACTGACTTGTACTTACATACACACACTACAAACGAACCGTTTAATTTTTAACTTGCGCAGACAAGTGGTCATCGACTTAGCAATCCGTGAACCGATTGGATAGCTCTGATAAGCGTTCACCTCTCAACTTATGATTGGTTATTTCTTTTGTAACTTTGGCCCGCCGTGATTCAATATATTGTTAATCACTCACAGGCAAAGGTTTGTCCGTAAGCAATCTACAATAATCAATAGTAGATCTTTGTGAAATTTGCGAGATTTTGTTAGCTCATCGTTTCATAGTACCGGCGTTCTCACTAATCACCATATGATAGCACGCATTGTAACTTCCCCATATAAATTGTTGTCAGTTATTTTAGCTCTATATACATGTCCGTCTAATTTGAACTGGTATTCAGATAACACTGATAACATGTGCATGGGAGCAGAGTGGGGAATTAGTTTTTTCTAAGTTTTACAGCTGCCTTTTAGGGGTTTCACCTCTCGCCCAGTCTAAGGTATTACAATAATACGGCTAAATTTTCCCTGTACTATGAAGCCACTGTGATAGTTAACACAAATTTGTAATTACATGGATACAGACAATTATATTGACACGAGTTCATGCATATTTACATATAAATCATGGTCCAATCTTCCATGTAGCAATAATTGTAAGAAATACACAGTCCACATGAATCAGGTTACGCTCCTTCTGTGTGGAACAATTCATTATGAGTTGAACCATATTCATATCTATGGGGATCTTGGCGACCAAATGCGCGTTGAAGCTGACTGATCCACTGCGCCCCCATACATTCTGACACTGCTGTGTGATCGGTGTGTTGCCATTCGTGGACGAAAAATGTTTTATAATACAATTTATATTTTATTGCAGGTCACGTGACAATGATGAGCAAGGTCTACTTCACGTTGTTGGTAGTGGCACTGAGTGGTATGTTCCTCACTTTATTTATAGCAACTCGGTGCTTTGTTTTGTTTCCCATTATATGTATAGCCAACCGGTCAGGGGGCGAATTTTTGTTACGAGACATCAGGTGGGGGGGGGTGGGTACCCGAGGCCGGAAACAGTTTTTGACCACTTTTTTGCATTTTTTTTTCATTGACATATTTTCAACTGTTTTAAACATATTTGTTTATATGTTGTGGCTTGTTGCAATATGATAAGCACTAATACATTCAATATTGTTATTAGTACCCCCATAAGTTGATATAAAATGGAAAACTAGTGAATATTGTGGGGGTGGATCCCAAAATTTTCATTGATTTTGTTTTAGCGCAATTTTTTTTTATTTTGTCTGTTTCAGCTTGCTTGGCAGTTTTTATATTGAAAATTGTCTAGTTCACGGTGTAGTTCAATCAAAGAAATACTTCAGATAGCTCTAGGGTAGGGTGAACTTAATGCAGTCTGACAATATCAGCTAACAACTCGTGACAGAATATTACAATAATTCTTATACTTCATGACAGTCTCTTTACTCATACAGTTAGTTGATGCATGAGTGTAATGTATGAAATAAGTATTTGTGTCAGTGTTTGTATACTAAAATTGATTTTTAAATATACTTTTGTCAAATAATTATTTGATTTGTCAAATTATTTGTTTCAGTGTTGTTGACAACCACCAATAAGTAAATAAGTAGACATGAAATAAAGTTTTAATATCATTTATTGAAAGAAACAAAAATATAACCTTCCTTGGATAGTCTTCTGAAAAGTATAAAAATATTATTTAAATAGATGTGAAGAGGGGCCAGGACACTTTAATACAGTTTTGTTCACATTGTAATTATTATATCTCATAATTACCTGCATATACTAGTATGTAAATGATACTTAATGTCGGTGGTCATGCAGGCATACATAAAAGCTAATTCGTACACTGGTTCATATGCACATTTTCCTTTTTGGTATTACTATAGGCTCTAGGCCTACTAGTTGATGCTGGTTGATGTCTAAAAAAAGGATAAATTTAATTGTGTGTAATGTTTTATTCTATTATAGGCCCTAACACTGGCCCTAGTTATTTTTTGTTGTCATTCCAGAGGATTCAACATATTTTTCATCTACTCACACAGATGAATAGGCTGGGTTATAAATATACCAATATAATCACATCATATTCTACCTTTGTTGATTGCTTAGAGTTCAATTTAGTTGAGATTATCACTGATTATTGCTGATTATCGCATAATTATTAGCCAAGAAAATATTTGTCTTGCACATGTTTGTTAACAGGAAGTAACATTTAATTTGGTCTTTCAAAGAAGGGACCAATATAGAGCGGTTGGTCGTTTTTACAGAGGGTACCAACATAAAGCTTTGGGGTTTTGCGGTGGGTGTCTAAAATTTATGAAAAACAAATACAAGAAAGGGTAGGTGGGTGTAAAAAAAAATGGCAATGTAAAAAAAACACCCCCACGTCTCGCAACTTTGTTAGGGCCCCCCCCCCCCCTGAAACGGTGGTATGTTCCGCGTTTTATTTATAGCCATTGTGGTAGGTTCCGCATTATTTGTATAGCCATGCACTCTGTGGTCTGTTCCGCATTCTATTTATTGCCATGTAGTCGGTGGTATGTTCCGCGTTCTATTTATAGCTATTTGTTGGCATGTTCCGCGTTATAACGAACCAAAGCGGACACTTTGGGTCGTATATAGGCTATATCTGATTTTATGACGTCACCAATTATTAACGAGCCAAATACGCTTTAGGTCGTGTATAGGCTATATGTGATTTTGTGACGTCACCGATTATTATTTGAATTTTGGGATCGCGAATGTCGCACATTAGATCGGTGGGCCTAAAGCATTATTGTCGTAATCGGCTGTCAAGAGGCCAACACAAATCAGTCGATGTGCAACATTCTCCTATTTATATAAACGTCATAAAATCATTTATTTGTTTTTATTTATAAGGGAAAGTAGGTCCATGATGAATTTCTAACGGGTCTACTCAGGCACTCTACTGGATCAAATCATAAATAAACTAAAATCACCACAACTCAACACGATCTACGTGTATCTCAAAGCTTTTTTTTACAACTGACGCAAAGCAGTTGATCAATACTGCATGGTTCTGTAGAAACTATACCGTGCGAAAGGAAATAAGATAATATTTAATGTGGATTTGATTGTTATCATAAGTTTGCATACTTACGTGCATCTGATAATCGATATATATATCCCATTTTATTTGTTAGAATGAAAACACATACTTATGAACAAAGCAGAAGATACATTCAGTTCCACGCGAATTCGGTCAATGGTGAAAGTTACACGATGACGTTGTTTGTCGACTATCGTTGAAATTGACATGATGACATGTTATGATTGAAATGAACACCCTCCCCCAGAACGCCAAGGAATATAGGCATAATGGTTAGTTTCAGTTCCATGCACTCTCGACAACATATATAACTTTTATAAATACCTCACCAAAGCCTTATGCATGTGAATATTATTAATTTTGGTGGGAATCTATAAAGTGATTTTGACAAGAAATATTTTAAACAGAACATGCAGAAACTCCTATGTAATTGTTTTAGATTTGGTTCGTTAATTACGCTTGCGTATGATCATATTATTTATAGTCACTCTGTGGCATGTTCAGGCTGTATAATCGACAATGTGCGTTTTATCGGGACCCCTCAGTGGATGTTTAAATATCAACTGTCCTATTTGATAAAGCCAATTTTGTACGTTTTCTATAATAATATTTATGACGAAATATTGTATCGATGTAACGCAATATTATTTCGAGATATAAAGAAGAGTCCACTTGTCAAGGGGAACAACTCTATTCTATCCCGGGATCCGCAGATATCGACTTTCAAAAACACGAAGCCGTCTCTTGTAAATAACGTCCACGATTATGTGAGGCTCCCTATGGGAGAACGGAGACCCCATTATTATGTTGGCTCCATATGGGAGAACGGAGACCCCATTATTATGTTGACTCCCTATGGGAGAACGGAGAACCCATTATTATGCCTGAAAAGAAATACAACTATTTTATACTGAGATTAAGCATGGCGAATAGAGTTATTCATCTTGTATCAGAACAGAGAAGTGACCAGGGAGTAATTTGTTAAAGCGGTATTGTGTATAATGTTGCCAATAAAATATTGGAAAAAGCAATACAATTTAAATTCCCTATACACGATGCTACTCACTGTATATAAATGTTAATGTACATGCATACTTGTTCCTCAGATTTATTCCATACCATTAACAAAAAGTGTACATCGGAATGGTCTAGTATTGATTTGCAGGTATATACAGGTAATGAGGGTATCACCCCCCTGAATCCTGAATACCAGTTAATTTTGGGGGGGGGGGTGAATCCTGAATACTAGTTAATTTGGGGGGGGGGGGGTGAATCTTGATACATGTTAAGAAATAATATGCGAAAATGCAATACAAATTGACTGTTTAGATATCAGACAGATACAAGCAGAAGTTACATAGAGACATTATGATGCCGGTCGCGTTATGAGGCCGTTATGATACGATTAATGATACTTTATGATGGCATGGTGGTCGAATATGCCCAAGAACCTATTCTACCCACTCATTCATACAGATAACTAGCACAAAATATTACTTTGCGCCATCAAAACCTGCGTCCAAGATGTTTTGCTTGAACCAGAATACCAGTTAATTCGGGGGTATGAATCCCGCGAACGGCTTCAAAACACCCTGAATCCCGCGTACCGAAAAGGGGGGGGGGGTGATACCCTCGGTAATCGTACAAGGAATTGAAAAATCCCTGATGGATACAACTGGATGGATATAGAAAAAAATAATTGACGTCATTCATCTACTCCATGGTGGTTGCAATAAAGAATTGAATGTTAACTCTTTCTATGCTAAATTATCACATTAGCTATCCCTTAGGAAATGTTCACATAATATGTTCAACAAACGTTGTTGAACTTATTATCTGAACATTTCCCTCCAATAAATACAAATCCATCTGCATTTGTATTATATCTGTCATCTGCTTATTTTTCATGAACACCCCATCCTGATGAATAATAGATCATTCTAATGTTTACTTTTATGACTGAGTGGAGTAATCCATTCAGTATATGAAGGATTAAAGTTGTATTTGAATCATTACCGCCACGCCAGTGGGTGTACACTGGTGTAGAGTTTCTTATGTTTGAGCGGACGATCGATAATCCTCTGGGCGAATGTATTATGGTTAGGTATTTCGTACTTGAGATAAACCGTTCCGATAGTGACGATAGTCCAACAACGATTAGCACATGTGTTCACGTCACGGGTGTAATTGTGGAGACATGTTTCTATTATGAAGGTTCGCTATCCCGAAGGTCCACTATTCCGAAGGTTCTCTATTCTGAATACTTGCTATTTCGAAGGTTCACTATTCCGAAGGTTCGCTATTCCGAAGGTTCTCCATTCCGAAGGTTTTTGTTATTTTTAGGTTAATTCTATATTCTAAAGTATTGAGAGGGTTCATTATCACGAAGATTCCTTTTATGGAGTGTGTGCTCACATCCGAACTGATCCTGCCCGCACACCGATACAGATACAGGAGGAAACAACTTAGAACATTAAATGTGATTTTGTTTTGTTTTCGCGGGTTTTCTTGAGATTTAATGTGATTACGTGGGCCCATACCTTTGAATTCTTGGCATATAATATGAATGTTGTGGTATATATGGACCATCCAGCATTGGGACATGACACAGGTACAGTTGACTTAAGTGCTGTTCTGTGCGGGGATCCAATTTGGGGTTCAATATTTTAAGGGCCAAATTTAGAATTTTATGGGCCCATACCTTTGAACTCTGGACATAAAATATGAATATTGGGGGGCATTTCTCCAGTCCGAAGGTTCAATAACCCGAAGGTACACTATTCCAAAAGTTCTCTGAATGTTCGCTATTCCGAAGGTTCACCAATCCGAAGGTTCGTTATTCCGAAGGTTCTCTATTCTAATGGTTTTTGTTATTTTAAGGTTAATTCAGTTTCTAAAGAATTGAGAGGGTTCATTGTCACGAAGATTCTTTTTATGAAGGAAATAACTTAAAACATTAAATGTGTTTTTGTTTTGTTTTCGCGGGTTTTCTTGAGTTTAATGTCATTACGTATGACCTTATTTCTCATTACATATTCACGCCAAGCAGCCCACACAATTGCTATGTTCCCTGCGATTTAATGTCATTACGTGTGACCTAATATCTCAATAATCTGAAACAAGAGTACGCCTGCTAAAGGCGAATTATTACAGTGGGGCTATAACGCTCAATGAACACTGGAGGCCATAACAAACTGCGCAGCAGGATATCGCTGAATAGACGAGTATGAGATGAGCCTAACTGCAATTGTGACTTTGTTTAAAGGCCCACTTAATTTTGGAGTCATTCATTTTTGTTATAGTATATACGGTTTTAATAACAATTTATGCCATAAAATTTGAATAAAATACTCTAATTCATCACCATTTGAAACGCAGAATACTTCTATCTCCTAGTTTGAAACACCTTTTAAAAAACCGCGACAAGTCGTGCGTCGTATATCTAGCAATTAGCAACTAACATGTCCTCTTCGACTTTCCATAGATTTCAACGTAATTTGATAATTAGTGGTATTTGTGTCCGGGAAGTGTTTGGACGGGTCAAATCGTGACCCCGACCTGACCATGACCTTTAAAATTGTCAATGCAACTTCAATTTGGGTAAAACGGACGAATTTCGGCGAAATTTGATACCTAGTGATACTTTTGTCCGGGGAGTGTTTTGAATGGGTCAAATCCTGACATCGGAGTGACCTTGACTTTCAATGTGGTCAATCAAAGGTCAAATCTGGTAAAACGGATGGATTTCGACGAAATTTGATACCTATGGGTACTTTTGTCGGGGGAATGTTTTGGACGGGTCAAATCATGACCCTGACCTGACCTTGACTTTCGAAATAGTCAATTCGAGGTCAAATCGCGCCTTTCTCCGGAAATCTGATGGGAAACAGCCCGGACGAAGTCGGGCCCACCAGCTTGTGTAATAAAGAAGACAATTTGAAGAATGTAATGTATAACACGAGAAACGGGAAAACTTGAAATATGGAAGTATGCAAATTTCCCACATAAAATTTGAAAGCTACTTTATAGTATAATTATATTATAATTTATATTTATGGCTAATAATATGATCTTGGTGGCGTTACCATTTCTGACTATGGTTTTCTTGTTTTCAGCTGCGCTGGTGTCCTCAAAGAGTTGCCCACCGATTAAGACGGTTAAACACATGGATCTCTGCTATCGACCATGCAAGCCCAATCATATTGGCATTGGACCAAACTGCGTCTCCGTTTACTGTCCCGAGGGATACACCAGTATTCATCCAAGGTTGTGTGGTAAGGGCCCATGGGATGTAATTCGTAAAGCGAGATACCCCAGAGGCAACGGCACTCCACTGATATGATTATTCAGAGGCGCGGGCGTTCGAATGCTGTGATTCATGTCGGACATTAAATGCTTTTCGCCTAATTTGTTTTATGTGTTATGCCATTATG
The DNA here is from genome assembly GCA_032622095.1 of Siphonodentalium dalli. Lineage (NCBI taxonomy): Eukaryota > Metazoa > Mollusca > Scaphopoda > Gadilida > Siphonodentaliidae > Siphonodentalium > Siphonodentalium dalli. Next base: position 244,822,754 of record CP136065.1, read on the forward strand.
ACAAAGGGGGTGTTGGTTCTGATAACTTAACTTTTCATTGTCGTCCACGACGGGAGCAGCGCTGGTGCGTCATTAAATATATAAGAGAATCCACTGGCTTACAAGGTCGATGTAAATATTGTTAGGTAAATGCGTGTGTAGTCTCTTATATATGATTTGCTCGCATATAAGAGGATGCATTGGCACAGGGTTTTCGCCAAATTCCAGCCATGGAAGTGTTAAGACAACGTATGCGAACACCGAACCGACTGCCTGGACTTGCACCAACACACCAATTTACAGTCGATTGGTAACCGAAATTGGAACAGTCGGTCATCTACGGGTCAACAAATAATACAGCTTTTGCCCGCGATTGAGCGAGACACGGGGATTTGTCGCCCCCTTGAGACCTGGAATTACGTTCCAGGTCGAGAGCGGCGACAAATCCTCGCGTCTCACGACAAGAGTGACAACTGTTTAGAATGGACTTTGCGAGTACAAATTTGGTTGACACAGCGAGTATGACTGTCTACTTCACAATCTACCTGTGTCCAGCTTGAACTTGTAGCGGAACCAGGTTTGTTGTACGGTTAAGAATTAAGAGCGCTTACGTATTAAAACAATTTGGAACATATATTGAGATCAAAATTTAACATTTACCCTATGGAGATGTTAGTGATTTGCTCAAATGCTTACCGTGATGTTACTTAACCCTCTACCCAACAAACCGGCCAAAACCGGCCAAATAAAGCTTCAACAGCCTAAAATATCTTCGGTCTGTCTCAATAGAACCATACAAATATGGATATCATTGGAACCGGCTCCTTGACCACATTGTGATAGTTACAGTTATGCCCTGTGCCAATGCATTCTCTTATATATGCGAGTCGACCATAGGTCGCCTCGCATATATAAGAGAATGCATTGGCCTAAAAAAATCTTTTTTTAACACTTTTTACCATTTTTTCTTACATTCTTTAACAATTTTATAATTTTTAATGTGTTAAGCCAATGCATTCTCTTATATATGCGAGGCGACCTATGGTCGACTCGCATATATAAGAGAATGCATTGGCACAGGGCCCTTCTGTTGGGTAAAGGGTTAATGGCTATCATATATGCGACTTTAATAAGATAATGGCTGTTATATGTAAGCTACTGTAATTATATGTGAATTTACGATATCAACACGCGATATAGTTAGGCCGCAAGGTACAGTAATTGACAAAACTCAGTAATATAGCCCGGGAGCTGATAATGTACCCCTGCACCCCCTCGGGAATTAACTTCACCCCACACATTTTCTTTATTATGACAAGATGGTGTCCATCATGGCCGCCGTTTTTTCAGACTAAGCAAAAGGTAAATAAGATGCACATTATAGCGGTAAAATCTTCACAAATGACAACAAATGTATATATTTTTGTGAAGATAAGGCATAATGCCATTTTCATATAAATTGGAACACCGTTCCCAAGATGGCCGCAAAAATGGCCACGGGAAGTGGAAAATATGTCGTGTTTCGTTAATATCTTCTATATCAGTTTCTGCTGTTTGGAACTGGTTGAGAACTGTGATTTATATTGTATTTTATTTTCTAACCTTATTATTAGAGTAATGAAATATTCAATTATCGGGGTTCTAGAACATTCCGATCCCTCAAAAAATTTATTTTAAAGAATTTCACCCATAAAATCACAATTGGTATCATAGTCATATTTCAATAAGAAATGAGCAGAACTATGTAGTGTATGTGAGACGTAACCATTATCCATAAATATTCCAACTCATTGGAACCAAAACTGTTACATTGGCTCAAAATGGCTACAAAAATGCTCGTCAAAATAAGGGAAATTGTAGATATTGCCACACGTGCCTTGCAATCGCTTACAAGTTGTGGTTGATGTATACAATTCGCTATTCTGCCTTCCGTGCATAGACTACTAACAAGTCTGATGTACCTTGGTCAATTGTTACTATTGTCACCACTGACATTACCAGAAATATTCGATTTTTTTCACACAACAGATATAAATATCGACAAAGATTCACTTCTCAGGTTTGGACCATTTTTTAAAGTAAATGTAACTATCTTTGGTATGAACGCTGTTCATTTTTGTTATCTATCTTAAATTTGTCCCACTAGGGTGTTTATAGACCAAATTACTCAAGATGGCTTCCAAAATGGCAACCACATTTGGCAAAATGTTGATTTTTAATATATATCCCTAACATTTTCTGCTGTTCATAAAAGGTCTCAAAGTTTGACTAACTTGGTTATTAAACATAAAAGTTAATAAAATGCCAACTGCATATTCTATGCTGGTTGTCTCAGTACCTTGTGAAGTTATGATGCATGTACAATTCATTTTAAAGTATGCAGTGTGGAATTGTGCCAAAATCTTCTTTTGGGATTCTGACCATGTTTTTGAAAGGGAATGGGCATAACTTTGAAACGGAACTGAAATGAACCATAATATGATTGTGGCTAATCTGTCCCATTACAATTAACTATTGTCCGTAACATCGTTTAACGTTTCCACAATTGTACATAGATGCCATCAATACGGAGAACTCTCCAACATGACCTCTCCATAGATTAATATATATTTGAGTTATTGCGGAAAACGATAGCCACCCAATGTACACATGTACAACCAACCAGGTGCCTGTCATATATACATAAGAACCAAATAATTGACAATATAGTCACTCAATTTATACACATACATCTGACCCATAACCATAACCATACAGTCACACCTGGTTATATATGGACATACCACAGATGACCATATAGTCATGAGTCACAATGCAGGCACACCTGGTACACTCCCACACAAGACACATGATATTATAGTCACTCCATTATACATAATCACCACGTTCATGATCATAATTCAATCCTTGTATATATATTCACCTCACAATTGGTCATACGGTCACTCCATTTATACATATTCGCCACACCCATGGCCAAATAGCCATTCAAAATATACATATACGCCCAACCCATGACCATAAAGTCAATCCAGGTATACATATGTACATCACCAATAGCCACATAGCGCTCACACATGACCATATATGATCACACGTGTGTATACCCGTACACCCCACACATGATCATACAGCCATGAGTCACCATGCTTGCACAACAGGTATATCCATACACATGACCATAGAGTTACTCCCAGTATACCTATTCATCACATTCATGCTCATACATTCATTCCTTCTATAGCCATTCACCTCACAATTGGCCATACAGTCACTCCATGTATACACATTCGCCACAGCAGAGAATAAGCGGATAATAATGTTCGGGATACATATAAAATATACACTTTTCAATTTGGTTGTCATTTTGGAAGTCATCTTGAGTAATTTGGTCTATAAAGTGTGACACATTTAAGATAGATCAACACAATAAAGACCTTTCATACCAAAGATAATTACATTTTACAACAACAAAATTGAGGGATCAGTAGGAACTAGGACTCCAAGAATTACATATTTCCTTGCTCCAATGATCAGTTAACATAAACAAATCTATATCTATATTTGCGAATGTCTGTCTGTCTGTCTGTGTTCTATAGAAATCCACAGGGGACCATCTAGATGATGCCAAGGGGTTTACTAGGAGTAGCTTTTTACGAGAAAGATAATGGTCGGGGTTAGAATTTTCTAAAGTTACGCCGTTGTTGTCAGGGGCAGAACAGGGGAGGGGCAGAACAAAAATTTGTCGCCGATTGCCACCAAACTTATATATAATCATCCCCATAATATGAGGAATCTAATGGTGTGGTTTAAATATGGCAAAAGTCGCGCCGTTCGCGTCAGGGGTGCCTGGAAGGGGGGGGCAGATTTTTGTTCTGTCGCCGATTGCCACGAAACGTATCTATAATCATCCCTATGATATGAATAATCCAACGGTGTGGTTTAAATATGCCAAAAGTGCCGTCGTTCGAGTCAGGGATGCACGGAAGGGGAGAGGGCACCAACATTGATAAAACTAATTTTAGCGCCGATTTCCACCAAACTGATATATATTCTTCTTCATGATACAAGAATCTAATGTGCGATTTATCAACGCCAAATTGTTGTCTTTTGGATGAGAGATTGGGAGGGGTGGGCACTAAATTTGATAATAATTGGTTTAGTCGCCGATTGCCACCACACTTATAAAAAATCATCCCCATGGTATGAGGAGTCTAATGGTGTGGCTTATATCTGTCAAATGTGGTCTCATTCAAGTCACGGTTGCATTGAAAGGGACAGGGGCACCAAAATTGATGCACATTTTTTTTAGCGCCAATTTCCACCAAATTGATACACGTTCGTATCCATGATACGAGGAATCTAATCGTGTGATTTAAAGATGCCATAGTGGTGCTGTTTGTGTGAGAGATGGGGAGGGGAGGGATTGGCATCAAATTTGATAAAAAAATTGTTTAGTCGCCGATTATTACCAAACTTATAAACAATCATCTCAATGATATCAGGAGTGTAATCGTGTGGTTTAAGGATGTCACAAGCCATTCGCGTCAGTGGTGTATAGAGATGAGAGGGACACCAGATTGATACATATTCTTCTCCGTGATACGAGGAATTTTATCGTGTGGTTTAGATACCCCAAATCGGTGCCATATGGGTGAAAGATATGGGGACCTTAAATTTGATGCGATTTTGTATATTCGCCAATTTTCACCAATTTCATATATATGCATCTCTAATCTCTAATGAGTTTTAGTGTGTGCAGCATGAGTCCGAAATAGGGACTGGAGGGTCACCAAAACTTATACAAAATATTTTTAGTACCAATTACCATCAAATTCAGACACGTTCTTCTCAAATGATACAAGAAATCAAATCATGCTGTCTGTCTGTCTTTCTGTCTGTCTGTGTGCGTTCTATATATAACTTCACGCGGTACAATCGAGATGGCACCAAGGCGTTCTAAGAGGGGTAACTTTTTACAAGGAAGATAATGGTGCGGGTTAAAAAAAATTTAAATGACGCTGTTGGTGTCAGGGGAAGAAAAGGGGGAGATCGACAAAATTAAAAAAATATGGTGAAATGGTTTTGTCGCCGATTTCCACCAAACGAATACATAATCACCTTCGCAATATGGCGTTGTTCGAGTCAGCGTTGCATCAACAATTGATTTAATAAACTATTTTTAGCCCAGATTTCCACCAAATTGATATATTATTCTTCTTAAGTTAAGAAGATATAATTGTTCAAGTGACTTCAGTTGGTCACCATATGTCGGGATTGTGAAATGTGAACGCTCAAAACTACTTAAAATGATATGGAGATGGCCTGGGTGACTGTATATACTTATATGTGGATATCGGCGAATAGCAATCTTATCAATAATAGTGCATATCCGCTCGCCATCCGTGACGCAAACGACACCAAATGTGATATAATTCATGGTATATCATTAGAGAAAAACGTGTATGAGTTTGGTGGAAATTGGTGCCAAATATATTTGTATCAGCTTTTGCCTCTTTTTGGCATATTTAAACCACGCCCATTAGACTCATGGATGCATGATATACTGGCGATGATTATATATATGTTTGGTGGTAATCAGCAACTAAACAAATTCTGACTTAACTGTCATATTTATATGGGTATGGCAATCAGGGCATTCACACAATGGGCTAGCAAAAAGAGATACATAGAAGAAGCATTAAACGTATATTTATCATTATATTGAAGAGATTCATATATTCGTGCAAACTGAGAGACCTCGAACCGTCAGAGGATTGCATATATATAACAAAATTGAGTCTGTTCCATACAATACAGTTTCCACACAAAAATTACAATTTGTGAAGAGATATGGAAGGCCTGTTCAAAAATAGTGGTCACAGTGTGCAATCAAATATAGTTTCTTCTGATATACAAGAAAATGCAGTTAGTAGCACAAGACTTTTCAGGATCCTCCCAATACTGCCATCTGACAAGGGTTTTAGAACAGACTCATCGACTGACATAAACGACTCAAAATCTCGCTCTGTGCCTGGCACATGTAGCTGATATATTTGCGCAGCAACATTTCGTTTAAACTGAGAATATTTAGCCAATATATAGCACCATGAACAGAGGAGCACCTGGAAATTTCTTTGAAACATCTGTATCTTCATTGAGATATGATAGCCAGGTGTCCTCGAGATCTTAGTCCAACCAACTAGATTGATTGATACATCTCAATATGTAATACCCAATTATCATCCTTTATCAAACTAATGTGTTTATGATGTTCGTGTATCATAGTATAACGTCTAATGTATACGCCAGTTGTAAATGAATAAATAATTCATTATTGGTGGAACGGATTAATCGCGATAAACAGAATGACAATTGACAATGTGAGCCACTACTTATATTCCATGACTGTATAATCATATTTTGTGATGCTATTTGAACATACAATTTATGAGAAAACGTATAACACTTTAAGCAAGAGCATTCACTGTTCACAACAAATATCCACAGCATACAGAGGGTTTAATATCGCATTAACCTGGGCAACGCCGGTAACCCTGCTAGTACAAAATAAAGTCACAATTCTCAACCAGTTCAAATCATCAGAAACTGATCTAGATTGAAAATACGACATATTTTCCACTTCCGGTGGCCATTTTAGCAGCCATCTTGGATGGGAAGATCCAATTATGACCTATAAAGGTGGCACTACATGTATGTCTTAGCTTAACAAAAATATATACATTGGTATACATTAGATGTTCCCGCTATAATTTGCATCAAATTCTGTGTCTAGTCAGAAAATACGGCGGCCATGATGGACGCCATCTTGTCTAGTGTCTACATGGCCACTATTTTTTTCGCGTTAAGTCAGGGTTAATGTACTCGTATACTGGACATTCGTAAACTAGATGGTCGAGGGCGTAGCCCGAGACCATTTAGTTTACGAATGTCCAGTAGCGAGTCCATTAACCGAATTAAAACACAGTGTTGTAATGTACAAGGAGAAATTACATTGATACAGATGAAAAATTCTGATAAATATCGATAAATGAGACGTTTACGAAAGTTTTTCGGGGGGAAATATTCCTTTGCAAACAGCGAATCGACGCCCCTTGACACGGGTCGTGTGAGTGATAATTGTACGTGGATTTTGTCGCGGTAACTATTGTCCAGTCATAAACAGCTGTCCAGTACAGCTTTATTCGAAATTAAACTTCGATATACGCAAAAATAAAACATTTGTTTTCCCTGTAAATACAACGTACTATATATTACATATAAATAGTGCGTTATATTTACAGAGAAAACAAATATTTTATATTAGTATACTGGACATTCGTTAACTAGATGGCCGAGGGCGCGACCATTTGTGACCCGCCATATCAAATCCAGTCGTAAATCGGGATTTTTTCCCCTGTGCCAATGCATTCTCTTATATATGCGAGTCGACCATAGGTCGACTCGCATATATAACAGAATGCATTGGCTTAACAATTTTTTACAATTTTAATAATTTTTTCTTGTATTCTTTAACAATTTTATAATTTCACCCATACAGAGCCCCAGACAAACATGAGCAGACGACACTCTTCTATATGCTTCTATATATGTGTGGGGCTCCCTGCAGGGTAATGGATGTTTTTTATTTTATGTCCTAAAAATTGTAAGAAACATTTATTTTAAAACAATGATAAAAAATTGTTAGGCCAATGCATTCTCTTATATATGCGAGGCGACCTATGGTCGACTCGCATATATAAGAGAATGCATTGGCACAGGGTAAAAACAATCCCGACTTACGACTGTATTTGATAAGGCGGGTCACATTTAGTTTACGAATGTCCAGTAGCGAGTCCACTAACCGACGTAAAACTGTTCTATAACACACAAGGATAAATTACATTGATATAACACACAAGGAGAAATTACATTTATATTTAACCCTAACCCTAACATACAAGGAGAAATTACATTGATATAACACACAAGGAGAAATTACATTTATATTTAACCCTAACCCTAACCCTAACCCTAATACACAAGGATAAATTACATTGATATAACGCATAAGGAGAAATTACATTTATATTTAACCCTAACCCTAACCCCAACACACAATGAGAAATTACATTTATAATTAACCCTAACCCTAACACACAAGGAGAAATTACATTTATATTTAACCCTAACCCTAACACATAAGGAGAAATTACATTTATATTTAACCCTAACCCTAACGCTAACACACAAGGAGAAATTACATTTATTTTTAACCTTAACCCTAACCCTAACACACAAGGAGAAATTACATTGATATTTAAGCCTAACCCTAACACACAAGGAAAAATTACATTGATATTTAACCCTAACCCTAACCCTAACCCTAACCCTAACACACAAGGAGAAATTACATTTATATTTAACCCTAACCCTAACCCTAACACACAAGGAGAAATTACATTGATATTTAACCCTAACCCTAACACACAAGGACAAATTACATTTATATTTATTTTCAGCAGATTATCGACTCACAATGAGGCGATTCTAAGCATTATCGATCTGAAACAAGTTGGTGTAAACAGTATTTATTCCATATTATTCATTATATATTACAAAACAAGACAAATGTTAATAGTGATGATATGAAAGGATTCGACAACAAGCTTTAAGCTTTTGGGAGTCGTTTCCGATTGGCTTAGGACAAGGTCCAACCCGTGAGAGTGATTTTAAAATATTTCAAATTGTTTCAAGTAAACGGGGGCTTCAGGTTTAAAATTGTTGACGTTTTATCGCGTGTACTAGTCTACTCACAGGATGGGCCGGTTCGATAGGTGTTTCAAGATCGGGTGGTTTCATATGGAATTATTTGGGTTATGTGGGAGTATGTTGGAAGGGTATGGCGGTTGTCAGATGAATATAAAAGAGTTTTATATGGAATTATTTTGTTTATGTGATAACAAGTTCGATTATAAGCAGATAATGTGCTAGTTTTTGGGAGAACAGGCTGAATATGTGGTATTCGTGAAAGCACCATAATAAAGGATCATCCTTCCCAAGGGGAATAAGTATACACAGGCTCATAGAATTTTACTTAATGCACAGAGCTTCCGTTGGGACTGGTATAATTTGCTAGAAATTTAACTTTCTCTATTTCAACTGTTTGCTTGACTCCCATAATCGCAATGATATTTTAAATATTATTATAAACCGGTTCACACCTCTCGGCCAATCAAATTGCTCCAATTCATGAACAATATTTCTTGTATGAATCTGTATTTCAACGGGGCCAAAATACAGACTTGAGCTAAATAGCACACATAAATTGACATTAATTGGATAATAAGCTGAAAGGAGATCGGGGCGGTAGGTGTGAAATTCTAACAATGCGCCATGATAATGATCGCACCAGTCACTGGGGAAGTTAAAACACGGATCATTCCATTATTAGCGGACATACCTATATCGGGGTGGTCTGCATGTGTGGGGCCCAACACTTTCGGTTGAATATGTTATGGTTTGTCGGGAGGGGCGGTTGATTGGAATTAAACTGAACGAGATCCAAACCTGTTTCGAATGTATAATCCACAATAATCACTTAATGATATTTTGACTGGTACATTGCGATAATTTCAAACTGTTCACATTTACATGCATGTGCGCGGAAAATACAGGCACTACACACATGTTTGCTTACGTCTTTTGTTATGAATGCCGGTGATATTTCATCACACAAACTTTATGCAATGTGGAATAGTTTCACTTCCGAGTCTGAACACAACCAGCACATTGTCTTCTGAACGATAATTCCATTATGGCAACAAGGCGAAAAATAACATAAACAGCTGAAACAGTTTATTGTCACAATGAATAATCTTTTTTATCAAGAAACACGTTATCAGTATAAAACGTTCTCAAATTCGGACATAAAATGGTTTATCAATGCTAATATATAATGCAGACGCATGCAAGTGAGCCGATGGTCAACGGACATTTGACTGATTATTCAACAGGAGTAGCGAACACCACAATCCATTCAATTAACTTTTGATTAGGTAATCATCGAAAATTAATGTGGCTCAATTGTGTTTGCATTGGTGTGTGAACCGTTTTATAAATATGTCATAACCCCCTTGACTATCTGTACAAGGACTACAGACCGCAGCCGCTTCGCGGCTTTTGTCTATATTCTTTGTACAGATAGCCAAGGGGGTTATAACCTATACATATAAACCGGTATTACTTATTATGAGGGGTAGGAATGGTAGCCTATGATTTATAATAATTCATAGATACCCCTATTCCTTATTATAAAGGATATGAAATACAAGCCATCTATTCAATAATATATAGTGATACTTGTTTAGGGGGTAGCAGGAAGACAGCCAGATAGGGCTATGCTAACCCCAACAATATACAACAAGGATATAGGTGGTAGCCTATGATTTATAATATTAATATAGTCCGGTATTCCTTATTATAAGGGGTACGGGGGTAGTCTCTGATTTATAATAAGAGAGAGAGATTCTTTATTGCCTCCTTGAAGGAGAGATATTTGTACAATTATATACATACATTTAGATATAAATACAACGGTGAAGTGTGAGCATAATTAATATAGTGATTACATAAAACGTGCATGCGTATTATCATGCTCACTTTGGTACGGGTGAGTTGCGTCTTATCTGTGGAACTATTATCGGAGTGAGAAAAGTTAAATGAATTACAATTATAGTAATAAAAGTAAAGTAAGTGGGAAGAAAAAAAATTTGTATTTGCCACTTGGAGAACAAAAAAATATATATATATATAAAATAAAATGCGCATCCGAATGGTTGCGCACCCGATGCTCGACAACATTACTATATATCGTTATATGATATACATAATGTATAAATTTTCTCTCTTCTGCATTTAAGCTACGTCACATGCGTGTGGGCTGTAATTTTCTGAATTAATCTGACAACAATTATTTTGCCCTAATTAGGGAACACATTACAAATAATAAAGATGCAGACATATCAATAAGAGAGTCCCGATATTGTCCAACGGCGTCCAAGAGTGATGGGTGATCACTTCCCAAGATTAGAGACGACAAGTCCTCCTTCTCTAGTCCGAACATGTATAAATACACTTGGATACCGCAGTAGTCGATGACCCGTTCCCAGAAACTATTTCGCAGCGACAGGATCGGGAATGATGAGCACGTGAACTTAATGTGCTCAAGTTCGTTATCATATATACACAAGGCACTGACGACAGGTAAGATTATCTGGGTACGTTGTCCTGTTAAGAAGAATTGCAAGGTTCTTGTATTTTGATGATAATGTAGGTTGTGATCGCAAACGCTTCCAAACGTACCAGCCGGAGAGTGGGTCTGAAACAACCTTCCAGAACACACTCAGGTCAGAATGGTTTGAGACTGACGTGCGCCACGACGAGATATAAAACAGTTTTACTGTCTCCCTCACGATACGTTTCCATGTAGGTTGGTTTGGAAATACACCAAGGTCTAAAATATTATCCAGGAAAGAATCAAGGCGATAGGCTCTTAATATAGGTAGTATCTCCTTGACGAATATATGGCAATTGGTTGCACGATATAACATTTATTTGTAGCGCTATATTATAGTATATTTAATATATAACTATATGTACTATTATACATCCTCATATATACATGTGCACATATATTCGCGCTGCAATCGCGCATATCCAATGTATACACATAATTGATACTGCATTTTAGTATATATATGTATAACATACCGGTATAGTAAGGCCTCTATATCTACGCGTGACCATTTTGTGACCGTAACCGGAATCCACCTTTAAATAAATCGACCGATGCATTAGATTCGACGCGACAAAGATGCGTCCGTCTGAAACAAAATTGACCGCAGTCGCATCACCGACGGATTTAATACAATTAGATTCGAGTCGACAGAAATCCGTCGTTTGGAATGGGTCTTAGACTCAACGGGCTTCATATTATCGGTGACATTACAAACCCAATCTACACATACTTTTGCCAATTGCTGTATTTTAGACATAACTATATGGTCTATTGCAGCTATTACACTACTGATAGTTACAATGGGTAAAACGTGAGTCGGTATCGTCGTATATATTATTATTAGTATCGCCATTAAGCGAAATTACTGCCAACGTTCGTGAAAAATAAGAAATTCGCCATAGGGATCAGTGTTAAATTTTGATCGCAACTGTAGCAAGCTAGAATCATCATTATTATCGGGGGGGGGGTAATACAAAATTAGCAGGAACGTATGCCGGGGTGGGTGGGTGGTCTGTGAGGCAAAATAAATACTAAAGACATTGTGCGCCCATATATGACATTTGTAACAGTTTAAAACATATTTTGACAAAAACATGGAGATGACATTATGCTACGGCATGTTGTATATGGGACGGCGAGGTGAAAAACTTCCTTCCCTACACCCTTCAGAAAGAAGCATCGAAAAATGTAAAACTAAATAAATAAACTTGTCCTCATGTAACTAAGACCTTTGAGCCTAGACCATGGTGTGAATGGAATAAGAGCTAGCAGCTGTCTCAAACATCAATGTGACTATCAATGGCTAGAAAATAACTCATCAGTGCATCAAGCCAATCAGTGAATTATCATCAGTGCATCAAGCCAATCAGTGCATCAAGCCAATCAGTGCATCAAGCCAATCAGTGAATTATTTCCATGTCCATGTCATCAACTCAGATGATCTGTCACTCTCACAACAACTGGAGTATCCAAGTTTGGCATGGTGACTGCTTGTCATCTTTATATATAACAGGGTAAGATCTGTCAGTCTGGATTTTTCTCCCAGATCCCTGGACCGATTTCAACCAAATTTGGTGTGGTGACTTGGAGTACCCTGGCGGATGTTCACCCCCGTGTACATGGTATCGCCAACCCGGAAGGTATCGCCAAACCAGACCATGCGGTTTGAAAAATGAACATATCTTCCTTCAGTTGAATCTATATATCTCCCAGTTGAATTGTGATGTCCATTATTCAAAAACAAATTCGTAAAGATAGCGATGGGATGATAGCGACCATAGCTTGCTCTCACCCCGATAAATTTAATGGAAATTCCGGCTCATTTGAGATTTTATCATAAATAGTAGACACGTTTTGACGTTAGGTCGGTTGAAACGTAACTATCAGCCATTGACGGTGGATAATGCGTGCATCAATAGAACAATATATGTTTAGTTAAGCATAAAATTGTCTAGCCTATAGAGCGGTTCGCAAAAATACTATCCGCGACCAAGTGTGGGTACCCACCATAATTTCGGGTGTCAAAGTCGCGGATCGATCCTGCGATGTGATGTCGCCAAACCGGATTTGGGATGTCAAAGATGCGGATGACCGTTTGTGCTTGAAAATATTCCCATTATAATTCGGAGAGGCCGGCACGTGGACAATCTTTAGGGTGATGGTGCATGTGCAAGGTCGAAACATGCATGTCTGTTTGTGTTTTATGTTCTAATGTCATCTTAATAGTATACGCTATTTTGTGTTATTCGATATTATATATACAACGAATGGAAACATTAAATCAGTGTAAATCATCGACGCGTAGTAACTAGCTGTTGTCATGGTAACATGGGGTATACATTTGATTGTTTGTTTTCTTGATATTTGACGTGTAGTAACTAGCTGTTGTCATGGTTACATGAGGTGTACTTTTGATTGTTTGTTTTATTGAGGTTTTTCGTCGTGTCAGCCGCTAGATCATATTTGATTTTTTGTCCATGATATGGTCGATATGGCTGAAGGAACGACCGCGCATTTTACCGACACCATTATTCCCCATCAACACCATAAGACAATCAGCAGGACAAAACAACCACAGCGCGATAACTTAAACCCTACATTGATTATCCCATTCAGTTATAAAAATATCATTGGAACAGTCTATTATTAATTTGGAGGGGTGTTCACGCAATAAAAGCAGACGACAGACTGAAAAAAAAGAGGAGAACACAAAAGCTGAATTATTCATATCCCTTGGTTGGAAATGTTCAGATAATGAGGTCGTTTGTTAATCTTATTATCTGAACATTTCATAAGGAACTACTTGTCACTAAGTATTTAGTGTGTATAAGGGGTTAACCCTTTACCCAACATAAGGGCCCTGTGCCATTGCATTCTCTTATATATGCGAGTCGACCATAGGTCGCCTCGCATATATAAGAGAATGCAGTGGTTTAACACATTAAAAATTGTTAAAGAATGTAAGAAAAAATGGTAAACAGTGTTAAAAAAAGATTTTTTTTAGGCCAATGCATTCTCTTATATATGCGAGGCGACCTGTGGTCGACTCGCATATATAAGAGAATGCATTGGCACAGGGCATAACTGTAACTATCACAATGTGGTCAAGGAGCCGGTTCCAATGATATCCATATTTGTATGGTTCTATTGAGACAGACCGAAGATATTTTAGGCTGTTGAAGCTTTATTTGGCCGGTTTTGGCCGGTTTGTTGGGTAAAGGGGTTAACCAGGTTTGATATTACGAGCCATTTTACTCTGATTATGGCTCACAAGCCTGAGTTTAGTGTGCCTGTCATTTGTAGAATGAGGTCCCCAGAGGGTGAATTTAGTGAGGCTATCCTGCATAGTGGGCTAGCATCACTAAATTCACCCTCTGTAAACCTCATTCTGCATGGCCTCATATGCTATGGGAGACATAGACTCAGATTGAAGTTCCCAAATGGTGAATATTGTGATATACACACATTGGGAACCTCGATTATAAAGTATATCGTCTGCCAAGTTGGGGATATGGAGAAACTAAACTAAAAAAGAAATAGAATATATGTGAAGAAGTTTCTATGGAAATTTGATACTAAAGAAACTTTCGAGAGAAGATGAGGCCTATGCAGAATGAGGTCCCCAGAGGGTGAATTTAGAGATGCGAGATAGCGTCACTAAATTCACCCTCTGTGGACCTCATTCTGCAAATGAAAGGCACACTAAACTCAGGCTTGATGTCTGATACAGTTAATGGGGTACCACCTGGATGCTGGTTATGAAACTGATTGAGTTCCCAGACAGGTGTGACGCATGCGTTGTATAACGTTATGAAAGCCACTTCCGCTTCCTCTTAACAACAGGTGTTTGTTCTCATGGACTTATTGCTACACGGGTACAATCAAGTCGCATCAGTTGGAAGTTTTCCAACCATACATAAGGGGAGTCAGATTAGAAATTTCGAACCCGTTAGAAAGCTTGAGGTTTTTATATTGACACATCTAAACATCACCCTCTATAGCCACGTCGCTGTCCCGAAAAAAGCCAACACCCCAGTGTGCGCGAAGGTTTGGCGGCGTGTTGGACGGGGAAGCAAAATTGTGTGGTTGTTATACATGTAATCGGCCAAACTCCATGCAGGGTTTACCTCCCTTGGTGACTCGGTAAGACAGCTGCTGTCGTTGACATTTTACCCACATTTGGTGGACTTCCGCAACATGCTGCCCTTGTTAAGCGCACAAAACATCCAACAAACTTTGTGTAAATTTTGAAACTTAAGTTTGAAAAGTCCAACTAAAACCAGAGAACTATATTTCGAAGCGGTGTGATTTGGTTCTCCGATTAGTTTATCTGAACGCACATGGACGAAAATG
The DNA here is from genome assembly GCA_032622095.1 of Siphonodentalium dalli. Lineage (NCBI taxonomy): Eukaryota > Metazoa > Mollusca > Scaphopoda > Gadilida > Siphonodentaliidae > Siphonodentalium > Siphonodentalium dalli. The sequence continues at coordinate 244,838,385 of CP136065.1, forward strand.
TCCGGCAACACGCATGGCAAGTCAGACCCAAGAGTTCTAATTTGCTCCAATTTTGACAAGTTGCTTGCGAAAATCGTCAAAAAAACTACCGTTCTGATCCTCCGTTCTGTCATCAAGGTTTTAGTACGGGAATTGTTCTCAAAGCATATGGGAAATTTGATATTGGGCCGATCGGGTTTCGCCATTTTATCTGGAAAAACCCGCAGTAAATATAGAAACCGCAGACTAGTACCCAGCCGGTGACAGAGTCAGAAAGGAAGTATGACCGGTGCCCTCTGGTAGAGATTGATAATCGGCCGTAAACTGTCACACTTGGCATGTCTCCAGTCACCGAGTCATGACAGATGAGGAAATCTGACAGTCTCCCAGTCACGGTGTTGTCACGAATGAGTGATGCTAAGGGGTCAGGTTTGGATAATATATTCGCATGTATGTGTAGTGACACCCCACCCCCTTTCGCATTAACCGCCGCCCTGTTAGACCAGACACACACCTGACACAGTGTCATGTGTAATAAGGTAGCCTCAGGGGTTTGGCTGATAAATTCGCCTGTAGATGTAGTGACACACCCCTCCAACACCACCACCCCTCGTTAACAGCATCCCCCATAGACCCGCCACACCTGATGAGGTCTACAGCCACGGTGCCATGATGAACAAGAAAACCATAGTCAGAAATGGTAACGCCCTCAAGATCATATTAGTAGCCATATATCCAATATAACAACTTTAATGTGGTAATTGTGAAAAATATGTACAGGTAATGCCTATGTAGTTGATTATATGTGATATTTTTTTTATAATTTCATTTGAAATAGTGGTCTGAATAGCTCATGAAATAGCATGCAGAATAATAATCGGGCACAAATTTGCGATCTTCGTAACATGGTTCAAGTACGCAAACACAGAGCACGTTATATACTAAATGTGATTAGAAACGTGCTCGGTGCTTGCGTACTTGAACCTTAACCACATTTAGTCCACCAACTCCTGCGACATGGTCAGATATACTTGCCAATATACACCCCATGAGGGCATAAATGTTTATCTAAGAATAGCCTCAGAATGCACTTATTTTGACCTCTCATAAGGATTAATTAAAATACATGTAATGGTTCCGTGAGGGTAAATTAAAATATGGTCACAGCCAGAGAGGTTTAATTGAAATATGGTCCGTGAGGGTAAATTAAAATATGGTCACATCACGGTTAAATAAAATATGGTCCCATGAGGGTTAATTAATATATGGTCCAATGAGGGTTAATAAAAAATATGGTCCCATGATTTGTAATTAAATTGTAGCTTGATTGTTAATTAAAATATATTCCCATGAGGGTTACTAAAAATGTGGACCAATGGGGGTAATTGAAATATGGTCCCATTAAGGTCGATTTAAATATGATAACGTGACTTAATTAAAGAATGAATATATGGTCCCATTATGAGGATTAATTAAAATTAAAATATGGTCTCATCAGTGTTGATTAAACTACGGTACCGCTGGGGTTAAATACAATATAGTCCCATGAGGGTTAATTAACATATGGTCCAATGAGGACTAATTATAATATGCCCCCTTCCCTATGAGGATCAATTAAAACACTGTCACAGGAAGGAGGGTAATTTGTGAACACTCTTCAATTCATATAGCCTTCTGCTATATCCTCGGTACACATAAATAAATATGATGATTAGAATTAGGCCACATTGTATGTTAAACAACCAATGTGAAGGGTTAGTGTTGGAACTTTTCATAATAACATCTCTATTCATAGCTCCGATATATTCCGCATACAAAGAAATGAAAAGTCAATATTTACAAACAGCACGAAGGAGTAACGTGGCAATTGGTTAATAATTACCATCCCAATTCATTTAGAAAAATACATGCCGATATTGGTCGCGTATAACTAAAAGAAAAAGTTCGCTAAACGATATTAAATAACATGTTAAACACCGAGATAAACAAACACCACGTAGGATTCATATTAGAATTAAATTTCTTATACAACTGTCAAATCCCCGTGCAGTATAATAGTAGATAGCATTCCGATCAGTGTTTGCCATGGCCCGAAATTTTTTGTAGCCAATTTTTTAGCCACTTGTGCACATTTTGTTAGCCACTTTTTAAAACGTTTAGCCACATATTGTGGGATAAATTAGCACAAGATGTAATACGATATAAACAATTATTTTACTCAATGTTATCAGCACTTATAATACATCACAATATACAACATCAATAAATTAACAATAACGTTCAAAATTCAAACACTGTTAAGCATCTTACGCGATTTGACATCCTTCCACTTTCTGAATGCCAGTTCAAAATCAAACTGGTCAATTGGAGGCCCTTCAATTGATATTTTCATTTCCGATTTATGTCACGTGGAAATAAACGAACGATGTTCAAATAACAATGCAACAAAGCAGGTTAAAGAACAATAGAATCACATAACGCACAGCGCGCAAATGGTTAACACGCGAATTCCCTTTAGAATTAATCGGCTCGCACTTTTTGGCATGCGAATAACAAACCATGTGTCAATCAAACATGTCTCGAGAGGCGCCCGCAGCATGAAATAATAATGTAAACGACAATAAACGAAATTCAATTTCCAACTAGACCTTTTACCGGACTCGGCCTCCGGGTCGCACTACAACTTTAAATGTGTCCCAAAAATCCCCATTTATATAAAGAAAACCTCCACGCGCCCATTGAATACCAAGAAACAGCAGCTTCGTATACACACGGATGGCGTAATGAGGTAGCCTGAGGGTTTGTATAATAGATTCGCCTGTATAATTAGTGACACCCCACTGCGTTAACCACATCCCTGATATACCCGACACACCTGGCAGGTCTCCAGCCACGGTGCCATGATGAATGGGGTAGGCTGAGGGGTTTTATAATAGATTCGTCTCCGCTTAAGGACCCTCTTGGAGATGAGTGGACTAATTTGAGTTAATCACTCTGACGGCGTAGTAATACAGTACTCACGTCCCGGTGGGAGATCACGAGGTTTGAATTACTGTCGTCTGCTCCCCCTATATAATGTCTACCTGCTGTGAGCCACCTGTTCGTCTCATTAAAGCAACACATACTCTTCAGACGTCGAAATGGCACCATGTGGCTCAGTTGGTGAGGTGCCTGGCGCACTATACTCTAGTGACAATGGGGCTATATACAGTTGTATTGAATCGATTATATTGCCATTTCCGTTCAGACTCTATCCACATTTCAAATGATTTTTTACAGCATGTTTGAGTATTTAGATAGACGCCATTATTGAAGGTCACGAAAATGTTGAGTGTGAAATTATAGTATATTATACCAAACGAGTAGATCGAGTCCCAGATATATATCAGTTGTGAAATCACGAACTGTGATGTCATCGTGCAGTATACTAGTCACAATATCGCAATAATAATACAAGGAAACGATTATAAAGCGCTCCGTTTGCAATATTATACGCCCTATCACTAACTCGCGGCCATATTGGATCCACCAGGCCCGGTTCCGTGGTTTTATTGTTACATGTCAAAGTTCCGGAGTAGCATTTCGATATATGGAAGTCATGCATATTCAAAAGCTCAATATATGGAAATGCTACTTCAGAACTTTGACCTGTAGCACTAAAACCACGGAACCGAGTCTGGATGGATCTCATATATAAACCGCGGAACAGGGACTGGATGAACTCAATAGGCTGTGACTTAGTGAGCTCGCTTATATTGCAATATTTCGCGCTCAATACATTGCGTATGACAATATATATATATGGACAGTATATCAATATGACGCGTTGATCAGTTGCAATATGTTCCTAAATTTTTAAAACTTCTATTTGAACGACGTTGGTTAGTCACTGAAAGACGATTTCTGTATTATGGCATGAAATAAGATAAATTATTAGTTCCCACAATTGGTGAACATAATAGTATACTCCAGTTAAATATAGAATTCAAACTCAATGCAGCTCCCTCTCCGTTATCACTGCCGGAAGGATGGCACTATGCGGACCGATACATATATTTTTACATATTGTTGGAACTATATTTAGTAACTTATTGTCTTATTTTGACCACAAAAAGTGTGCATGCAATACTGCTGATTCTTTCGGTATTGATAAGCATAATATGAACTGAGCCAGACATCGACAATTTTAATCCTAAAACATAAGAACTAATATCATGTCAGAAATCCTTACCAACTGTCCTTTCATGTGGCAGTGGTATCTTAGCGGAGCGATCAGAAATAACTCTGCCTGAATTATAAAACACGGGTTCCTACTCTCATAATTCGTTGTTCCGACTCTATTCTCACGACATATAGTGTGCTTCGACGCTATACGCCCTGTCACTAATTCGCGGCCATATTGGATCTACCAGGCCCGGTTCCGTTGTTTTAGCGCTACAGGTCAAAGTTCTTGAGTAGCATTTCCATATATGCAAGTCATGAATAATAAAAAGCTCCATATATGGAAATGCTACTCCAGAACTTTGACCTGTGGCACTAAAACAACTGAACCAGGGCTGGATTAATCTCTGAAACCACGGAACGGAGCTGGGTGAACCCAATATGGCCGCGACTCGGTGATCTCGCTTATTATTGTGAAATAGATCAAATCATTGAACAAGTATATGTTGTATACTATTGGCTTTGTGTGCATATATATAACACTAGAAGGTGACCCGACTTCGTCCGGGTTTGACCTTGAATTGTCTATTTTGAAGGCCAAGGTCAAGTGGGGGTCACGATTTGACCCGTCCAAAACACAGTGCCCGAACAAAAGTACCCGACAAAAGTACCCGTCGAAATCCATCCGGTTTTACCCGATTTGACCTTGAATTGACTATTTTGAAGGTCAGGTGGGGTCAAACACCAACACCCCAAAAATGGTGGAAATCGGCCCAGCGGATACCGGGAAATCGGCTATTCACCCGGGCTATTCAAAAACCAAATTTCAAGTCGATAGCTCCACCCGTTTCCGAGATCTGGTCTGCGCATGCGCGAAGCTGGCGTCGCACGGGCTCGGCGACCCGATAAAATTCGTATCCGGGGCAAGATACATTCACATAGCAAATTTCAAGTCGATAGCTCCACCCGTTTCCGAGATCTCGTCTGCGCATGCGCAAAGCGGGCGCCGCACGGGCTCGCCAATACGACAACGTCCACCGCCTGGTCAAACTACACACACGTACCAAGTTTCGTCCCGATCGGTCGAGAATCGTATATTTGTATAAATGACAGACAAACATACATACAGACAGACAGACAGACAAACAGAGGTCTTCAAAATATATATGAGATGATGATTTGAACAGAATTTCGTTAAAACACGGCCAAATTGTGAGTCCTATTATTCCTGCTGTTATATATATACATACTAACTTTTTAAACTTGGCCTGCTGTTAACTTATCTTCCAACTACAGATGTGTGCTCACCAAAATAGCTATTGATCCAGTTTTCATAAGATCCGCTGCTCAAAATATCACTGCAAGAGTAACTTATTGGACGCAACAGATACCGAACATTCGTTTCGGTGTCAATGTCGCGGAAATCAGACAGAGTGGCCATGTAATCACATTGAGTTAACATTCCATGAAACTTGATAGATATTTGATTTCTATTTATAGGAACATATGTAGCTAGTGTCGTCGCTTAAACTGTTTATGACCGTGAGGGGATTTCAGCATATATTGGGCGAGGCTCTGTCAAGTCCAATAGATGCCAAATTCCCCGAGCGGACAAAAACAGCTTAAGCGACAATATTAGCTACATATTTTATTTATCCATCGCACAAAAGTTGCCTTTTATAAAGTATATCTGTTATTTTCCTCAGTTTTACATTATTTTACTTCGATGACGCCCTTACTTTTGTTAGGTTAAGCAAACTAATTAGCATTCATTACGTGCAAAAACCGGAGTGCAGCTAAGAGTGAAATAGTTCGTTTGGGGTTTTTTTTAATAGTTATTCTAAGCTGGCGTTGTACTAATGGTTTATAGTTGTTTTAGAACGAAAACACACACCCGTTTGCGAATATTGTATCAATTTATGAATTATGGACGATAAAACGTCCCAACCACTAACCCCTATAATATCATTGAAAACCCCATTAGTCTACGACTCGTTGTGGGCTTAAAGCATTAATGTCGTAATCGGAAAATCTTGTTACTGTGTCTTTCGATTACTGGTATTGCAAATGGGTATTATGTAAATTGAATTACAATGTAAGTTCATTCGTAGCGTTAGTTTACCTTTTGTTGAGAAAATAAGACAAAATAAATAACGACACTATAGTAATTACAGTCTACACACATCGGGGCGAGTGAAAAGTGATCGAAATTCCTTATGTGAAATATAATAAGAATGTCATCACGAATTTACCGTTCTACTGTGCGAAGATGGGCGGTGCGGTACTGTGCGAAACGAAATAACATATATTTAATAAGGAATTAATTGTTATCATAAGACTATATAGTACATGCATGCATGTGATAATCCATAAATATACTATTTTCTGAAATCGAAAGGACATACTTATGAACAAAGCAGAAGATACGTTCAGGCGAACTCGGTCAATGGGGAAAGTTACAGGATGATGTTGTTCGTCGATTTTCGTTGAAATCGACATGGTTTACACCCTTTGAATGAAATGAACAGCTATGAAATGGACACGCTTCTCGACAGTGTATCTCGGCCGCAGTGCTCACACAGCGTCAAGAAAAGAAATAAATTGGTTAAATTCATTAAAGATGTCCCCGTTTCCCTCTCGACAAGGTATAACTATTTTCACTTTGATGTTGATATACTAGTAGTTTATAACCATGAATAGTCTAGCTGTCGGCCAAGACTACCCGGAAGTACGATGTATTTGCCTAATTTATACTCGAAATTAGGATTGGGGTCCATTCATTCGACGAACCAAGGAAATATAGCCTTATGTGAATATTATTTGGAGGGAATACCAGAGAATCTATAAACTGATTTTGATAAAATAAAAAAAAGCCACAGCTACCCTCGTGTGAGTGGTTTTGCTTTGGTTCGTTAATTAAGCTATAGCGTATATGATCATATTATTGTAATGCAGAGTTCAGTCACCAGCGTAGCGAAGGAACTGCGCTCTGGCTTGAAGTCTGGCCAGAATTTTACGAGACGCTTTTAATATTGGCAGCAAAAATTAAAAAATAATATGTTGACGTGAACTATTATGCATATACGAATTGTTTCATTACTCTGTATATGAATTGAATATCTAGACACGGTTATAGACCAATCAGTGCCCAGTGTCGATAACTTGCCCGCGGTATTAGGTCCCGAACAATTAATAACACTGGTTCGAATACACCATCCAATGTAACCTTACCACAAAAGTATATATTTGTTCGTTATCATCTAAAACGAAAGCACCAAAAAAAACATCGCAAATATAGAGTTATCACTCTTGTTACGTGGTTACGCTCGACAACCTGGCATGTCCAAAGATCTATTCGAACATGATGAGTTCATCATATACGTGTTGATTACCTCAATTTATGAAGAGCATATGCATAGCGTTACACAGAATACATAGCGTTACACAGAATACATAAGTCACCGATTCCGATATTGAAGTACTTTACAATACAGGCAGAGATATGGATATAGTGCTGAAGAACGAGTGAGCGCAGAGAGAAGAGAGGGAGGGAGAGAGGGTGGAGAGAGAAGTGAGTAGGATAGTTTGCAGCAATTGTCGTTTATCGATCTCGCACACAAGTGGTTACTGTCCCAAAGTATGTTTGAATGCAGAACACAAGCTCCATGCAATAGTAATATTATACACCACCAGTCAGAAGAAGTGGTATAATGAGGTAGTATTGAGGTAGTATTGAGGTATATTGAGCGCGCCTAATTTCGAAAAAGTTGCGATCATAGCGCAATGCCAAAATTGCATACAGACCCGATAGTTTTATATTTATATTAGATAAATACTGTGCATATAGTGTACATATAGTATACATATAGCATTTACAACTATAATTATATACAAATCTAAATTATGTCTCTATTCAGGCAATACGCACAGGCTTGACTACCAAAAGATAACAGGCATATCGGGGTTCACGATATGATGGCTATTGGTATACAATCGCGACCACGGGAGGCACGTGATATTCGATTGAATATCAGAATGTAGGGTATCATATAATACCATATCCCATAATATGTCAAATATAGCGAATTATCGAAATATGAAATAAAACGAAAAAGCGAAATAGGAAAATACATCGAAAATCGATATAGGAAAATACAGCGAAATAGCGAAATAGGGAGAAATATAGAACGAAATATAGAAATATGAAATTAGTTTTATAAACGAATAACGGAGATATTTGAAAAAGTGTCTTTGACGAAATAACGGACATATTTGGAGAAGTGTTTTAAAGAGCGAAATAACGGAGATATTTGAAAAAAGTGTCTTTGACGAAATAACGGACATATTTGGAGAAGTGTTTTAAAGAGTAAATACAGGGCTAAAATCACTGAAACATCGCTTCATGGTACGACCCCGAGCAGGAAAATGACAAACTTGCTCACGTAAACCATATAAGATGCAGGAAGGCGTGACACTGACTCATATGAGTGTTCATTGTTTCAATATGCGTGAACAAATTACCATGGCAATGGCACAATGAGATGTCCTTCAACCCAAATCAAGTTTGGAAGTCGGTCTAGATCTTAGCTCATGTCGGGGTCCCTCTGTATGTTGATAACAAATCCACGCTTTTCGGGACTAGAACCAGCTTCTTCGTCGCTAAACAGTTAAATACGCTGAAGGGGCCACTCTCACCAAAAACATTGCTGAAGGGTACACATGGTTTGTGATCGTCACTAACACAGTTACTTAAACTGTGTTTCTGAAAGTCTGTCGACTATCAGCAGTTTGTTTTCAGTTTATTTTAATGTTCTTTGGAACGTAAACAATTATTCTCTAACATAAATCATGGCAGATACGAAAACTAAACGTCATTTAGAATGATATTTCAAAACCTGTGTACCCTTCAGCGCATTTCCACAACGTGTGTACCCTTCGGCACTTTTTTTGGGTTTGAGTGACCCCTTCAACGTTAATTACGGCCTATAGTTGCCTATGCACATTGCCCACTGAACCACTGGAGGCTCCCGATGTGGCACTGATATTTTGATCTGTTACCAGCAGGTTGTAGATCAGATTTATGTTTTCTTTGTGGTTGTGAGTTGGAAATGAGTCAGGGTAATTAGGTTTTGGTTTCTTCCTCCACTGCGCAGACTCACTGAGAGGCTCTTGTGATTTTACCCGAGTAATTGACCTTAGTCGATTGCCACTTCATTACAAAACGTACTCGAGCTATACCATGCCAAAACCACTTGACTGCTCCAGTTTACTGTGCCGGGCGAGAACACATTTGAAATAAAGAGTGGTATTGATTGGCCACTAGTTGCTTGGTTAGTAGTATGGCTAGGTAATTTTAATTAACTTCGTTCAGTCGCCGACACATAACGACGTTATCGGGTTCATTGGTCGAGAAAATACCACCAATAGGGTCAATTTGACTGCACTGTTAAAAATCCATCCTTAACCCTTTCATGACGGGAGCCGCGCTGGTGCAGCATTAAAGACCATTTGACAGTGCATTCTTGTATATATGCGAGTGTACCATGTGGAGCCTTGCGTATAATAGAGAATACATTGCATTGTAAATATTGCTAAGCCAATGAGAATGCATTGGCACAGGGTTTTTGCAAGGAAGTTCCAGTCACGAAGGGCAAGGAATTCAGGACGCAGTTAAGGATGATATATAATGAACATATTTGCTTATTTTGGCTGAAACAAACATTCTAAGCAATAAATTTAAACTAAAATGCACTGTTAACAAAAATCCGTTCTCATACGGTACAAAGTTCCTGAAAATTGCTGCCGGTACATAGTCCCGTAAGGTTGATGAACATTTACCAGTTTTGTTACGGATCTATGTCCAGTATGAATATGGAACTTTGTTCCATAGCCGTACAGAACATTTGGCGGTAATGTAATGGTACAATTTTCCGTAACCATTACACTGTTAGAAAAGAGGCACAGGAACCAAGCTGAAGAACCAGTAGTTGGTTCTTCGTATTTCAAACACAGTTGTAGAACCAAAATTACCTACAATTACTACTGTTTGGTTCTTGAGAATTGAAGAACCAACATGGACAGACGGATTACTTACAACTAAACTTCAATCATCGTCGTCGTTTTCGTCGTCATCATCATCGTCGTCATCGTAATCATCGTAAGAATCTTCACCGCCATCGCAATCGTCATCGTCAACACCGTCGTCATCATCACTGTCGTGATCGTAGTCATCACCATTAGCATGATCACCATCACCATCTATATCTTCGTCGTAGTCACCGTCTTCATCGTCGTCGTAGTCATTATCATCATCGCTGTCCTGTTGTCTTCGTCGTCATCATCATGATCATCATCGCTGTCGTCGTAGTTATCATAATAGCCGTTTTCAGCATCGCTGTCGTCGTCGTAGTCATTAACATCATCGCTGTCGTCGTACGGTCGTAGTCATCATCAGTGCTGTCATCGTCGAAGCCACCATCATCAGCTGTAGTCGTATTCATCATCATAATCATCGAAGTTGTCGTCGTAGTCATCATCATCATCATCTCATCATCGATGTTGTCGTCGTAATCATCATACTCGCTGTTCGTTGTCATCATTATCGCTATCGTCGTTGTTGTCATAATCATCGTCGTCATCTTAGTCATCATCGTCGTTGTCATCATAATCATCTCCGCTATTGGCAGCATGCCAGCATCATCCTAATTATTACCATCATCACCGTCGTCTTGCAGCAACATGGTCGACATTATCATAATAGCCATCGATGTCGACATGGTCATCATTATCATCATCATTATCGTCGTCGTTCACTTCATCGACGCCATCTGTGTCAATTACGATCACCGTCGAAGTTGTCGTATATATAGTTGTTTTCGTCGTCACCATCACCGCTATAATCTTCACCATCCGCACGCATTAAAGCTGTCCTTGTTTTCGTCGTTATCGTCAACATATTCTATTTATTACTTTGACGACGACAGCAATGATGATGATCATGACGAGGACAGTAATGATGATGATGAGCACGACGACGACAGTGATGATAATGATGACCACGACGACGACGATTATGCTGACGACGACGACGACGACGACGACGACGACGACGACGACGACATCGATGATGAAGATAACGACGACAATGTTGTTGATGACGATGACTACGACAGCGATGATGATGACACGACGACGACAACGACGATGCTTATTACAACGATGACGACAGCGATGATGATGATGACTACGACGACAGCGATTATGATGATGACTACGACGATAAAGATGATGATAATGACTACCACGACGATAAAGGTGATGGTGACTGCTGCGCGATGATGATGACTACGAGGACATCGATGATGATGACTACGAGGACATCGATGATGATGACTACGACGACAGCGATTATGATGATGACTACGACGATAAAGATGATGATAATGACTACCACGACGATAAAGATGATGATAATGACTACCACGACGATAAAGATGATGATAATGACTACCACGACGATAAAGATGATGGTGACTACTGCGCGATGATGAAGACTACGACGACAGCGATGGTGATGACAACGATGACGACTGATGATTATGACAACGACGGCAGCGATGATGATGATAATAACAATGTTGATGACTACGACGACGACAGCGATGATGATGCTGATGCTGATGATGATGATGATGACTATGGCGATGATGATGCTGGTGATGATGATGATGATGATGATGATGATGGTAAGGATGATGGCGACGATGACGATGACGACGGTGAAGATGATGATGATGATTGAAGTTTAGTTGTAAAAATTCCGTTTTGTCCAATTTTAGTTCTTCAGACGTACCTCGTGTTTTTCAATTCCAAAGAACCAAAAACAGCAGTGATTGTAGGTAATTTTCTTTATGTTTCCCATAGTTTTTTTTCAAATATCTTTCTTGATATATCTTTGATAACAATTTAATTTATACCAAAATGAAGTAAATTTTGTGAGGAATTTAATCATATCTATTATATATTTTGAAAGATATGTGTGTGTGTGTGTGTGTGTGTGTGTCTGTGTGTAATCGATGGACTCGAAAATGGCCCAGCCGATTTCGATGAAACTTGGTACGTGGGGGTATTTTCGGGTCAGGAGTAACATAGGCCTATTGATTTTCAGATCCGAGGTCAACTTTTCACGTGCCGAGGTCAAATCTGTTTTTACGCCGTTTTGCGCTAATATATTTCAGTTCGGTGCTCACAAATCGATTCGATATAGCGCGAATAATAAATTGCCAGTCATATAATTTGCACGGTTAGAATCTGTGGCGCTTCATCTTTCCAATGATGCATCACACGCCTGTGTACGTTTAAAGTTTCTACCTTAATTATCGGGAAGAACGCAGGACCATGCTTCGCTCATCGAAAATCATTGCGTAAATATATTACGCCATCAACATATCGTGACGTGATCGCGTTAACTCTTAACCGGCCGATGTCGCGTTAACTCATCACCGGCCGAGGTATCCGCAAATGACATTGGGCTATATATCTCGGAAACGGTGGAGCTATCGACTTGAAATTTGGTATGTGAATGTATCTTGCCCCGGATACGAATTTTATCGGGTCGCCGAGCCCGTGCGACGCCAGCTTCGCGCATGCGCAGACCAGATCTCGGAAACGGGTGGAGCAATCGACTTGAAATTTGGTTTTTGAATAGCCCGGACGAAGTCGGGTCACCTTCTAGTTTATTATATATTACAAAATAAACTAGCATATGCTCGTAACAGTGAAAATGATACAGATATGTTAAAATGTGTCAGCTGTTCATATATTATGTTTTATTGTGCGTTTGCACTGGCCTCGGAATTTGTATGCGTGGTACTCACCAACCACGAGGCTTACGAATATAACGCGAGAGTCCGAAGATCGCAAGAGTGAGGTAAACTGTCGTTCAGTAAAACGTGTGCGGTTCTGTCTGTATTACACACCTTCCTAATCCATTCTGATGTTGTTTTCCGAACGTTATTCCGTCTATTTTCTGATCTTACCATGTGTATAATGATGCTTTTATTTTTTAAAGTTCCGGTTTCACTATGGAGGCGAACTCATCGTTCAGACACCGAAATTAAATATCCCTTGGATGCTATTCCCCTGGTCCTCAAGTGGAATTGTTTTGGCAAACACACCACATGTCGTCGAAAAGCCACGAACACAACGCATCATTCCTCATTCCAACCACATACTGAAATTAAATACCGCATGCATGAAAGCTATCCCTCCTGACCCCCCCCCCCCCCCCAATTAGCCTCTGACACTCTGATGTTTGCCCCTCTGCCACCCTTCCTGGCTACCATTATGGTAGTACCATAGCAGTGGCACGTATGTGACGCTGCTGGCGCAAACTACCCCTTATCAGTCGGACGCTGTTTCATCTGCCCCATCCTCTCCATTGCCCCGGTATCCATGCCCTCAGGAGGCATTGTTCGTTCGTGTCTACCCCTGGTTAATTGGTCCTGTTAATTGTTTGCCAATTGGGTCAAATTGCTTTATAGAAAGGTAGAAAAATATGCTAGTTTTGATCTAAAAGTAACCAATTTAGCACTAAATACTGATTGGAAAATGAAACTATGAAATTTCCATCTGATGAGTTAAACATGAAACTTCCAACTGTTGAAATGTTTTCAGCAAAGTTGGGGTGGGACACATCCTATTCTCTGATTTCTATCCGTATATATTTCAACAAGTGCATAATCCTCTCGGATCGTTTAAACATATTTATTTGTCATATATGCATATAAATGTATACAATCCGCAACGAGATTGAAGAACAAGTGCGGGCCACATATATTCTACTTCTCACCCGATCACCAGACACTCAAGTGGGCACAGCATTAAACAAATATATTGTATATATCTTATTTAAGTGTATAATGGTATATGTTGTTGTTGTTGTTGTTGTTGTTGTTGTTGTTGTTGTTGTTGCTAGTCTCTCCCAACTTGTTCGAAATCATATATGAATCGAAAGTATCTGGTTGCGCAAACATATACTGTGGCCATCCATCCTTGTTTATGATAAGGTGAACAGGCGGTGGCTAAGTTCTTAAGGCGTTTTTTTATATATATTTTTTTTTTTCCTATTAGTTATCTGCTGTTGAAATTCGGCGTTCCCATCCTGGGATGTGTCTATATAAAGATTTGGACAGCCTTGAAAATTTCTTCATTATTGGAATTTTATAAGCTTGGATCTCCAACAAGTAAAGTTTTTACTGAATAAATATTGAATCGTAGTAGCTTCTTCTGCAAATTTAATCTTAGAATAATATGCAATTGACATTGGATGTATGGGCACGCGGGTTGGAAAGATATGGACTAACGTTTGATGTTCAGCGCTTTGATTTGGACAGCCTTGAAAATTTCTTCATTATTGGAATTTTATAAGCTTGGATCTCCAACAAGTAAAGTTTTTACTGAATAAATATTGAATCGTTGTAGCTTCTTCTGCAAATGTATTCTTGGAATAATATGCAATTGACATTGGATGTATGGACACGCTGGTTGGTATGATATGGACTAACGTTTGGTGTTCAGCGATGTATGAGCACGCGGGTTGGAAAGATATGGACACACTAGCCTCCTTCAGTTGTTCCAGTACAGGATAGTTCAAGGGGTAAATTGAATTTCGAAATTCCACGGTTTTCGCCTTATGATATCGAATGGCCTCGAGTTATTACACTCTTATTTGTGACCCGCCATATCAAATCCAGTCTGAAGTCGGGATTTTTTGTTACCCTGTGCCAATGCATTCTCTTATATATGCGAGTCGACCATAGGTCGCCTCGCATATATAAGAGAATGCATTGGCCTAACAATTTTTTACAATTTTAATAATTTGTTCTTGTATTCTTTAACAATTTTATAATTTCACCCATACAGAGCCCCAGACAAACATGAGCAGACGACACTCTTCTATATGCTTCTATATATGTGTGGGGCTTCCTGCAGGGTAATGGATGTTTTTTATTTTATGTCCTAAAAATTGTAAGAAACATTTATTTTTAAAAAATTGTTAGGCCAATGCATTCTCTTATGGTCGACTCGCATATATAAGAGAATGCATTGGCACAGGGTAAAAAAATCCCGACTTCCGACTGGATTTGATATGGCGGGTCACATTTCTCCATCGGTCGGATATGGTGAATTATCTTACAGCAAACTGATGTTAGGGAGACTGGTCGATAGTTTTCGATAGTGCTTCGTGGGCATTTTTCTTAATTCTTATATGTGCTTATATTTTCTCACCCCAACCCACCCACTCCTGTCGCCACGTCCATGAAACCACGAACCTATATATATAATCGACACCACCAGAGAATCACAGCGTCCCGTCCATACACAAAAATCAAATACTCTCTACCCCCCCCCCCCCCCCCCCACACACACACACACACCCTCACGCACACCCTCACACCATCACACACACACCATCACACACACACACACACATACCCTCTCACACACACACACACACACACACACACACACACTCACACACACACACACCATCCCACTCCCCGTCGCCATGTCCTTGAAACCACGAGACCACAGAATGGCCACCACGAGCGAATCACACCGTTCATTCCAGACACAAAAATCAAACACCCCCAACGCCACACATCCCATCCCACTCCCCGTTGCCACATCCCTGAAACCACGAGACCACAGAATGGCCACGACGAGCAAATCACACCGTTCCGTCCAGACACAAAAATCAAACACCCCCAACACCACACACCCCATCCCACTCCCCGTTGCCACATCCCTGAAACCACGAGACCACAGAATGGCCACGACGAGCAAATCACACCGTTCCGTCCAGACACAAAAATCAAACACCCCCAACACCACACACCCCATCCCACTCCCCGTTGCCACATCCCTGAAACCACGAGACCACAGAATCGCCACGACGAGCAAATCACACCGTTCCGTCCAGACACAAAAATCAAATATCGCTGGACGCTGAATGATCTGATACATTCATTGGCGACGATAAAAACCCGCGTTACTTGTGATAAGAAAACATGAAAGCAATGGGCGGCACAGTATATACCACGTGACTAGAGCAGACGACTATATCGTCCCGCAGCGGTCGTCAATGGGCGTCCAAGGGCGCGCTCTCTATAGTCTGATCTTTATACCCAATGATCCGCCGGGAGACCTTAAGACCGAAACAAATTATTGAAATTGCCACTCACACCTCTGAAGTAGTCAGATAGTCTGAGGTGGCCATTGTCGGCTGCTTTCAATGCGTCTCTTCTTAATTACCTCCCTTTGTAGAGATGTTTAGCCGCTCAATGGGTGATCGCCCCTTTATTTATATGGTCCATTCACCACAGATCAATTCTTCACGTTGTGGTTTATCTTTTCGGGTGACATGAAGCAGAAATGTCTAAATTGCGTATTATCGTTTATTTTTTGTACATACATTAAATTAGTTATACAAATATACAAATAATTTTAACAACGTTTTAAATATAGCTATCTTATATACAATTTTACACAAAAATAATTGGCACTTGGAAATGGATTAATGTAAATGGTTAAAGTGGCGCGCATGTGATCGTTGTCCAACCTTTGCGGAAATATACGTTTCTCATAATTTGATGTTAGAAAAATTATATTCTGATTCATAGTCAATTTCACATCATGTGCAAACAACATGTATTGATGGATTGCTACGAAAGACAAATTCTCAAAGTAGAAAGTATCTATTGGAGAAGAAAAATAAGACCGTGGACGACACTCTAAAACCAGACAACCTGATTCAACGAACACCATCTTTATCCCTTTACCCAACAGAACGGCCCTGTGCCAATGCATTCTCTTATATATGCGAGTCGACCATAGGTCGCCTCGCATATATAAGAGAATGCATTGGCCTAAAAAAAATCTTTTTTTACCATTTTTTCTTACATTCTTTAACAATTTTATAAATTTTAATGTGTTAAGCCATTTGCATTCTCTTATATATGCGAGGCGACCTATGGTCGACTCGCATATATAAGAGAATGCATTGGCACAGGGCCGTTCTGTTGGGTAAAGGGATAAAGATGCTGCCAGTTACTACATGTTATGATTCGTTTTAGCACCCACGTTGAACAGAATCTCCTTAATATGGGTCACTCTCACCTAAAAAGTGCTGACGAGTACAAAGGTTTTGAAAATGTGTAGAAGTCCACACATGTTTTAAAATCGACACCAACACAGTTACTTCAAATACTGTGAAAGTATGGCGACCATCACCAATTTGTTTTCAGTTCAGTTTTTGAAAATGTGCTGAAGGTCACACTGGTTTTAATATCGGCACTAAAATAGTTACTTCAACTGTGTTCCTGAAAGTGTTGCGACCATCAGAAATTTGTTTTCAGTTCATTTTAATTTCCATTGGAAGGTCAACAATTATTCTGTAACAGAAATCATGGCAGACGCGAAAACTAACAGTCATTTACTGATGTAGAACGAGATATTCAAAACGTGTACCCTTCAGCACATTTTCAAAAAGTGTACTCTTCTTTTGGTGAGAGTGAATGACTGTGAATCCTTCAGCCAAGGTGTCTCATTTCACGAATGTCTTGAAAACAATAAAAGTTACATCATTTTAAAGATATATGTAGGGTTCCAGACCTCTAGTTACAACAACAACATATATATTATATAATTTCACATTATTTTCTGCTTTTTTTTATGTTGAAAACAATATTATTGAAAAGTAAATTCATATATCACCCCTGGTCACGTGGTCTGCTATGATGTTGAATGTCCTGTTGATTGATACGATGCTTGTATGGCAAACTGATGCCGTTACGACAAAATACTGTTATTTTTTTCTAAAGTTGTAATTTTCGCGGTTTTTGGCTAATCCGAGATATTTAAGAAAAAAGCCAGTGTCTGTATGAAATATTCAAGAATATATTTGTTGTTGAAAAATCAATTATGGCTGCTCTGCTGTTTGCAAAACGATGTGAATAGCCATCTTTATTATAGTCAACAAATAACGTAACAAGTATTAAAATAGTTCGCAATAAATATGTTGTTAAATGTTTCATACACATAATGGCTTTTCCTGGATATGTTCAGATTATCCAAACACCGCGAAAATGACAACTTTAGAAAAAATAAGGTACCCTTCTTAACAGCATATCAAATCAACAGACCCACCAGCATCATAGCACATTAGCAGGACTATACTGGACCAGGGGCTTATACATACAGTACGCAAATAGTGTGGCGCGATAAACCAAACACCGATGAACCCCACTAAACCCACTGTGGGTTCACGGTGATTTGTTTTCGCCGTGATTCACGGATCGGATTAATATGAATCATCGTCAACAAGCCTGAGTTTAAAATATGCCTGTCATTTGCATAATGAGGTCCCCAGAGGGTGAATTTAGTGACGCTATCACACACTGCGGGTTAGCATCACCAAATTCACCCTCTGGGGACCTCATTATGCATGGCCTCATCTGCTATGGGAGACAAAGACTCAGATTGAAGTTCCCAAATGGTGAATATTGTGATGTACACCCATTGGGAACCTCGCTTATGCAATGTGTCGTCTGCCAATTTGGGGATAAAGAGAAACTAAACTAAAAAAGTAATAGAATCTATGTGAAGAAGTTTCTATAGAAATTTTATAATAAAGCAACTTTCCAGAGAACATGAGGCCTAAGCAGAATGAGGTCCCCAGAGGGTGAATTTGGTCACTAAATTCACCCTCTTAGAACCTCATTCTGCAAATGACAGACACACTAAACTCAGGCTTGCATCGTTAAAAGAAATCCTGGAGACTGACCAATCAGCGCTCACCAAGAATCACCGCGAAACACTTATATATAATCGCAGCAAAACACCGGCAACTACTTAAAATAGTTTTTTTTATGGTATTAACTAAATGTTGATACATGTTGTTGTCTTGTCTTGATTTCATCAAACCGTGAAAATGACAACGTGTGGACATTTTATACCAATTTATTACATGATCCTACCCTTATTCCATTCATTAAACCCATTCTATAAATAGAGGATCTACAATGAGTCCCCAATTTATAGCGGAATTTACAAAACGAGTCCAGTAAATTTACGTTTGGACTGAGCCTTTGACGAGGTCCAGACTTAATTTACTGGACGAGTTTTTCCATATTTAATGGTTTATATTTAATGACATAACTTTTCAAACTCTTCATTCATTTAATATAGTTAATTTGTTGGAAATATATTGGAAGCCATAGTATTTTTGAGAGAGTGTAAACAGACGACAAACCGGAAGTCGAAGGTCACCTGGCATTATTTCCTGTTATTAAACGAACGTTTAATATCACAATTTATAGACTGGGTTTATTGAAAAGTTATGTCATCATTAAATATACGCCATTAAATACGCCAAAGAGTCTTTATTTTTCTGGAACTATTTCTTTACCCGGGCAAACAACGCATAGTTACGTGAAACGTCATCGCATGCCTTATAGAAGCCAATGTTAGTTTTTCGTCCCATTTGTTGCTTTAAATATGTTTTGTCGAGGTTTTGGATCATGTAATACATAGATTATACAGCTCGTCCCCAGTGTATAGAGGAATTTACAAAACTCGTCAAGTAAATTAGGTCTGGACCTCGTCAAAGGCACGGTCCGCACCTAATTTACTGGACTCGTTTAGTAAAGTCCGCTATAAAGTGGGGACTCGTTTTAGATCCTGTATTTATTTTCGCAAAAGTTCAAGAAGTTCCAGTCATGGAAGGGTTAATAAGGCTGAAGGGGTCACTCTCACCAAAAAAAGTGCTGAAGGGTACACAGGGTTTGAAAATGTGCTGAAGGGTACACATGGTTTGAAAATGTGCTGAAGGGTACACAGGGTTTGAAAATGTGCTGAAGGGTACACAGTGTTTGTGATCGTCACTAACACCATTACTAAATCTGTATTTCTGAAAGTCTGACACCCATTAGCTATTTGTTTCAGTTCGTTTTAATGTTCATTGGAAAGCAAACAATCATTCTCTAAAAGAAAGCATGAGAGTTACGAAAATTAAACGTCATTTAAAACGAGATTTCAAAACCTGTGTACCGTCCAGCATATTTTCAAAACCTGTGTACCCTTCAGCACAATATTTGGTGAGAGTGACCCCTTCAGCGTTAATAAGGAGTGAACAAAAAAGTTTGATTAAAGATGAAAGTCCTGGAGCCCTGAATACATCATTTAAAATTTATATTTGTTTTATTCGAATCCGCGTTCTTATGCGTCGCGAACGGATGGTTACAAATTACTCGACAGTTCAGACCGTGACGTCATGTTTGTCGGTTGGAATTTTCTCTCCTTGAAAACCGAGGAGTGAGAACTCGAATCCACCAGAGAGCTTCCACTTGCATCGTGTGACGTATAGCATACAACTTGTAGCGTATGAGTTGTAGCGTGTGACGTATAGAGTTCGACTTGTAGCTTTGTGACTTGTAGCTTTGTGACTTGCATGTAGAGTGTGAGGTAAATCACAGTATATCATAGCACCAAATGAGAGAACACAAAGAAATAACTGCAATTAGGGAAAATATCGTGTGTTCGTAAAAGGGATAACTCCCTAGAAGTTGAAGTTAAAAGAACCTGCGACAATCGGTTGAGTAATAACTGGATATACATTCGAAGGGTCAATCATCATTGTCGAATCGATTCTATTATTACTAAGTATGACACTTCTTCCAATAAGAAAGAACCATATATATGGTTAAACATCTTTCGAAAAAGGCTGAAGTTGCATCGCAACAAGCTACACGTCACAATCTGAAAGCACAAGCTCTCTATTAACATGACATCACGATGCTGATGGTGTGTGATATTATGTTTTCGACGTTCGAAGAACATGAATTCGAACCCTGTTGGACGGATTGTATTTTAGAGATATATGAAATGAAGATACATGTAATAATTTGACGGAGTCCACCGCCGATGTGTAGACGACTTTACGTGAGTCATATTTACAATGTGAGGTGCAGCGCGAATAACAAACGTGTTCCTAACAAGAACACGAACACTGTGTTAAGACAGGATACTGTATGTGGATCCATTGACACTTTGGCGTCCGTTCGTTGCCACGGCAATGCCATCGCAACAGCGTTTTGTTCGTTGATTGGCTGGCTTTGCACTTCATGCCGGGAGGTATCGAACATGACCTTGAACTGTCACATGATCCTTCCTTTATCCACCTGGGCCAGAATCGAACGCCTAAGTCCTTCCACGTGTGTTTAACAGGACAATATGTCAACCCCCAAATGTATTTTTGAAACCGTTTCTTCAACTTTTTACTGACTTTGAGTTTTATCGTTGGTCCACCGACCAGTGTCTGAACTCCTATTGATTTGAGGAACTTGGGCTTGGCACCCACCGGATGTCCTTTCCGGAAGTTATAAACATATGAACCGTTAGGTTTCAAAACACTCGCCGTCGGGCGGTTCACTGACATGAATTTGTGGTCGAATTTATCGCCCAAATATTTTCTCAGAATCTTCATCCTCAAGTTTATCCGTTTAGGGTCATGTGACCTACTCGGATTCTCTAACAGATCAACTATCGGTAACGTATTGGATGGCACCGGACGCGTACCTTCCTTAGCAACATGTCGCCCCAGAAGAGAAGGTCGCGTTCCATCTTTATGCCCCGAACTGTACCGGAATGATGTTGATTTCTCCTTCCTGTCGTCGACCAGTCGGAGGTGATATGAGTACACCGGTGTCAGCTTGTAAACAATCCTCAGACAGACGATCAAATAGAATGTATGGAGCTCCATGGCGAGTTAGAACCTGAAATACACAACAGGACAATGTGAAATATTATCATCAAATGAGTGAACAATTGTTCATATATGAGTGAATATAACACATGAATGAAACTACGCCATTCTTATCCAGTTGAGTTGAGTTTTGAATATTTTCATTATAATGATATCTTCTGCTCCAGTACACGAGGGAGTGCTTCCTAGCATAACAATGTATAATAACGATGCATGTTGTATTATACAAAAACAGCTTAACTTGGTGACTAAATGAAGTTCTTTTTTAAATGGCTGGCCCAGTTGAAATTGTATATTTCGATTTAATAGGGCGCATGATGTGGTTGCTTCAAACGTGCGAACAGATAATCAGGATATCCCGAACATTCAAAAAAGACACCCAGGATCTCCCAAACGTGCAAAAATACACATAGGATCCCCCAAATGCGCAAAACGTCAGCCAGCATATCAAGTCCCGTTCGTCTGCGCTAGTCAAATTCAACGCGGGCGGAAATTCTCATTCAAATTCAGTTGAAATTTCACTCGAAAATCGCAAAAATAGTTATTGTGATAATAATTAACATGAGACTAATTTAACTTGAACTCGATTTTTTTGTTTTTAAAACTTTGAGATGTTGTGTGACTTTTTGAACATTTGGGAGATTATGAGCCCCCGTGTGCCTTTTTGCACCAAACCATGCGATAATGACCTATTCAGCATTACTGTTACCAGCTTTGCCATTGCTGGAAGGCTCAATACATGTTGACTAAATGGGCCATGCGCCTTATCAACCGAGCCATTCCGGCTTGAAAGTCTAAGATATGTCACAATGATCATTATTCATCCCTGCAAAATGTATTCGAAATATTATAGCTAACGCATTGCATATGTTTGTCTGCGAATGTGTCTGTGACGAATAGAGTTTACCGCCGCTGGCATAATAAAACAATTGTTTCAACCAAACATTGTCCCAACATGTCTTGTGACAGAGTTGAAAAATATTTAGAGATGAAAACATTTGGTGTGCGTGCACTCTAAATTCTCGTTGGTGTCTTTTTATAATAGTTATTGAAGTAAGGTACTCCATTATGTTTTTGTTTATATTCAAATATAACATCATGTTTATTTATCGAATTTAGGATCTCACCATCAATGGCCGCCTTTGAAAAGACCTCGAACATTTAATGCGAGATGTGTCTGCACGTTCTAGACGTCTGCCAATATATAGTCATTGATATCTGATCATATAATTCCCATTTGATGAACGGATTGTCTTCAAAATTATAATGTATCGTTTGTATATGAATATATAAGGAAGATATACTATTATGTTTGGTTTATATCAAAGCCCATATCATTCCATTTGATCAATCGATCAATCATAACATTGCATTTAGTATTTCACGATTAATGGCAATCTGTAAAATCCTAACCAGATATTAATGCGGTATATATGTCGGCTAGAATTATGTCGTCTGAGAATGTGAGGTATCGTCTGCCAATAATCAATCATATGTCATCATATATTTCCCTTTTTATGAATGGATTTTGTTCAATGAAAAGTGTACAATCTTTAATTTGTTCATTTCCAGTGTGAGAACTTCAGCAGACGACGATCATAACAAAATGGCGGCTCGTTGAAATATACTTTTACGAGTTCTAGATGTTGTCGACGTATGTTCGGTGTTGTATACCAATATTCATATGAACATGTGATCATATAATTGTTTTTTTATGATTTTATTAAAAATTATAATGTTTCGTTTGTCAGTCTTCAATATTATACTTGCAGGACGATAATCTATTATGTTCTCCCTCCAGTAAGAAACTGCATTGTTGATTGGTTATAGAGCCGCGCAACATAACCAGAGCCGTCAACATAAGGGATACCATGACAACCGTTTCATCGTCTCTCGCGATGGCCTGCATCTGCTTTTTTCATGACATCATTTGCGTTGATGGCGAGAGCAATATGAGATTTTTTTTACATTTTCTACTGATCATTCTTCGGAATAAATGTCAAATTTGTAAGAATGACAGGAGTGTCGACAGAACACATACGTTATTGCGGTGGATTGACGGTAACATGGTGTGGCATTGACGGCCTGGAGCTTCGCGACTCGGTTGAACATAAACTCACACCATGTTACCGTCAATCCACCACAATAACTTATTAAATTTGTTTATATTACTATCATATCATGTGGGTAGATCGGAATTTAATATTTCACGTTTAATAACAATCTTCAAAAGTCTATCCAAAATTTAATGCGATATACGTCTGCGAATTCTAAATGTTGTCTGCAAATTCTAGATGTCGTTTGCGAATGATAGATGTCGTCTGCGAATGCAATGTATCGTCCGCCAATAATCATTGATATGTGATCATATATTTCCTTTTTATGAACGGATTATGTTCAATAAAAAGTGTGTAATCTTTGATCGCGTTGAGTGTGAGAACTTCTGCAGACGATGATCATAACAAAATGGCTGCCCATTGAAGACTGTAAGATTTTATACCCAGGTAATGGCCGGTCGCTTTGCGTAGATAAGTATGATATCTTTGCCAGTGTCGGTTTAATTGCACACATTGACGCCTGTTCGGTATTTGTGGGGCTCCGTCGGTAATTAAAAGAGCATTATGAAGGGATATCACTCACTTAGGTCGCCGTATGTCGCGTCGATGTGGAATCCATGTCTGCTAACAAGGGACCCGGGTGTATAGCATTCAATACGATTCATGTGTGTAGGGACGTGCCCGATGTTGGCGTGTAACATTGTATGAATTAAGGTATATCGCTGAAATCCATGTCTGTTATCAAGTGACGCGGGTGTATAGGGATGTGCCCGATATGGGCGTGTAACATTATTATGTATTATAAAGTTATTATACAATGTTATGTACAGTATGAGTGTGTGTTTTTCTTGTACGAGTCCAGGTTGGGGTGAAAAGTCATATTGGACACGCAGTGTCGAGTCCAATATGACTTTTCACCACTACCTGGACGAGTACAAGAAAAACTCATACTGTATATACACAACATTATATAATGACATTTTTAATATCCATCTGTATGTTTATCCAAATTTTGGGAATAAAACTTTTGTGGTTATTTTTGGTATTTGTCGGCACTTAATTCTCTATAAAATGTATTTTGATCATCAGAAAGCATGATTTGGAAGAGTAAACATGGAAGTGAAAAAAACTCAATGCGGAAGTGAAACGTCTGCTAAATCCACCAGTGTTACGCGCGCATCACAATTTCACCGATTCGTTTCGCAATAGAGTTAATTCGTGACGTCACAGAGTCCCGATAAAAAGGTCATATTGTACAGTTGGGAGTCTAATATGACATTCGGGAGTCCGATATGACTTTTTTCCGGATTATCACGTGGCGGCTTTAGCCCAATCAGAAATAATGTTAGTTAAGGGTTGGATAATAATAAGGTATATCGCTGAAATCCATATCTGTTATCAAGGGACCGCGGTGTATAGCATGCAATGTGTCTCGTGTGTATAGGGAAGTGTTCGGTATGCCCGTGTAACATTGTTATGCATTAAGGTATATCGCCGAAATTGGATGAGCATTCAATGCCTTCAATGCATACATATATATTGATAGTTACATATACTGTATCTCATATATATTTTGAAGACCTCTGTCTGTATGTTTGTCTGTTTGTCTGTCATTTATACAAATCTACGATTCTCGACCGATCGGGACGAAACTTGGTACGTGTGTGTAGTTTGACCAGGCGGTCGACGTTGTCGTATTGGCGAGCCCGTGCGGCGCCCGCTTCGCGCATGCACAGACTAGATCTCGGAAACGGGTGGAGCTCTCGACTTTAAATTTGCTATGTGAATGTATCTTGCCCCGGATACGAATTTTATCGGATCGCCGAGCCCGTGCGACGCCAGCTTCGCGCATGCGCATACGAGATCTCGGAAACGGGTGGAGCTATCGACTTGAAATTTGGTATGTGAATGTATCTTGCCCCGGATACGAATTGTATCGGGTCGCCGAGCCCGTGCGACGCCAGCTTCGCGCATGCGCAGACCAGATCTCGGAAACGGGTGGAGCTATTGACTTGAAATTTGGTTTTTGAATAGCCCGGACAACGTCGGGCTCATCGGCTAGTATTATATAATTGTGAACCTGTTAAATGTGCTTTAAATGTATTTGTACTTAAATCTGTATATCTCACATACCATATTTATTGGTAATTGTAATTGTGTTATGAAGATTGATACCCCTGACATATAAGCAGAAAAATCTGCAAGGTGGTCCGACACTTCTTTGATAAGCGTTTTGAATGAAAATTATGCACGCCATCGCATAATAAAACACATGTAGTTATATAGACATGTAATGTTCACATGTAATTATTTATTAATTATTGTTTTATTATTTATTGTATTGTTAGCATACTGCCTTTATTGGTGTGTATGCAAATAAATATTATCTTATCTTATAAGTGGCTCGCGTGCACTTGTTCTTCAATCCCGATGCCGAATATACGTATTTATATGCATATATTGCAACTGAATGTGTTTAAACTAGAAGAATTTATGTAAATTGAAGGGAAATGTTCAGATAATAAGATCAACAAACGTATATGGACATATAAGAGAATACATTGACTTACAAGGTCAATGTAAATATGGTTAGGCCAATGTATTCTCTTATGGGAGACTCGTATATATATATATATATATATATATATATATAGGCCATGGTTTTCGCAAAATACCAGGAAGCTCCAGTCATGGATGGGTTAACTATAACAAGACATATCCAAGTTTCCGCGGGACGTAAACCAGCAAGCGAAATAAGTGGGGATCATGCTGGTTTACATCGAAGTACGACTGACTTGCTCTATTTGTGTCGGATTTTAAGCGTAAATCACCAAAGACAGTAATAAAATGTCACCAAGTGAAAGTACCCCCCGATTTATTAATAAAATGTCACCAAGTGAAAGTACCCCGATTTATTAATAAAATGTCACCAAGTGAAAGTACCCCCGATTTATTAATAAAATGTCACCAAGTGAAAGTAACCCGATTTATTAATAAAATGTCACCAAGTGAAAGTGACCCGATTTATTAATAAAATGTCACCAAGTGAAAGTACCCCCGATTTATTAATAAAATGTCACCAAGTGAAAGTACCCCCGATTTATTAATAAAATGTCACCAAGTGAAAATAACCCGATTTATTAATAAAATGTCACCAAGTGAAAGTAACCCGATTTATTAATAAAATGTCACCAAGTGAAAGTAACCCGATTTATTAATAAAATGTCACCAAGTGAAAGTAACCCAGTTTATTCCATATAAACATTATATTTGTTCTGAACTCCGCCGACCGAAAGTATTACTTTATAGTGAAAAACAAACAAACATGCAGATTAAGTGTGAGATTACTCCTAATTACACGGCATATTATATGCGTAATTTATCACAACGGTTAGTTCTAACACATTATATGACAATGTTAACCAAATGTACGACAATATTGCTTTCTTAAATTAACTAGCAGTTTTTGACTGGCCACGGGGGAGGGACCAGGACACAAGCTCTCCAAGTTTTGGAAAATTCCAACCTGTCACCCGCCCCTAAGGTCGGAAAATTTCCAACTGATGACCATCTCAGTCCAAAATTTGTACCTAAATTAGGAAAATATGCAAATATTGGTCCAAAAACAATTAATCCCCCCCCCCCCCCCAATAAATTGTTTGAAAATCAAACTATACTGTATACAGGAACATTTTCAACCTAGTATTGTTGGTGTGAAATTTCCAACTAATGTTTTGGCAGGTATGAAATTTCCAACTGTTGAAAAATTTGACCACAGTTGGGGGTGAGACACCCCCCCCCCCCCCCCCCCCCCCCGCTGTCGCCACGTCTCTGGTGTTATCTGCCTATTTACATCCACGGGACATGGCACAAATCAAGATATTCGAGGCTCTAAGATTGCGAATCACTTTAACGGTTAACCCTTCCATAACTGGAGTTTACTGAAATTTTGCGAAAATCCTGTGCCAATGCATTCTCTTATATATGCGAGTCTCCCATAGGGAGCCTCGCATATATAAGAGAATTCATTGGCCTAACGATATTTACATTGGCCGTGTAAGCCAGTGCATTCTCATATATATAAAGTTCCATTTGGGATACTGGCATATATAAAGAGATGGCACAGTGTCTTTAATGCTACACTAAGGGTTAAACATACATGTCTATATAAGGTCTATGTAATTTGGAAGGAGAGATTTGATAGGTCGACAATTCATCAAATTGCATTCGTGTTATCATAGAGCTAAACGCTCTTTATTGTATCACATCAAGAATAGACTAACAATAAACGCTCTTTATTGTTCCATGCTGAATAAAAGACGGCACTCGCTTTTTTGGTCTAAATTCCATGGCTTTAATAAATTTGTCTGCGGCATACTAAGTCCGTATTTAACGTATGTTTATCGACATATATATGTGTATCCCTTTATTCGGACTGTAACTAACCCGAGCATTATTTGAAGCACCGTATCGTTAGGGGGCTTATAAATCATGTTCTGTTTAGTATATATATCTGGGAATATATAGAAATAAACATAAACTTACCTGGCATTTGTAATATCCTTCCAGTTAGTTCTGTCCTCGTGCGTCATTTGAAGAAGTTTCCGCCTCTGGTATGAGTTTGACAGAATAACGTGAGTAAATATAAGAATTCCAAATTAATAGGATTAAGTCCTTAGTTCTCAACTTCACGATATATAATTTGACGTGTCGATGTTCCGTTGAAGATGGTGGTAGAAGTGGGATGTGTAGCTTTGAGTGAAGGGTTTCGTTCTGGTCAGTATGACGTCCTCATAGCGAGCGTGTGTAGCGCGAATGTTTGAGTGGCCCGCGCGCATATCGCTTTATACACCTGATTGGAGACATTTAGTCTAGACGTTGGTCGCCCTCGCTGCTACTCATCTTAACTAATTAACGCCGCTTTGGATGATTGTAAGAAATAGACACTAAACTATAGAAAAACTCCACCACAGATAGTGAGAAATAAACACTAAACTATAGAATACCACCCCAATGGCTCGTAATATATCGACAGTATACTATAGAAAAACAATAAAAGCAACACCTTGGGTAATTGACAGACTTGTGGTTGCATGGGTGTACCGCACTGGAGAAGTGGTTATACCGCGTTAGAGCCAGGAACACTTGTTGGATTTTGTGGGGGTTTGAGAATAATAGTAGAATAGATATTTAAAAAGGTATATGTTTTACTCGGTGTGGTCGTAAATAAGATGGAAATTGGCATCCCGCCTGGAGCCGAGCGCTGAACTAACGCATACGTCTTCAATAACCGCGTCGTTTTACATTCAATCAAAAAGTTTAGTATATATTTAATAAATCAAAAGTTAATGTTTCTAATTAAATTTATGACGAAGTTTAATTATCTCACTAATTATATTGTGATATATTATATATCTCCTCCGTTTACGTTTTATTGATTAACGACTGACTTCACCTGTCGTGTTGTTCAACGTTAATTACTTTGGTTGTCTTTAGTTCTCTACCTGTGTGGTATACTCGTCATTACCTGAACCCTACCACTGTGTGTATTCACTGCTCAGTCGGCTCAAATAATTGTACCAATAAACACTCCATTTTTAAGTTTCTTTGACAATGAGTCATTGGCCGGTTAGTATAAACATATTTTTGTTTCCAAATCCAAAACATAATAATATACAGATGACACATATAAACAAAATAGAAGTGTTCATATATGGACACGGGGATCAGACAATAAACCCGAGGGCTTATATGAAGTCTTCTCCTCTTTGGCTACATGCCCCGCCCCCAATAAGTGAGGGAGGGTTACACTTCAGACGGGAAGGGTTGGAAATAATGGTTTTCGGAGAATTGGGGATAAATAACA
The DNA here is from genome assembly GCA_032622095.1 of Siphonodentalium dalli. NCBI lineage: Eukaryota > Metazoa > Mollusca > Scaphopoda > Gadilida > Siphonodentaliidae > Siphonodentalium > Siphonodentalium dalli. Next base: position 244,868,272 of record CP136065.1, read on the forward strand.
CTGCCTAATTTGAGCTCGGGGTGGAGAACAAGAAAGAGTGTGTTAGGGATAGCAGAAGGCAGAGAGAGAAAAGATAGAGAGGGGGGAGGAGAACATAGAAGAATATGAGCTGAAGACAGTGGTGGGGGTTTTCAGTGATTGGGTTGTTGCGTGTGTAATTATGATACTCGCATATAGTAATCGTCAGGCGCCAGGCGCGAGGCACCATGGGATGGGGCCATGCATGGGGTCAATCACAATGGCTGTTAACCGGTTACATCTGTCAAAATGTAGGTAAACAGACATGGACAATTACGCGCGTTCATAATCAAAATATGTCGTGACTATATATCTTCCATGAGAACACGAACATATTCAACAGCTGAACAGCACTAACATGGAAACTGAACAGACGGGGAAAAGTAACTCAAACAATGTTAATTTGAGACTATAAATATTTCCCAGGAGATTAGCCCTAAGCAGAATGAGGTCCCAAGCCCGCTGCACGTGGTAGCATCACTAGATTCACCCTCTGGTGACCTCATTCTGCAAATGAGAGACACATTGTTAAAAACTGTGTATACATGTACGTATTAGTGTGGAAGCAGTGACATACATGCATGCTGCACATCAGACCGTTATTTGTATGATTACATATAAATAAATATAGTTAATCGGAGGGGTGATTAGATATTGTTTAATATATAATCCGAACCACAGGGGACACGAGCGTATGATCACTATATTAAATCAAGATATATTATAAGACTGATCTTAGGATTAATCGAGGATTAATATTGACTAAATAACGGAGATATATGAAGAACTGTTTTTAACCCTTTACCCAACAGAAGGGCCCTGTGCCAATGCATTCTCTTATATATGCGAGTCGAACATAGGTCGCCTCGCATATATAAGAGAATGCATTGGCTTAACACATTAAACATTTTTTTAGGCCAATGCATTCTCTTATATATGCGAGGCGACCTATGGTCGACTCGCATATATAAGAGAATGCATTGGCACAGGGCATTACTGTAACTATCACAATGTGGTCAAGGAGCCGGTTCCAATGATATCCATATGTGTATGGTTCTATTGAGACAAACCGAAGATATTTTAGGCTGTTGAAGCTTTATTTGGCCGGTTTTGGCCGGTTTGTTTGGGTAAAGGGATAAAGACGAGGATATGTGAAGATGTGTTTTTAACGAAGACGTTAACGATTAAAGCTTTTATGTTTGTTATATCTAACCTGATCTAACCTGAGACGAATTGTGTGGATTTATACGGCATCGAGGCAGGGGCGCCGGAAGAGGGGCAGCTGCCCCCTGCCCTTGACCAAGGGGGGGCGAGCGGGGGCAGGACTTGTCCGTTTTCTGGAGACAGAAAATGCTTTTTGTGTGTTTAATCTCGTGTTTTTATAGCAAAATGTGACTTTTTTGGTCCAAATACCACCAATTTCACAAGGAATAATATTTTTTTGTCAATTTTATCACAAAACGCGCCATAAAAACCGACAAATACCATTAAAATAGGGATTTTTGCCACAATGAATTTATGGTTATTTTCCAGAGTTTGCGGAGAAAATGCCCTTTTTTTAGGAAAAGTGCCCTTTTTGTAGGCTCTGCCCCCTGCCCTTGGATGCTTCCGGCGCCCCTGCATCGAGGTCTGCAAACTCTATATACTCGGAATCAAAACTTGCCAAAGTGATCGCAACTTTCAGCTGCATGTTTAAAACAAATTCTACAAAAATAAAAACTCGTGCTCCTTATATTTATCATATCAGGAAAAGACAAGCGACAATAAAGAGCGTTTCCCGTCATCACTTCCCGTTGCGGTAATCATAAAAGAGCGTTCATATAAACAATATGGTTTATTTGCTTCGATAAAAGTGAATGTGAAATATCATTGTGGCAGACGGGGTGTCGGGGTAAGGCGACTAGCTATAGGTGTGAGATGAGAGCGAGGCCACTTGTTAGGTGTGAGATGAGAGCGAGGCCACTGGTCAGTGGTGTGAGATAGAGCCAGACGACCGATGAGCAGTCGACATGCGTCATCGTGACACTAATCTTCTTAATCGGTTTAATCCAGTCTGGTATCTCGGCTGTCGACGAATGCTCGCCTCGTGTCTGTCCTTCGCAATGTGATGGATCTGATTGGCCACTCCAAAGGCGCCGTGCAACCAGAGCTTCGTATCGGCCAGCTTGTTGTTATACCCCCCACTCTCGAAGATAATGGGGGTATACTGGATTGACCTCGTCTGTCTTTCCTACCGTCCCGGACATATATTCCTCCGTGTTTGCGTCCTTCTGGGCAGATTTCTCAAACACCAGTTGTCGGATCTGAATGAAATTTGGTATGGATGTTCACTACTATGAAACCATTCATCGGAGTGTTCAATCGTGTTTTTCCCCCCCGAATTTTGCATTTTAGAGTTACTCATCTTTGATTATCTGGAAATGGTTTTTTTTTCGTTCGTCCGATCAGATATCTTCACCACCTGAATGGAATTTCGTATGAATGTTCACTACTATGCGAGCGATCAATTGAGTGTTCAATCGTTTTATTGAGTGTTCAATTGTTTTTTCCCCGGTTATCCGCTCTAGTTTTGTTTGTTAGTTTACCTTTTATTTTAATTGAATAAACTTAAAGGGGTACTGTACGCCATTTTCAATAATTTTCCGGTGATAACAACGATCTAATATCGATAATATATAGAAACATAAGTAATTTGAGTCGAAGATGTATTCTGTAAACGCTCAGGTTAATAGGCTATCTTAAAATCAAAGTTAATAATTTGATATAAATTTCATTTATGACTGGAGCCATAAAATGGCGTAAGGTAAATTACGAATTTCCGTATGCAAGACGTAATCAAATTAATTGAGGGATACTGGATTGGTAAACGGATGGCACACGCGATCGTTTAAAACATTATGATGATACGGGGAGAAAACCCAAGCCACTCACTGACTAGTGACGATACAATAACTTAAATGTGTATATGGGACTAGTATGCATATAATATAACTTTTATTTGATACATTTGGTTGAAAAATGTACAAAAATTACTCGACAACGACAATTTGTATTTTTGCATTCCGGTAAATTTGTCATCCGTAACACTACTTCGTACTCAACAGACTTTCAAATAATGAAAATATTGTTACCTTATTCTCTGACTCGGAGACTATAGAAACCAACAACAACATTTGGCGTACAGTACCCCTTTAAAGGAATGAAGTCCTAAGCAGAGAAGGAAAACATGAACATCTGACGACGACGACGGATAAAGCATGCATATTGGGTAGAAACACGACCACAATATTTTCGAATGCCCATATCATGTTATAACAACATATTCCATATAATATACCTGAGTTATATTTTGACACAATCTATAATAAAGTTTTGTATATCGGAACCAAAAGTCGAATGACGACGACGACGACGGCGACGACGACGATTTGGAAGAGGAACCAAAATATATATATATTCCACCGGAATACGGAACAGCTGTGGCCTATATGAGTGTCCACCAAGCGACCGAGGTGGTCAGATTCACCTCAAGACTTCCCCTTATAGAATATATTTATATGGTGTGATCTGGGGATTCGAAAATAAGTGGGCCTATAAGTTAGTTGAAGACTGACAGTACAGACCAGATCGAAATTAAGCACATAACACACGTCGGTATCTTGACAAAAACAACAGGTTCACATTTTATAAGCGAGATCACTGCGTCGCGGCCGTTTCTGATTCATCAGCCCCGTTCCGTGGTTTCAGAGATTATTAATATAATTTATACATATTCGATGCAAGCCTTGGAATAGTGTGCCTGTCATTTGCAGAATGAGGTCCCCAGAGGGTGAATTTAGTTATGCTACCCAGCATAGCGGGCTAGCATCACCAAATTCACCCTCTGGGGACCTCATTCTGCTTACACCTCAGCAGAATGAGGTTCCCCGAGGGTGAAGTTGGTGATGCTAGCCCGCTATGCGGGGTAGCATCACTAAATTCACCATCTGGGGACCTCATTCTGCAAATGACAGACACATATAATTATTTCAAGGCTTGATTCGATGTCCAATTAGTGTGCTATAGAATGCGAGGCGATGGATTTCGTGGCGATGGATTTCGAGGCGATGGATTTCGAGGCGATGGATTTCGTGGCGATGGATTTCGAGGCCATGGATTTCGAGGCCATGGATTTCGTGGATTCTTTTGGATTTCTCGGTTCATTACTATTCGAAATATGGAACTATATCCTCACGGAGTGGTGTACAATTTCTAGGAGGATGTGATATGGATTGTTTGTAGTTACTGTCAATCATGTCCATTTCAGCAACTCTTTGGCACGTTCATCTGTCTATATATAGTAATATTGTTCCGTAGGTGTG
>CP136065.1:244872750-245059209 GCA_032622095.1 Siphonodentalium dalli
ACTGGTTCAAATTCATTCATTTGTTGCATATATTCTGTTGAGTTTAACAGGAGATGGCCCCATTATTGGCTGGATTTAGTCTGCAGCCCCACTTTAATCACACCGGATCTGGAGTCTCGTTATTCACCTTGCATAGTCGGTAACGGAATCACGGAACTAAATGGTTTCCCATAGGCGACAGTGTTAACGTTTCGGCCAAATTCGCTGAATTGAAGCCTGCAGGCCATACCAGTGATGTTTACCCAGCTAGATTGACACCAGTTGATCACGAAAATGCAAGAAAAATCATAGGTCATGTGTTTACTTTTTAAAATAAATCCCCAAGTGTACGACAGGGCTATCTCACAGCCAAATTTGATCTGGAAAAACACAGATCTACAACAGCTAGTTAAATACATTTCCCGCTCACAAAAATCCGTTCCCCCATTCATTCACCAGTTTAAATTATTTAGATATTATGTACAAATCAAATAAACGCGATGTCATCCTTTAATAACGTGTCGCATGTATCAGGTAAAGGTCATTCTTCATTTACCTTCACCTTTAGGGTTCCACGGTGTACTCGCTCCCCGACTCTAGAACACATTTAGCTCCCTGATTCCTAACGGAAAGCTGCATTCGATATCCGACATGACGATCATCTATAACATAAATAGAAAGATAATGTTGTGATATCAATTGATCATATGCTTGCACATATCTACACAAACCATATTATCTCTATCGTTCTGTAAATTATTCCATCATTTAATATACATATATAGGGCCTATATATCATCTTCATTGGTATGAATGAAAAAACAATCTGTCTTGCCGTGGATTCAAACAAACTTCGCAATCAGTGGTTCACCAGGTGCATGGGTTATTGCAGACCGGGTAGGGTTCTCTATTCCGAAGGTTCGCTATTCCGAAGGTTCTCTATTCCGAAGGTTCGTTATTCCGACGGTTCGTTATTCGGAAGATTTTCTATTCTGAGCCTATTTAGTAAGAAATGTATCAAAATGTATACATGCCCCACCCCCACCCCACACAACCACACATGGAAGGAAAATACTATTACACTAGTATTCCCATAGTACATGAATGGGCCCCATTTTAATTTCGAAATTGTTCCGAATCGCACACGGGTTTTGTTGCTCGTTGTAGAGAGTTGTCTTAAATCTTGAGGCTGCTGCCACATATTATCTTGATCCACTTCGCCGTTGTTAAAAAAAAATGGTCCATCCAACACTGATGTTTGAATTTACATCATCCAAATCGAAGATTCTTATTTGAATCCCAGTTCTACACGATTCACGGTGGTGTCATTGTAGTACCATGCAGGGTAGTACAATTGCGCTTTTTGGGAGTATTGATCTCGTCCCATAAATGTATGCATTTCTGGGCATCGCGCAATGCGTTCACGCACGATTTACTGATTATGTGAATGGTCCAGTGCTGACTCTGTTGTTTGAATGCGTCATATGTCCGGCAATAACGCGTCCGTTAAACGCATGTATGTGAAAGCGGCTTTACCCCCTTCGGAATCCGTAACGCAGACGGTATATATGGGACAACGCAGACGTTAGGGGCCTATATGTTCTCTCCACTGATTATCGCCCTTGTCTATCAATTTCGCACATTAGAGACATGTCGGATCTACGTAGACGTATATCTGTGTATTAATCTATGTCCCCTTAAATCGATTAGAAGATAAAATACACTATATCTTACCACAATGAAGACTTGGTCTCAGTAAAGGACATGTACACAATGCGAAATATCGAGGGCCAACCATCCGTAATAACACTGTTATCAGGACTCAGATTTCAAAACGAAATGAGGGCTGTACAGTCGCCATTACTGAATGATGTGTGTGTCGTTCGTAGATAAATATCAGGGATTGTCGGACGTCGGGGGTTTTAGCATAACATCGCTAAAGCACCACGTGACCACAAAATACAGAGACACCGTGTTCAACAATCCCCGATCAAAAGCCCATCCAAGCAGAGGTCGCCAAAACATATCGTCTGCGTTATAGAATTTCCAAATCAAAAGGCGATCGCGACAGAGCACAGGGCGGCTGTTTTATGCACTGAAACGAATGCCGACATTGAGACCAGATTTGTGAGGATTTTGTAACTACTTGACAATGAAGATATGAGTACGCCTAGTCTGTTTTCGAAGCTATAACCCATGAAGTTGTTTACGTAAACGGTAGCCTAATTAACATTTTGGAAATTATTGAACAAATATAGAATATACGCATAGCTCGTGGTGTAAATCGCCAATCTCACTCGTGGATTACATTTGTTATTCAGAAACACTATGCGTATATTTTGTTTATGTCACGATCTTTACAATGCGATGGATAAACACTTTTCCGTTCAAATAGTATGGAGAAAGTTTAATCCACTCTGCGAAGTTTATGCCACGATCTTTACAATGCGATGGATAAATACTTTTCCGTTCAAATTGTATGGAGAAAGTTTAATCCACTCTGCGAAGTTTAATCAACAGTATAGGCACGTTTAATCAACAGGTGTTGATTAAATGTAAAATTTAAACAGATGGCTTTATTTGTATAGTAAGATAGGCGATCGTGGTATAAATTGAAATATATGAATGTCATTCAGTTCCGAAGTAAACCGGGCCTTCTGACACCCATACCCCCCCCCCCCCCCCCCCATACACACACACACCTTCACACGCTTCCACACACCAGCTACCGTTTGTATGACTTATGTCCAGAAAGTTCAAAACCACTAATACATTTCTGTGACTTCAGTAACCCTTTTATATATAGGAGAATCTGTATATTAGTATTTATTCCCTATCGACCCTATTTCATTCCACACCCGTTGACGCGAGGTACATGTAATCAACGGAATTCCAGCCATTGAATACATAATATTGTATACATCTAGTGGAATACAAACCGGAACTATTCTTATTGACTTTGTCGCCGATTAAGATGACGTACATTGCATCCTGAGTAAGATGACGTACATTGCATCCTGAGTAAGATGACGGGCATTACATCAATGACCGCTTCATGTGATGCCCCGATCATTAGTGGTTATTCGTCAGATTAAAATTACAATACATGTAGATATAGAACCACAGAAAATGACAGTAATCGATATAACATATCTGACACAGTGGTGTAGAATAAATACAGAACACAACTTGCATCATAATCTCGAACGTTTTATCGAACTTGTTGCGGACGGCGCATAGTTACATCTCGATTAAGATGCGCGTTGCATGATGTGTTCCGTCTATTTCTTGCATTTACAAACTTCTCTTGGTCGCTTCAAAGTGAAAAATCACTATACCAAAGATTACGAGTCGGTTTAGCATTAGCGTTTTGCCATAATGTCCTGATATTTCAAAAATGGATGGTCTGGCCTTTAAACATACCACTGCATAAAGTTCGTACGGTAAGCTAAGGTAATATGCAGTTGATAACAAAGTCATGCGGGCCAGTTGGGGGCGCCACCTCGAGTTTAATCTGTCGTATAGGTCATAATCAACAACTAGTTTCAATTTCATGTCTACAAATATCCCACAAGAGGAGGCGTGTGAAGATCCCACCTCGTCTCCATATCTGTCGTCTTCTCAAATTGGAAATGGCAGACGACATCAATATAGAGACGACAAACGTTAATCAATGGTATCATTTCTCGCACCGCATCAATGGTTTATTCACACATTTATGGCCCTTTAATACGATAATTACCTCCCTTATTGAAGGTAATCAGTAATCTGGTTAGAGCGATTGTGAAGGTAAACACGAAGAAGGTATTGTTAGCGGCGTGCCCGAGGACATCGCGTCAAATTCTGGCGACAGACATCATGGCGGGTCGGCCTCTAGGCGTGTGCTCATGGCACACCGTGGTGCGGGAGAGAGAAATGACGAGCAATTCTTCTTCTTCTGGTGTAAACAATATTTAATTTTCGAACAGAACATTTAACACATACAAACAAATTGACATAATTTACAACACTTGTTCAAAAACGGGGATTAGACAACAAGCCTGAAAGGCTTTTATCAAGTCTTTTCCTCGGAATAAGAAGTTTACTCTTGGCATCAGAATAGATACCATATAGGGTAAATTTAGCAGACGGGGATAACATGTTAGATCCGAAAAAAAATATGATTCAAGGAGGGGGTAGAGGGATAGAGTGCAGGAAGGAAGAACGTTTGTCAAGTTAATTGGTATTGTATACCATACATCAGCCAAAACGAAAGAGGGGAGTGAAGCGAAGTACCGTATATATATTTAGTTACACAACTTTGATATTTATAACATATACTGTTTACGAACCATGGAAAATTCAAAATCAAATCGAAACGCATCGCGGCCCACATGGAGGAAATGCGAAAAAACAGTCAACCTACTTGTATTGTTAATTAATATTAAAGCGATTGGTTAGAAGCGTACTTTAGCATTATATAATGAAACAGTGACTTCTTCTGTCGTGATGTTCATTAGTTGGTTTGGTTGTAGCGCCCGGCACCATTCATGTTGAGCAAGATTCCTACTTCCCAGCAGGAAATTGGTGAAAGTTTGTTACTTATAAATGAACATGACATTGATTTATGTTAGTTCAGAAGGACAAGTGTTCAAAGATATAAAATATTGAATACTCATCTACTGCTATAATATATATATATATATAATGTTAGTTTATAAGAAGCCCATGAGAAACTGCGATATAGAGAAAAGCATAAAGAACATGAAAATTCCCCTGGATAAGATACCTGTTACCTATGTTATAATTACAATCGAGCAAATGAGAATTATCAAGCAATGTGAAAACCATACCACCTCATGACTCGATAAAGGAGGAACTACTTTGTTATAGAAACTTATAGGTATGGTGCCAGTGCAGTGATCCGTGCAGACGAACAGCGTGTCAGGAGTGTGACTGCGTGTCCAGGAATCACTAAACAGTATTATGACAAAATTGAAAACTGACACTTACTTTCAAAGAATTGCGTACCATATTCTCCTGGGCGGGTTTCACGTTGATGGCACACCGCGGCGCGGAAGAGCGAAAACACAAGGGATTCTTTTCTTCTTTGTCTTTCATCCTTCTTCTTCACCTTCTTCTAGTGTTGATAAATTTTTCAGTGATGTTGGTTGATTCGTTTCAGACGCGACACCAGACAATATGGCGGGTCGACTGCGGCGAGTGATGAAGGCCATCATTGTGCAGTAGATCGAAAAAAATGAGGAATTCCACTTCTTCCTCTTCCTTTCCTTATTCTGGTCTTAACGCTTTCAGTGCCAGGTCATATTTTTGTATCAACCCATATACCCTGTGCCAATGCATTCTCTTATATATGCGAGGCGACCATAGGTCGCCTCGCATATATAAGAGAATACATTGGCCTAACAATTTTTCATCATTTGTTATTATTTTTTACAATTTTTTACAATTTTAATAATTTTTTCTTATATTCTTTAACAGACTTATTTTGTAGGTTTAGTGCCAGGGAATCTTACGTTTTTCATGGGCATCAAAATTATTACTATGAATACTTCGCTATCATGCTTAAGCATACCCAAAAAAAATTCAACCCAAAAACAAATCTAAAAAAAAACATTTTTTTTATTTTTTTAGGGCCGATTTTACAGACCGTAAATTAGGGCCGATGAGAAATTAAAGAAGATAACAAAAATACCACCTATTTATTCTACGGATGGAGATATTAAAGTCAATGGTGTATCTTTTGTCTCAAACGATTTGGGAAAAGCCGAGTGCCTGAATAAAAAATTCCTCTCAAATTCCACGATTGACCAGAAAGATCACAAACTACATGATTTCAGTTCACGATGCAATAAAGAATTATCAGAACTTAAATTTTCAGTCGATGATGTCATATCTGCGATCAGATCACTTAAAACGAACAAAGCCTATGGCTATGACGGAGTTAGTCCAAAAATGCTCCACGGCACGGCTAACGATATAGCCCACCCTCTTTTCTTAATTTTTAAAAAATCTCTACAAACGGGAAAGTTCCCATCACAGTGGAAGAAAGCCAATGTGATTCCTATCTTTAAAAATGGAGATTCCGCAGATAGCGCTAATTACCGACCAATTTCCCTTCTACCATGCCTGGGTAAAATTCTTGAAAAGTTAGTTCTAAAGAGAATCTCGTCCTTTTTCGATGAGAATAAACTCCTATTTCAAAATCAGTCGGGTTTCGTTCCGAAACACAGCACTACATTCCAAATGATTGATCTTTATCACCAGCTGTGTCAGACACTCGACAAAGGCTTATACACTTGTTCAGTATTTTGTGATATCTCTAAAGCCTTCGAGAGAGTCTGGCACAGAGGGTTGATTGCCAAAACTACCGCGTATGGGATAACAGGGTCGCTTTCTAAATGGCTGGAGGACTATCTCACTAACAGGAAGCAAAGGGTCCGAATCAATAACACTTATTCTGATTTTGAAACCATCACAGCGGGTGTTCCCCAAGGATCAATCCTTGGGCCTTTTCTATTTTTAATATACATTAATGACATACCAGATAACCTCACATCAACTGTTAGAATGTATGCTGATGACACATGTCTCACAGCTTCTCACTTCAATCTTAACATCCTACAATCAGAACTAAACAGGGACCTCAAAAGGGTCAGTCTATGGGCAGACAACTGGTTAGTTTCGTTCAATCCCAAGAAAACCAAGGCAATATCCTTCTCATTCGTGCCTCAAGATAATTCCCCAGATTTAATATTCCAGGACGAAACTATTTCATTTAACGAATCGCATAAGCACATTGGCCTTGAATTTCAATCAAATTTAAAATGGAACAAACAAATAGAATACACAGCAAACAAAGCTGCTTCTAGACTATCACAATTGAGGAAATTTAAAAACGATCTCGATAGAAAGACACTCGAAAAAATTTACAATGCGTATATCCTTCCTATTTTGGATTATGCTGACGTCGTATGGGATTCAGCACCCGATTACTTATTGGAAAAACTCGACCGAATACATAAAGACGCCGCTAGAATCGTAACCGGCCTAAATCGTTCAGTATCACTTAACAAGTTATGGCTTGAGGTAGGTTGGCGGACACTACACAGGCGTAGGCAACATCGCCATTTGCAAGCAATTTACAGAATTATCAATGAAGACGCCCCTTTGTATCTGACATATCTCCTACCGGCACGCTCCAGAGAACGATCGGATTATAATCTTAGATTTCCAAATAAATTTTATTCCTATTTCGCTAACACTGAGCATTTTAAACAGTCATTTCTCCCATCTGTTGTTCTGGAATGGAACAAATTACCTGTGTATGTAATCAATGCAACCTCCATTTCCGATTTCAAAGCCAATTTAGGGATTATAGACCCAATAATAAAACCACCCTCTTATTTTTATACAGGAAAAAGGAAAATTAATACAATACACTGTAAAATTCGGAATCAGTGTAGTGATCTCCGTTCGGATATGTTTGATAATCACATATCAGATTCGCCTATATGCCCCTGTAACTTAGACATTGAAGACGCCAATCACTATTTTCATGTTTGCCCTTTATTTGTAGATCAGAGAATTGACTTTTACCGAAATTTAAGTATTAATGGCTTTCAATCATTAGAAGCAAATCATTTCTTATATGGGGTAAAAGGTATATCAAATCAAAAGAACACTACTCTTTTCCGCATTACTCAATCTTTTATAGCTAAAACAGAGCGTTTTGAACAAACCCATGTATGGTAAATTTCGCTATTCATCTTGACACTGAGTTCTAGCTTTTTCTTCATAACCGAGATTGGAATACAGATGGAAACCCGACATCCGCAGCACACACACTCTGCACACACACTCTTTATAAACAGTTTGCTATATATGCTATGTATTTTTATGTATGTTCCATGATTGTATTAGGAGAGGGGCAAGTTTGTAAGTTTTGTAACTTGTGCCCTGATCCCTATGTATATTTTTCTAAATACATTAAAATATGTTTAAAGTAATTAAACTTATGCTTAAATGGCATTGCAACTTTTATCAACAACATAATAATGCTACTGCAATATCATTGGATAATAATTATTGCTGTTTTATCATTTAATGAAAATTGTTGTATGGGCATTGCGGCGTGTGCCATGTGTGTAGATAGAGAGTGAGTAGAGTGTGTGAGTATATAATGGAAGCGTATTAGTGCCACCTAAAAAATGCTATCTCCTAATTAGGAGATAGCATCTCCTAATTAGGACTTAGTATCTCCTAATTAGGAGATATTATCTCCTAATTAGGAGATATTAGGACTTAGTATCTCCTAATTAGGACTTTAGTATCTCCTAATTAGGAGATAGTATTTTTTGTTAGGTGGCACTAATACGCTTCCATAGTATATAGACATAAATGACATACTATAGCATATAAATAACATATAACTTAGCGTATATTCGAACTGCCTCCGCACAACATATATAGCATAGTGTTATCCATCCCTTAACTAACACCATTTCCGATTGGGCAAAAGCCGCCACGTGATAGTCCTGGAAAAAGTCATATTGGACTCCCGACTGTACAATATCACTTTTTATTGGGACTCCGTGACGTCACGAATTAACTCTATTGCGAAATGAATCGGTGAAATTGTGATGCGCGTGCAACACTGATGGATTTTAGCCGACGTTTCAGTTCCGCATTGAGTTTTTTTTCTCACTTCCGTGTTTACTTTTCCAAATCATGCTTTCTGATGATCAATATACGGTACAGGCTTTTTATAGAGAATTAAGTGCCGACAAATACCAAAAATAACCACAAAAGTTTTATTCCCAAAATTTGGATAAACATACAGATGGATAATAAAAATGTCATAATACAATGTTGTGTACAGTATGAGTTTTTCTTGTACGCGTCCAGGTTGTGGTGAAAAGTCATATTGGACTCGACACTGGCGTGTCTCATCCAATATGACTTTTCACCACAACCTGGACTCGTACAAGAAAAACACATACTGCACACAACATTGTATAATAACTTTATAACATTGCATATAAATATATGCATGATTTGAACGGTGGATCATGATATTTCTAACCGTTTCCAAATTCGAGCTTGTTTTGCTGATTCAATCGGGTTTTCATTCGTAAATTCGTTTTAATTTGTGGATTTCAAATTGTGCAGTCTGATTGCTTTTCTTGACAAGTTTTGTATATAGGTATCAATACACGATTTCCAGCAATTTTGGCCAACCTTTGGAGGGGGTACTGTACTTCAAATCAATACTGAGCCATCAAGCATGTTTTAATTTCGGCAGAAATTTTAGGTGTACTCATATGTCTGTGCTTTAGCTTCTTTGTAAAATTTGTCATTGAGTTATGCCCCTTGGTTTGCACACACAAAACGCTAAATGTTACCCAGTTTATTACTCAAATTTACCATTTTCAACCCAAAAACAGACCAGGACAGAGCGAATGTCAGTAAATAAGCTTCTTCTTCCACGTGATAGAGCTATGTTAGAGCTGAGAAATATTTGAAGTAGAAAAAAAGTTATCGTATCAATTAAAAAAAAATGTCGTGCAAGCGCAGATCAGAGAATTCAGGGGAGAGAAATCGGGCTATTTTCATGTAACCAATAACACAGAGTTGGCCTTCACTGAATAGAATCGTTGCGTATCCAAATTTTCCACTTTTTTGAGAACTTTCCCAGTTTGTAAATTAATTAATCCTTCAAACCAGTAAAGACGCATTTACACAGGCTACACTAGCTGTTATCCCCCCCCCCCCCCCCCAGATACTTATTTTTATATTTTCCAGACCCCCTACAACCCGTGAAATCATGTATTGCTACCATAGCATGATCATTATGGGCATGAGGTCACAGCAGACGACAAATATATGAACACTGTAGTTAGTATAAATGCACGAAGTCTAGGTCGCCACAAATCCTGAGTGGGCGATGTTTACCGTTATTTAATATAGCGTCCTACCCATAGCGGCCATTAAATGTACCGCAAATTACAAGCTTCGTGTTTGTTTGTCGCAGCCGGATACTCATTTACTAACGCCAATCGTCTTTCGATGGATGGTCCCATGCATCTCTGACTACATTTCCCGCGACATCATCATCCAACGTAGAGATATATCAGAATCAGAATGTTTATTTCCAATCAAGGTCCCCGAAGGGTCAATACAATTAACCCTTTACCCAACAAAACGCCCAGAAAAATAGCCCAAATGAAGCTGCAACAGCCTAAATTATCTTGGGTCTGTCTCAATAGAACCATACAAATATGGATATCATTGGAACCGGCTCATTGACCACATTGTGATAGTTACAGTTATGCCAATGCATTCTCTTATATATGCGAGTCGACCATAGGTCGCCTCGCATATATAAGAGAATGCATTGGCCTAAAAAAAAAACATTTTTTAACACTTTTTACCATTTTTTCTTACATTTTTATAATATTTTTCAACATTCTTTGACAATTTTATCATTTTTAATATGTGTTAAGCCAATGCATCCTCTTATATATGCGAGGCGACCTATGGTCGACTCGCATATATAAGAGAATGCATTGGCACAAAAAACAATATGTAAATGTATTACAATACATGTGGCTATTGACCCTTTCTGTACTAAATAGATTCTCCAGTCAGTTAAAGTGATGTGAAACACTCCGGTAGAATAATCTTGCTCAAAGTAGTTATTTCTTACGAATAGTAATCCAAATGGACAACACACATCGCCATTCTTATATTATTGATTAAATGCAATGACTCTTGATGGCGAAATGATTTGTGCTAGTTTGTCGCCAACAGTTGCGTCCCGAATAGAGAATAAATATTTACAATTGAGCGTAGTTCAGACGATGTTTTCTATGGGTGGTATATGGCCGATTTCTTTGAAATGTTCGGCGATGTTAGAAGAATGTTACATTCCCTAGATTGGCATAGTGCATGAGTAATAACTTATAAATTCCATGCAGCCGAACAAGTCCCTAATATGTCTTTAAAAAGTTCATCTGGATGGTCTATTATTGATTCGCAGGGATGTACTGGTAATATAAGCAGACGACAGATAAATAAAAGTACAGAAAGACTCCTATTTATTGAGGCGACTCTTTAGATAATAAGTTCAACAAACGACGTTGAACTTATTATCTGAACATTTCCTGTGGGATAACTACTTATCAATGATGCTTAAGTATAGAAAGGGTTTCACTTATTATCTGAACATTTCCTATGGGATAACTACTCATCAATGATGCTTTAGTATAGAAAGGGTTAAACTTATTATCTGAACATTTCCTATGGGATAACTACTCATCAATGATGCTTTAGTATAGAAAGGGTTAAACTTATCATCTGAACATTTCGTATGTGATAACTACTCATCAATGATGCTTTAGTATAGAACGGTTTAAACTTATTATCTGAACATTTACTATGGGTTAGCACTCATCGATGGTGCTTTAGTATAGTAAGGGTTAAACTTATTATCTGAACATTTCCTATGGGAAAACTACTTATCAATGATGCTTTAATATAGAAAGGGTTAAACTTATTATCTGAACAATTCCTATGGGATAACCACTCATCAATGATGCTTTAGTATAGAAAGGGTTAAACTTATTATCTAAACATTTCCTATGGGATAACTATTCATCAATGATGCTTTAGTATAGAAAGGGTTAAACTTATTATCTGAACATTTCCTATGGGATAACTACTCATCAATGGTGCTTTAGTATAGACAGTGTCAAACTTATTATCTGAACATTTCCTAGTGGATAACTACTTATCAATGATGCTTTAGTATAGAAAGGGTTAAACTTATTATCTGAACATTTCCTATGAGATAACTACTCATCAATGATGCTTTAGTATAGAGAGGGTTACACTTATTATCTGAACATTTCCTATGGGATAACTACTTATCAATGATGCTTTAGTATAGCGAGAGTTAAACTTATTATCTGAACATTTCGTATGTGATAACTACTTATCAATGATGCTTTAGTAAAGAAAGGGTTAAACTTATTATCTGAACATTTACTATGGGATAACACTCATCAATGGTGCTTTAGTATAGAAAGGGTTAAACTTATTATCTGAACAATTCCTATGGGAAAACTACTTATCAATGATGTTTTAGTATAGAAATGGTTAAACTTATTATCTGACCATTTCCTGTGGGATGATTACTTATCAATGATGCTTTAATATAGAAAGGGTTAAACTTATTATCTGAACATTTCCTATGGGATAACAACTCATCAATGATGCTTTAGTATAGAAGGGTTAAACTTATTATCTGAACATTTCCTATGGGATAACTATACTCATCAATGATGGTTTAGTATAGAAAGGGTTAAACTTATTATCTGAACATTTCCTAAGGGATGACTACTCATCAATGATGATTTAGTATAGAAAGGGTTAAACTTATTATCAGAACATTTCCCTTGGGATAACTACTCAGCAATGATGCTTTAGTATAGACAGTGTCAAACTTATTATCTGAACATTTCCTAATGGATAACTACTTATCAATGATGCTTTAGTAGAGAAAGGATTAAGCTTATTATCTGAACAATTCCTATGGGAAAACTACTCATCAATGGTGCTTTAATATAGAAAGGGTTAAACTTATTATCTGAACATTTCCTATGCGATAACTACTCATCGATGATGCTTTAATATAGAAAGGGTTAAACTTATTATCTGAACAATTCCTATGGGATAACTACTCATCAATGATGCTTTAGTATAGAAAGGGTTAAACTTATTATCTGGTCAGTTCTTGTGGGATAACCACTTATCAATGATGCTTTAGTTAAGTTTAGTATAGAAAGGGTTAAACTTATTATCTGAACATTTCCTATGGGATAACTACTCATCAGTGGTGCTTTAGTATAGACAGTGTCAAACTTATTATCTGAACATTTCCTAATGGATAACTACTTATCAATGATGCTTTAGTATAGATAGGGTTAAACTTATTATCTAAACATTTCCTAATGGATAACTACTCATCAATGATGCTTTAGTATATACAGGGTTAAACTTATTATCTGAACATTTCCTATGTGATAACTACTCATCAATGATGCTTTAGTATAGCGAGAGTTAAACTTATTATCTGAACATTTCCTATGTGATAACTACTCATCAATGATGCTTTAGTATCGAGAGGGTTAAACTTATTATCTGAACATTTCCTATGGGATAACTACTCATCAATGATGCTTTAGTATCGAGAGGGTTAAACTTATTATCTGAACATTTCCTTTGGGATAACTACTCATCAATGATGCTTTAGTATAGATAGGGTTAAACTTATTATCTAAACATTTCCTAATGGATAACTACTCATCAATGATGCTTTAGTATAGAAAGGGTTAAACTTATTATCTGAACATTTCCTATGTGATAACTACTCATCAATGATGCTTTAGTATAGCGAGAGTTAAACTTATTATCTGAACATTTCCTATGACATAACTACTCATCAATGATGCTTTAGTATATATAGGGTTAAACTTATTATCTAAACATTTCCTAATGGATAACTACTTATCAATGATGCTTTAGTATAGAAAGGGTTAACCTTATTATCTGAACATTTCCTATGGGATAACTACTCATCAATGATGCTTTAGTATAGAGAGGGTTACACTTATTATCTGAACATTTCCTATGGGATAACTACTCATCGATGATGCTTTAGTATAGAAAGGGTTAACCTTATTATCTGAACATTTCGTATGTGATAACTACTTATCAATGATGCTTTGGTAAAGAAAGGGTTAAACTTATTATCTGAACATTTACCTTGGGATAACACTCATCAATGGTGCTTTAGTATAGAAAGGGTTAAACTTATTATCTGAACAATTCCTATGGGAAAACTACTTATCAATGATGTTTTAGTATAGAAATGGTTAAACTTATTATCTGACCATTTCCTGTGGGATGACTACTTATCAATGATGCTTTAGTATAGAAAGGGTTAAACTTATTATCTGAACATTTCCTATGGGATAACAACTCATCAATGATGCTTTAGTATAGAAGGGTTAAACTTATTATCTGAACATTTCCTATGGGATAACTATACTCATCAATGATGGTTTAGTATAGAAAGGGTTAAACTTATTATCTGAACATTTCCTAAGGGATGACTACTCATCAATGATGATTTAGTATAGAAAGGGTTAAACTTATTATCAGAACATTTCCCTTGGGATAACTACTCAGCAATGATGCTTTAGTATAGACAGTGTTAAACTTATTATCTGAACATTTCCTAATGGATAACTACTTATCAATGATGCTTTAGTAGAGAAAGGGTTAAGCTTATTATCTGAACAATTCCTATGGGATAACTACTCATCAATGGTGCTTTAATATAGAAAGGGTTAAACTTATTATCTGAACATTTCCTATGCGATAACTACTCATCGATGATGCTTTAATATAGAAAGGGTTAAACTTATTATCTGAACAATTCCTATGGGATAACTACTCATCAATGATGCTTTAGTATAGAAAGGGTTAAACTTATTATCTGGTCATTTCTTGTGGGATAACCACTTATCAATGATGCTTTAGTTAAGTTTAGTATAGAAAGGGTTAAACTTATTATCTGAACATTTCCTATGGGATAACTACTCATCAGTGGTGCTTTAGTATAGACAGTGTCAAACTTATTATCTGAACATTTCCTAATGGATAACTACTTATCAATGATGCTTTAGTATAGAAAGGGTTAAACTTATTATCTGAACATTTCCTATGGGATAACTACTCATCAATGAAGCTTTAGAATAGAGAGAGTTAAACTTATTATATGAACATTTCCTATGGGATAACTACTTATCAATGATGCTTTAGTATAGAAAGGGTTAAACTTATTATCTGAGCATTTCCTATTTGATAACTACTTATCAATGATACTTTAGTATAGAGAGAGTTAAACTTATTATCTGAAAATTTCCTATGGGATAACTACTTATCAATGATGGTTTAGTATAGAAAGGGTTAAACTTATTATCTGAACATTTCGTATGTGAAAACTACTCTTCAATGATGCTTTGGTATAGAAAGGGTTAAACTTATTATATGAACATTTCCTATGGGATAACTACTCATCAATGCTGCTTTAGTATAGAAAGGGGGGCCTCGGTGGCTCAATCGGTTAGGGGTACAACTCCAATCCACATGTAACTCGGAATCGTTATCTGGTGGAGTTACCAGTTACTCGCCGATGGCCGGTGGTTTGCCGCACATGGTTGACGAGTTTATTAGCCATTGAAATCACTGTTAGATTAGTCGCAAGTGTGTGGATTTCCTCCACCACTAAAACTGGCAATGTCGTGATATGGCCTTAGTTGCTAAAGCGACAATAAACCCCAATCAATCAATCAATCATTGGTATAGAAAGGGTTAAACTTATTATCTGAACATTTCCTATGGAATAACTACTCATGAATAATGCTTTAGTATAGAAAGAGTTAAACTTATTATCTGAACATTTCCTATGGGATAACTACTCATCAATGATGCTTTAGTATAGAATGGGTTAAAATTATTATCTGAACATTTCCTAGTATGGGATAACTACTTATCAATGATGCTTTAGTATAGAAAGGGTTAAACTTATTATCTGAACATTTCCTATGGGATAACTACTCATCAATGATGCTTCAGATAGAAAGATTTAACATTTGTATTCGAATTGTATGGTCCTCAATAAAGTGAATAGTCTATAATTGTGAGTTGATTGTGCACAAGTCTGAGTTTAGTGTGTCTGTAATTTGCAGAATGAGGTTCCCAGAGGGTGAATTTAGTTATGCTACCCCGCATAGCGGGCTAGCATCACCAAATTCACCCTCTGGGAACCTCATTCTGCTGAGGTGTAAGCAGAGTGAGATCCCCAGAGGGTGAATAAATTCACCCTCTGGGGACCTCAATCTGCAAATGACATATTATAGCATCATCAAATGCTCCCTCATGGCCTCATCTGCTATGGGAGACATAGACTCAAGATTGAGGTTCCCAAATGGTGAATATTGTGATGTACACCCATTGGGAACCTCGATTATGCAATGTGTCGTCTGCCAATTTGGGGATAAAAAGAAACTAAACTAAAAAAGAAATAGAATATAATTATGTGAATAAGTTTCTGTAGAAATTTGATAATAAAGAAACTTTCTAGAGAAGATGAGGCCTTTAGAAGCAGCATGAGGTCCCAAGTGAGGCTAGCCCGCAATGTTGGATAGCGTCACTAAATTCACCCTCTGTGGACCTCGTTCTGCAATTTATACGCACACTAAACTCAGGTTTGATTGTACACCGAGGCTGCCAGTGGTCGGTGACATTATGAGGAGATGCGTCATATCTGCATCACGGAGTGTCCAATCAAAGTTTATTATAAGTGTTCGAGTTTAATTTAAACCCAGATGGATATTGGGCCTACAGGAGCACAGGCCCCTGGGGAAAATTACTAAAGTACCAATATAGACTAGACCAGTGTAAATGTTCCAATGAACAATTTTGGCTAAAACCATACCAACTATCAAACCCTACTGAATTCTAGAAATCGATAATTGCAGCCAAAATATCCAACTTTATTCATCAAACGAATTCCAGAAACAAGACATATCTGCGACTGACCGGCTTGCTGATTGGTTGACAATAATCGAGAGTAAAGTTCACAAATGATGGCTTGAAAAAATCAATATGCATAGATATCCGATAGAGTATTTAAGAAACACTTGAATTATTAATTTTCTCTGTATCAAGAGGTTTATCTGATTTTATAACCGAAGTTAACTTGAATGTATCGTTAAAATAATTGGAATTCGTTTTGATACAATATAAAATTCTGCGAAAATAGCGTGACCTTGACCCACGCATTATTGATATCATTTCGCTTTCAGACACGTGTATTATTGGGATATGAAACACCAGTCTGATTAACCCTTTACCCAACAAACCGGCCAAAACCGGCCAAATAAAGCTTCAACAGCCTAAAATATCTTCGGTCTGTCTCAATAGAACCATACAAATATGGATATCATTGGAACCGGTTCATTGACCACATTGTGATGGTTACAGTTATGCCCTGTGCCAATGCATTCTCATATATAAGAGAATGCATTGGCCTAAAAAAAATCTTTTTTTAACACTTTTTACCATTTTTTCTTACATTCTTTAACAATTTTATAATTTTTAATGTGTTAAGCCAATGCATTCTCTTATATATGCGAGGCGACCTATGGTCGACTCGCATATATAAGAGAATGCATTGGCACAGGGCCGTTCTGTTGGGTAAAGGGTTAAAACCATACTCAGATTCTATGGTTTTAATCAGACTGACGAAACACATGCCCCAACCAACCTAATGGGATTTAGCGTAACATACGGGCTATGTAAATATATCCGGATGATTCTCGGGGTGTGTCTTTATAACGAGTCCTTTTTATAATCCGATGTTATTGTATTTTCCGCAGGGAAGATACACCTCCTCATCCTTAAAGGCCCATTTAATTTTCGGGCCACCAATTATTATATTACAGTGCCTTGATATGGGGTTTTAATAATAATCTATGACATCAAATATTATTAAAATACTATAATTCATTACTATTTGGAACGTCGTGTCTCAGAAGGTAATAGAGTAATAGAAAATAGCAGAAATCATAGAAACATTTCCCCCGTCTCGCTCCCAGAATGAACATAATTCAAACTAAGCTATAGTTATTCCCCGTCTATTGAAAAAAATACACTTTTCAGTAAAATCCAGATGAAACTTAACCACACAAAAAAAAAAAACCTCGACGGTCACTCAACAAAAACAACATGTTCACAGTTTATTACACCGGGTAAGTTGATAATACAATGTTTTGGAGCTTCCTCTTTCAACTGCATGGTATATAATATGGAAACTATGTTATATAATGTGATCTGGGTTCGAAAATAAAGGGGCCTTTAAGGACCACTTTATTAGTTCACTTTAGGAAGTTTTTTCTTGCTTAAATATACACTCACATAACTCAATTTTAGAACGTGAAAGTGGGATTGACAAAGACTCAAAATTACGTGTGGGATATTTTTGTGAAGCTAAATGTTGTATACACATAATGTAAATACTCATTTGTGAATAACATTACCACAAGCCTCAAACACTCATCGTGTAAGAAAGTCGGTGTGTAAAAGTCCACGATCTCATGAACACGCCGCGAACAAAGGGGAATCACTTGGGTAGATATAATTTCTACCCAGGAATTGGCGCCGGAACACAATTAGATCTAAACGCCGGAACAGATCAATTGTTCCGGGTGTCTGCTTATAATTACTCAAGCCGCGTCGTCACAGTATCAGTTTTTGTAAAATGAATTTCAAATTGATTGTAGATTCGGAATTAATGGGCTCACGTGTGTGTTTCTCTTTACACTCGGTGACTGTTCGAAAAGACACATCGATACAACTCGAATACGCTGCAACAAAGGGACGATTGTGGTGTATGTTGACTATTCTCAGTGTAATTTGTTGAACACTATAGAGCTTCTGAATGAATGAACACGATGGCTCCACAACGACATTTATGACAGTATTATGGAGATCAAAATGCGTCGTAATGATGGACGTACGCAGGGGCGTCGATAAAGGGTAGTCACCGGGAGTACCTGTTTTAGAATTTACAGTCATCTGTTGTTGGGTATATTGCTCCTACTGTCGATCATTTTATCCTTTCATGACGGGAGCTACGCTGGTGAGGCATTACAGATCATGTGCCAGTGCATTCCCTTATATATGCGAGGCTCCCAAAGGGGGCCTAACATATATAAGAAAATTAACTGGCTTACAAGGTCAAGGTATATAAACCTTGTTAGGTCGATATATTCTTTTATATATGCGAGGCTCCATATGGGAGACTGGCATATATAAGAGAATGAATTGGCACATGGTTTTCACAAAATTTCAGGAAGCTCCAGGAAGGGTTAATGGGTAATAATATATATTTATATCCTGCCTATAACACCGGAAGCATCCTCTCATAGTAACCAACAAGGGTGCTTATACCTAAGGCAGGTGAATGACGTCATATACATTTTTCTATATCCATCCAGCTGATCCATCAGTGATTTTTCAAGATCGCGGGTATAGATTTTGGAGAAATTGTCACGTGACTTCCGGTTAGCAACCGTGTGGAGATTGCAAAAAACGCGGACTTGGAAATGAAGCATCGCGATAAAAATGAAAGTAACTACTTCACAACTTACTAAGAATTCACATGTGATTTACGTCTATTAATTTCATTTAGACCAATTTCGTTGGTCAGCTGAAAACGAAATATGAAGAAGTCATGACGATAATCCAGACAATAATTTACAATCCACCACACGTCTGGTCAATTTGGCATGTCGTCTCAGTCGTGACCACTGCATGATGTTACATAAATTATTCTTAGCGTTATTTCACCGAAAAAAGGCAAATTTGAGGCACATCATTGTGGTTCCTCCACTACGTGTCACATACGATTCATATTATCCTGCCTATAACATCCAAAGCATCCTCTCATACACGGAAATGGTGCTCGATCCTTTAAAACAGAGCACATATGTACATCACAACTATATATATATATATACACCCAAGGGACTGCGATAGAGGATGTTCGTGTGAGGGGCGGTTCCCCTTCCTCTGGACTATAAACCAAGTTTCTAACTCTGAGCAGTTCCATGCATGTTCACCTCTTGTGGTAAGAATGATCCTACATGAACCTCAAAATGTTAAACCGATTTTACCAACCGTTTAACAAAGCACTGATGCACTGTCTAGATATAGTATCGGCGGCAACCATGTAAATGATGTAATGCATATTTGGTCTATTACACAATGTCTTTGATCACCACCACTACAATACAGTGTTTGCACGAACCCACACGATGTTCATTTTGTTGTTGTCAAAGTATTCGTCGTCAGTGTTATCCATTTAAAGACATATTCTGGACTTGTTCGGGTGCGATAAACTTATGTTAGTAAGCAGGCGCTATGCCAACCTGCGGAATGTATAATTATACTAACATCACCGAAAATTTCGAAGAAATCAACCATTCCACTCCATAGAAAACATCGTCTGAACTACGCTGAATTGAAAATATTTACATCTCGATTCGGGACGCAACAATCAGCGATAAACTAACGCAAACGATTTCGCCACCTAGAGTCATTCCATTTAATTAATATATAAGAATGACGGTGTGTGTTGTCAATTTTGATTAATATTCGTAAACATAACTACTTTGAGCAAGAATATTCTCCATTTCTATTTGATCACGCTATACCAGATGTTTCACATCACTTTAATGAATGTTGATTTGCTTGTGTTCCATGGAGCATGGATGCAAGTTGGTTAGACTTTAATTTAGTGGCATGTTCTGTGAACTCAAACTCTACGGAACCCAACAAGATCAACATCCATTTCTTATATGTACACCCAATGAACTCAAAGGAGCATTAAATCAACTTAAAGATACTCAATTCGATTCGATGGTCCCCATATAATCAGATTCCAACAACAACAACATTTTAGAAATTCCGTTTCAGTTATCAGAATCGATTAATTGCCCAAAAATAATACGAACCACTGTCAACTATAGTATAAAATGTCCGAAACGTGTTGTTTATCAACATTATGTTCGAGGAAGTTTGGCCTTATTATCAACACAAAACCTCTTGATTTTAGAGTTATCCATCTTCATCCGCAATATGGTCCGTCGACTTTTACCTTGGCCACTAATCAGTGTCAATGGTGAAAAATAATAGATATAAAAAATCGATATATAATAACTCTGAACTTTGATAGGTGGGTTCCTCGACTCGAATCAGATATGTTTTACCCCCGAATTCAAATAAATAGTAATTGAGGGGCGCTTAATCGGATTATGCCTCTTTAAAGGAGAATTTAGTGCCCGTTTTGAACGATATTCTGGCATCGCGTTACACGTGACGTCATAAGGCGTTATTTTAATCAACCAAGCCACCCCACCCATTCAATCTACATTCTCACTGCAAGTGGGAGTGTAAATATATAGCCTAAACTACATCTTTGTGGGATATGGATGAAATAAACCATGTTGGTGTTGTTGTTGTTGTTGTTGTTGTTGTTGTCGTCGTCGTCGTCGTCGTCGTCGTCGTCGTCGTCGTCGTTGTTGTTGTTGTTGTTTTTGTTGTTGTGTGTTCTTGTTCTTGTACTTGTTCTTGTTGTTCTTGTTCACTCCACTGAGTTTAGAACAGCTCAGTACACGTATCTCCCACAGTATCATCATATGAACGCGATGACCCGCGTGGTGTTAGTATCGCAGTCTGCCTGCCGCGCGCTCATCACTTTACGAAAGGTCGAGTGATCATTGCAACAAACAATATACTATTAACGAACTCCCCCGCGTAATGAGCGCCATCTGATGGCATCTATATGTGTGTGAACATATCGTATCCACACCCACCGGCGAAACTAAGCAAAACATCAACAACAACGTTCATTGATGTTCGAGTTTGAATCGAGCAGGTTGAGAAGATCGCGTCTATTTCCGGGAGTGCACGGGCGTCAACGAGGTCACGTTTAACTGATTCATTCATTGCTGTATGATATAGTACTATGACTGGTCGTTTCGGATCGTACGAGGGAGGAATCTACACACTAATATGGCGGAGTTCTTGTTCACCGCGCTTCTTAATGATTTTGTCTCGACTTTGTGCGCCACCATTATGTTTATATTTATCCCATGCATATTGTCTTGGCACCACCATTCCCTCCATGATATGATCTGGCATGCCAATGGGAGACAATCCATATCTTGCATTTCAGTCCCCTGTTGTCACATATATACATCAATGTATATAATCTCATATATATTTTGAAGACCTCTGTCTGTTTGTCTGTATGTCTGTATGTTTGTCTGTATGTATGTCATTTATACAAATCTACGATTCTCGACCGATCGGGACGAAACTTGGTACGTGTGTGTAGTTTGACCAGGCGGTGGACGTTGTCGTATTGGCGAGCCCGTGCGTCGCCCGCTTCGCGCATGCGCAGACGAGATCTCGGAAACGGGTGGAGCTATCGACTTGAAATTTGCTATGTGAATGTATCTTGCCCCGGATACGAATTTTATCGGGTCGCCGAGCCCGTGCGACGCCGGCTTCGCTCATGCGCAGACGAGATCTCGGAAACGGGTGGAGCTATCGACTTGAAATTTGGTATGTGAATGTATCTTGCCCCGGATACGAAGTTTATCGGGTCGCCGATCCCGTGCGACGCCAGCTTCGCGCATGCGCAGACGAGATCTCGGAAACGGGTGGAGCTATCGACTTGAAATTTGGTATGTGAATGTATCTTGCCCCGGATACGAATTTTATCGGGTCGCCGAGCCCTGCGACGCCAGCTTCGCGCATGCGCAGACGAGATCTCGGAAACGGGTGGAGCTATCGACTTGAAATTTGGTATGTGAATGTATCTTGCCCCGGATACGAATTTTATCGGGTCGCCGAGCCCGTGCGACACCAGCTTCGCGCATGCGCAGACGAGATCTCGGAAACGGGTAGAGCTATCGACTTGAAATTTGTTTTTTTTAATAGCCCGGACAACGTCGGGCTGGGTAGAGCTATCGACTTGAAATTTGGTTTTTGAATAGCCCGGACAACGTCGGGCTCATCGGCTAGTCTCATATATATTTTGAAGACCTCTATCTGTCTGTCTGTCTGTCTGTTTGTCATTAATACAAATCTACGATTCTCGACCGATCGGGACGAAACTTGGTATACGTGTGTGTAGTTTGACCAGGCGGTCGTCGTTGTCGTATTGGCGACCCCGTGCGGCGCCCGCTTCGCGCATGCGCAGACGAGATATCGGAAACGGGAGGAGCTATCGACTTGAAATTTGCTATGTGAATCTATCTTGCCCCGGATACGAATTTTATCGGGTCGCCGAGCCCGTGCGACGCCAGCTTCGCGCATGCGCAGACGAGATCTCGGAAACGGGTGGAGCTATCGACGTGAAATTTGGTGTGTGAATGTATCTTGCCCCGGATACGAATTTTATCGGGTCGCCGAGTCCGTGTGGCGCCCGCTTCGCGCATGCGCAGACGAGATCTCGAAAACGGGTGGAGCTATCGACTTGAAATTTGGTATGTGAATGTATCTTGCCCCGGATACGAATTTTATCGGGTCGCCGAGCCCGTGCGATGCCAGCTTCGCACATGCGCAGACCAGATCTCGGAAACGGGTAGAGCTATCGCATGCGCAGACCAGATCTCGGAAACGGGTGGAGCTATCGACTTGAAATTTGGTTTTTGAATAGCCCGGACAACGTCGGGCTCATCGGCTAGTCTCATATATATTTTGAAGACCTCTGTCTGTATGTTTGTTTGTTTGTCTGTCTGTCTGTCTGTCTGTCTGTCTGTCTGTCTGTCATTAATACAAATCTACGATTCTCGACCGATCGGGACGAAACTTGGTACGTGTGTGTAATTTGACAAGGCGGTGAACGTTGTCGTATTGGCATGCCCGTGCGGCGCCCGCTTCGCGCATGCGCAGACGAGATCTCGGAAACGGGTGGAGCTATCGACTTGAAATTTGGTATGTGAATGTATCTTGCCCCGGATACGAATTTTATCGGGTCGCCGAGCCCGTGCGACGCCAGCTTCGCGCATGCGCAGACCAGATATCGGAAACGGGTAGAGCTATCGACTTGAAATTTGGTTTTTGAAACGGGTGGAGCTATCGACTTGAAATTTGGTATGTGAATGTATCTTGCCCCGGATACGAATTTTATCGGGTCGCCGAGCCCGTGCGACACCAGCTTCGCGCATGCGCAGACTAGATCTCGGAAACGGGTGGAGCTATCGACTTGAAATTTGGTATGTGAATGTATCTTGCCCCGGATACGAATTTTATCGGGTCGCCGAGCCCGTGCGACGCCAGCTTCGCGCATGCGCAGACCAGATCTCGGAAACGGGTAGAGCGATCGAGTTGGAATTTGGTTTTTGAATAGCCCGGATGAATAGCCCGGACAACGTCGGGCTCATCGGCTAGTCTCATATATATTTTGAAGACCTCTGTCTGTTTGTCTGTCTGTTTGTTTGTCATTGATACAAATCCACGATTCTCGACCGATCGGGACGAAACTTGGTACGTGCGTGTAGTTTGACCAGGCGGTGGACGTTGTCGTATTTGCGAGCCCGTGCGACGACCGTGAAGCGCATGCGCAGACGAGATCTCGGAAACGGTTGGAGCTATCGACTTGAAATTTGCTAGATCTCGGAAACGGGAGGAGCTATCGACTTGAAATTTGGTATGTGAATGTATCTTGCCCCGGATCCGAATTTTATCGGGTCGCCGAGCCCGTGCGACGCCAGCTTCGCGCATGCGCAGACGAGATCTCGGAAACGGGTGGAGCTATCGACTTGAAATTTGGTATGTGAATGTATCTTGCCCCGGATACGAATTTTATCGGGTCGCCGAGCCCGTGCGATGCCAGCTTCGCGCATGCGCAGACCAGATCTCGGAAACGGGTGGCGCTATCGACTTGAAATTTGGGGCAACGTCGGACTCATCGGCTAGTATAATATATACGTGTGTTGCATTGAATGTTTTGTATATACGTGCATATCTGTGCTATGCTATACGAATACAATACATATGTTAACATCAATTTACCATAAACCTATTTGCATAGTTGACAGCTCTCCTAGCGTCGCCGTCTATTTCGATGCACGGTGATGCGATTCTGGTGAATCTTAATTTGTCCCTGCGGGAGAAACTATTTCTGTCGGCAAAAACATAAAGGGACCCAAGGCGCTCGCAGGGGGTATATTTGAAAAATTATAAACGTTTGTAAACCATCGACACTAAGAAGAACATGGAAAAATAAGGAGAAATTGTTTTATTTTTTAGAATTTGTAACTCTTTCATTTACGATACTTCACGTTTTAAAACATTTGTTATGTAAACATTACTTGTATGGTGGAATTTCCCATAAAAGTCCAATTAATCCAATAAGATAGCAAAGTTTACCCTTTACCCTAAATCCGTTCATTTATGGGACCATCGCCTTTTATACTCAACATAATACGTGACCCGCCATATCAAATCCAAGTCGTAAGTCGGGATTTTTTTTTACCCTGTGCCAATGCATTCTCTTATATATGCGAGTCGACCATATGTCGCCTCGCATATATAAGAGAATGCATTGGCCTAAAAATATTTTACAATTTTAATAATTTGTTCTTGTATTCTTTAACAATTTTATAATTTCACCCATACAGAGCCCCAGACAAACATGAGCAGACGACACTCTTCTATATGCTTCTATATATGTGTGGGGCTCCCTGCAGGGTAATGGATGTTTTTTATTTAATGTCCTAAAAATTTTAAGAAACATTTATTTAAAAAAAAAGAAAAAAAATTGTTAGGCCAATGTATTCTCTTATATATGCGAGGCGACCTATGGTCGACTCGCATGTTCACAGTTTATTACATCGAATACAATGTTTTGGAACTTCCTCGTTCAAATGGTATATAATATGGCATATATTCGACTCGACTCGCATATATAAGAGAATGCATTGGCACAGGGTAAAAAAAATCCCGACTTACGACTGGATTTGATATGGCGGGTCACATATATGCAACAAATGAATGAATTTCGGCTATGGATCATGCAGTACAAGATACACCTATGAGCTCTATGAACGATGTGAACAACAATGTAATTGTAATGAAAATGAGTTTATGACTCCAGCCATAAATTCATTTTCATTATAATTACCATGTTGTTTGCATCGTTCATATAGCACATGAGTGTTGCATATATTATGTTGAGTATAAAATGAGAAGTCCCAAACATGGCCGGATTTAGGGTACAGTACCCCTTTAACCCTTTACCAAACAGAAGGGCCCTGTGCCAATGCATTCTCTTATATATGCGAGTCGACCATAGGTCGCCTCGCATATATAAGAGAATGCATTGGCTTAACACGTTAAAAATTATAAAATTGTTAAAGAATGTAAGAAAAAATGGTAAAAAGTGTTAAAAAAAGATTTTTTTAGGCCAATGTATTCTCTTATATATGCGTCGACTCGCTTATATAAGAGAATGCATTGGCACAGGACATAACTGTAACTATCACAATGTGGTCAATGAGCCGGTTCCAATGATATCCATATTTGTATGGTTCTATTGAGACAGACTGAAGATATTTTAGGCTGTTGAAGCTTTATTTGGCCGGTTTTGGCCGTTTTGTTGGGTAAAGGCTTAAGCAACGTAGTGAGTAACGGATACTGACGGTCGTTGGTGTGTCTAATTTCCCCCAAAATGTATAAGTAGGAAATATCAAGCAGGGAACAATACTAATGGTGGAGGGGTCAGGTTTCTAAGTTTTCAGATTTATTGTGGATTTGGACCAGGAACCATGCAGTATATTCAAAAAGAGACATTGAGTGCGCGCAAATAAAAAGACATGAAGATTGTAGAAACAATGACAGACGACATCCAGATAGTAATTTTCATTCACTAAGGAAATATATCAACTTTGAGACGAAAATGTGTTAATAAAATGTACTTACTTCCATGAAGTAGAAACTTAGACAGTTGTTGATGAATGTATACACATTATAGACTGGCACTTGTCCCAATCGAATCCGCCGTCCGATTCGTAGTAACCTGACCCTTTCTGCAATACTAATACCGAACCGTTCAGTTATACAATTTAAAATTTAAGAATGGAGCGGTATTTAAAGGCCCACTTAATTTTCGAGTCAAGTCACCGATTATTTTTTTATAGTGCCTTGATATATGTTTTTAATAACAATCTATGCCATAAAATATAAGTAAAATACTATAATTCATCACCATTTGGAACGTTATGCCTCAGAAGGTGCCTATAGAGCAATAGCAAATAGCTAAAATCATAAATTAATTTCCCCCGTTATGGCTCCCAGAATGCAACATAATTCAAACTACAGTTTATTTTCAAATGAAGGGGAATAAGTCTATATCTAAATATGTAGAGTTATTCCCCTTCCATTGAAAATAATTTAGATTGTGCAGAAACTTAAGCACAGAGACACGTCAGTTTCTCAACAAAAACAACATGTTCACAGTTTATTACATCGAATACAATGTTTTGGAGCTTCCTCGTTCAAATGGTATATATTATGGCATATATTTTATATAATGTGATCTGGGGGTTCGAAAATTAAGTGGGCCTTTAAGGTGACTGCATGGTGGCCATATCAAAAATATATGTCTTCCGATTTGTCGAGATGTCACTGGTTAATTTACAAATTACACCCCCCACATTAAAAAAATACTATTTGATCGGTGATCACAATGGAGTAGCTCTATTGCGGTGTCCTATCAATTAATCGACAATCATGCCCACTATCCTCATCGTAGTCCAAGCACATTAGACGTGTAGGGGGGGGGGTTACGGAAATAAATAGGGGAAAGCTGATTTTTTTTATATTATTTAGGCCATAACATCGCAGACGTGTCACGAAAATTCCCCTAAAATCCGAGAGTCGAGCTTTCTGAGTTTTTTCCATTTAAGAAAACAAAGTTTTTTCTTTTCGTTTTCACAATCATGAATTGGATGATATGACAATGTATCAGCCTAAAAATATACAAAAGTCACTCAATACAAAATTCTCCAACCAGAGACAACTATTCAAAGGGGAACTCGAATGAGTTTCACAGATATGGATATGAAATAACATACTGAGTCAAAACAATGACGATTTTTTCAGACAAACTATCGTATTCAACGTCGGATTTCTCGGGGATTCTCAAAACAAAACTGCATGGACGTCATTCCTTCGGTATAACACAATTAGCGACTAGCGTATCGTAAGTGGTCAACACTTGTAAAAACAAAAGACTACCCCCCTAAATTGGGGCCTCGTCGACCAAGTCACATTTTGCTCTTCCGCCCTTTTATTGTTGGGATTTCCTTCTACGCATGGCATTGGTAATGTTCTAACTGGTTTTACTGGGCTTACTGGTCCGGGATGCAGGTTGGAGTCCACCCGAGGGTTTGGTTGTGTTATCACATCGGAATATTAATTCTGAGTCAATATATCACGCCCATATTAGTTTTACACGGGAATATGATAACATCGGTTAATCCAAGGGAGTCTAGACGTATATTCTATATTTTTGTTACTCTTATCCTGACATGTTGTAAACTGCCGCAAGGTAGACTGCTCTGGACGTCACTAGTGAAGTTTCCACTATCGAGGTTCAAGACAGGGGTGCCTCTATATGTGGGACCGGGGCACGTGCATCCACCTGCTCATATATTATGGGTATCGCGTGCATCCATCTGCCTAATCTAATCATATGAATCACGCAGTTTCTGTGAAATTAGAGCGAATAGAGTGACATATATTTTTAGGACATAAAATAAAAAACATCCATTACCCTGCAGGGAGCCCCACACATATATAGAAGCATATAGAAGAGTCGTCTGCTCATGCTTGTCTGGGGCTCTGTATGGGTGAAATTATATAATGAATAAATGAAGCGATTTGGAATCATTTGGCTGATTCGATTTGAGATTCGACTTGAAATGAAAATTGCCGATTCACAGGGGCCTATAAGTCTACATACTAATATATAAGAGAATGCATTGGCTTAACACATATTAAAAATGATAAAATTGTCAAGGAATGTAGAAAAATATTTTTTAGGCCAATGCATTCTCTTATATATGCGAGCCGACCTATGGTCGACTCGCATATATAAGAGAATGCATTGGCACAGGGCATAACTGTAACCATCACAATGTTATTTCGCGAATAGAGTGACATGGGCAGAATAATACAATCGCGGGCAAGAAATGGCTGTCAAAATGGCCGCAACCTCAAGCCATGTCACGTACGACGAAAGCAACAAATTGTACAACCACCAAGGAGTGGAAATGTGTAATTGTTAATACAAAAGTTTATTGTTAGATATATTTAAAGACACAGATCATTAAAATAAATCCACCTGGAGGATTTGTCGGTAACTGCAACGCAAGTAAACCAAATGTTTACGTTTTTAACCCTTTACCCAACAGAACGGCCCTGTGCCAATGCATTCTCTTATATATGCGAGTCGACCATAGGTCGCCTCGCATATATAAGAGAATGCATTAGCTTAACATATTAAAAATGATAAAATTGTCAAAGAATGTAGAAAAATATTTGTTAGGCCAATGCATTCTCTTATATATGCGAGGCGACCTATGGTCGACTCGCATATATAAGAGAATGCATTGGCAAAGGGCATAACTGTAACCATCACAATGTGGTCAATGAACCGATTCCAATGATATCCATATTTGTATGGTGTTATTGAGACAGACCGAAGATATGTTAGGCTGTTGAAGCTTTATTTGGGCGTTTTTGGCCAGTTTGTTGGGTAAAGGGTTAAAGGTTCGGGTTTTCTGCTTATAGTCGGGTCCAAAAATAATAATTTAGGGCATGCAGCACACGGAGTAATGTTTCGCCACAGTGTGTTGTAGTTTCCTTCGCCATGATGAATAATTAGTGAATGACGGCAACTGACTTGGTGTAAATAGTAGTTTCCGGAATGTTCAACACTGTCCGTGATAATAAAGCATACGCGCATGTTGCAATGCTTATTATACTGTATATAAACACCCATCTCTTCAATAGATTAGCACTCAATCTCACCAGATCAGAGAGACAGTACATCGTACATTTTATGCACGACACATTTTTGTGCTGCAACCAAACCGGTTTCTTAGTGAACAAATTTAATCAAATTACTTCAGTCGGCACTTTACAACAGGAATATGCTAAAACGCAATGTACAATACTAGATTTCAGTATCTTGTTGTTTGAAAATATTTTAGCAATACCATCCAGCTACTTGTGCAAAATATCAGATGATCATGCAGCGTTTAAAGCTACTGCTATTTGTTATTTCAGCGTTGACCAATCCGTAACTTAACCTGAAGACAGCTAAAAGTTTCAACCACATATAAACAACACCCGCAGGCATGCATTCATGTCATGCAACACCCACACTGGGCCATAGTCATGAGCCGAACTCATGAATCAACTAAATCTATGAATTTATCAAATTATCTTAATATTGTCACTCCTAAATTCCAAATTATTTATGACAAACATACGATGTAACTATATTTGTCATCAGAATGACTCTGTCATATTTCTAATGTTATATTACCGACTATTTACCGTTAAAAAGAGATGTAAACCATGACACATGGAGTCATCTGTTCCAGGAGGCCGTACAGGACAAATTCGTACCTCAGAGCCAAATAAAACACGATAACAGCGTACATTATTATATTAACATGTTACGATATATATATCGTAATAGCACCGGGTACATGAATATAATGTATTATATATATCCTTATATTCTTTTGTAAATAATTCTTTCTCTGCATTTCTCTATGTTCATGCAAATTATGAGAATAAATCATCATCATCACCATTCACTCAATGTTGCTATGTATTGCTGTGTGCAGCAGCAGCAGCAGCGGTGTAACATTAGGGAGAAGGGATACACGGTGAAGTGTTGCATAAAACATAATATCTTCCGCGTATATGTAGCCTTAGTGAATATAAACAATTATTATATCCAGATATAGACACAGTCTCTGCCACAGAGTATGAGGCAATTATGGTAAAGTTTAGAATGTATTGAAGATAATGTATGGTACTCCTTTGTGTTACGATAATATATTCGTGTTTTATCACTTGATCGGAGGCAAATATGACTACTATTTTGATACACTTTGTCCATTATTCTATGAATATCTCTCATATTGTTTTGTAGCAGTGAATTCTGAAAGGTTTGATGGTGTATATATATATATCAAATTAAATGATGATCGGTCCAGAAACATGCCTATATGAGAGTATATGAGAGAGGTCAAGGTCAAGGATACGGTCGCAGTAAAATTGGACCCACCCATATTGTTCCCGGGATCAAAGTAGGCCTATACATACCAAATTTGAGTCCGATCGGTCGAGGTCCAGAAACATGTCTACATGAGCGTATATGGGCGAGGTAAAGGTCAAGGACACGGTCGCGCGTGAAATTGGACCAGTCCATATTGTTCCCGGGATCAAAGTAGGCCTATATACCAAATTCGAGTCGGATCGGTCGAGCAGGTTTCGAGTCTATAACACATACACACGTCAGTTCCAAAATATATAATACTAGCAGGTTAGCCCGCCACTGGCGGTATTCGTCCCATGGCTTTGTTCGAAAAAGCAATTGCAACAGGTTCCGATACACTTGTGCTGCATTTGTACCAAATTTCGTCGAAATCAGCAAGTTTTACCCGATTTGACCTTGAATTGACGACACTTTTGTAGGTCGAAGTCAGGTCGTGGTCATGATTTGACCCGTCAAAAACACTCCCCGGACAAAAGTACAGAAATCCGCCAGTTTTTACCCAATTTGACCTTGAATTGACCAGTTTGAAGGTCGATGTCACATCGGAGTCACGATTTGACCCGTCCGTGACACTTTCGGGACAAAAGTACACATAGGTAGTAAGTTTTGGCTCAATCGGTTGACCCGTCCCGAGTTGACCATTTTGCTTCCATAGAATTTTTAACAGTGTATCGAAAATAATATTTAAATTTTAACATATGATTTCGCATTCAAATCGATTTATGTCGATAAAACTCTTATTTTTCAAAATTTCAAGCTGAGACTTCATGTGACTGTGTGTAATACTTATGTATTCTTAAAATGACACAGTCCAACACGTAATTATGTTTTAGATGGAAGAAATTAAATTTGTTCGATGCTAAATTTTAACATAGGATTTCCCATTAAAATCGATTTATATCGATAAAACTCTTATTTTTCAAAATTTAAGCTGAGACTTGGTGTGTATGTGTGTAATACTTATATATTGTTAAAATGATAGAGTCCAACACGTAATTATGTTTTTGTTAAAAGAAATTAAATTTTGTCGATGCTAAATTTCGAGCGATAACGTTGCGTTGAATTGTAAACAAACGCTCTTTTATAGCGACGCGTCATTTAAAAACGCTTATTAAATTATCACTTGATTAACCACCGCAATGCCGTTTTTGTGACTGAGAGTGGAGAACGGGTGCTCTGAGCTTCTCAAAAACGCCGCGACGATCATTCCCGTGGGATTTTATCTTCAGATAGGAAGTTTGGTCTCGATCGGTCAACACGTTTTCGATTCTATAAAGTACACACATACGGAAGTCTCAAAATATATAGGAGAAGATATTTCGTCTCAAAGTTGATACAATCACTTAGTGAATGACAGTGCTATCTAGCTGTTATCTGCCATTGTTTTTTGACAATCTGCTAACTTTCAGATTGGTGAATTCAAATCAATGCGCCCTGATTTAGTAATCCGTCAAAGTAAGATATCCATTTATTGGTAACGATCAGGGACGTGGAGACAGTTGAGGTTTAGGTGTGTCTCACTCCATAACTTTGGACAAAGTTTACAACATTTGGAAATGTCATGCCCGACGCATTAGTTGGAAATTTCACACAAAAAATAGGTTTTTATTTTCCAGCCAATGATGAGATTGAAATTTGATTATTCTAGACCAAGAGTAGCATATTTTTCCAAACATTTTGACTGATACTGTCATCTGTATGAAATTTTCCAACCTTAGGGTGTAAGAACGGAACTTTAGGGTGTCAGGTCGGAACTTTAGGGTGTCAGGTCTCAACTTTCCAACAGTTGGAAATATCCAACTCATGGTGTGTGGTGCCAACACATAGTGTTGGGTGCCAACTCAAGGTATGGGGTTCCAACTCATGGTACGGGGATCCAACTCATGGTGCGGGTGCCAACTTATGGTGTGGGTGGCAACTCATGGTGTGGGGTGCCAACTCAAGGTGCGGGGTGCTAACTCATGGTACGGGGTGCCAATACATGGTATGGGTGCCAACTCGATCGATCATGGTGTGGGGTGCCAACTCGTGATGTGGGGTGCCAACTCATGGTGTGGGGTGCCAACTCATGGTGCGGGGTGCCAACACATGGTGTGGTTGCCAACTCATGGTGTGGGGTGCCAACGTAAGGTGTGGGGTTCCAACTCATGGTGCGGGTGCCAATACATGGTGTGGGTGCCAACTCATGATATGGGGTGCCAACTCATGGTGTGGGTGCCAACTCATGGTGTGGGGTGCCAACTCGTGATGTGGGGTGCCAAACTCAAGGTGTGGGTGCCAAAACATGATGTGGGGTGCCAACTTATGGTGTGGGGTGCCAATACATGGTGTGATGACAACGCGTGGTGTGGGGTGCCAACTCATGACGTGGGGTGCCAACTCATGATATGGGGTGCCAACTCATGGTGTTGGGTGCCAACTCAAGGTGTGGGGTCCCAACTTATGGTGTGTGGTCCCAACTCATGGTGTGGGTGCCAACTTATGGTGTTGGTGCCAACTCATGGTGTGGGGTGCCAACTCATGGTATGGGGTGCCAACTCAAGGGTGTGGTGCCAATACATGGTGTGGGGTGCCAATACATTATGTGGGGTGCCAACTCATGGTGTGGGGTCCCAACTCATGGTGTGGGGTCCAAACTTATGGTGTGGGGTCCCAACTCATGGTGAGGGGTGCCAACTCATGGGGTGGGGTGCCAACCCATGGTGTGGGGTGCCAACTCATGGTGTGGGGTGTCAACTCATGGCGGGGTGCCAATACATGGTGTGGGTGTCAGTACATGGTGTGGGTGCCAAGTCATGGTTCGGGTGCCAACTCACGATGTGGGATGCCAACTCACGGTGTTGGGTGCCAACTGCCAACTCATGGTGTGAGGTGCCAATTCATGGTGTGGGTGCCAATGGAATTTGGGAGTTTGGACTGGTTCAAGGTTCGATCAAGGGGTGCAGTTGGAAATTTCAAGGTATATATGTAGATATCCCCCACGGGTACCGAGTAGTCGAGCCCCTG
Source organism: Siphonodentalium dalli (assembly GCA_032622095.1). NCBI lineage: Eukaryota > Metazoa > Mollusca > Scaphopoda > Gadilida > Siphonodentaliidae > Siphonodentalium > Siphonodentalium dalli. The sequence goes on from CP136065.1 coordinate 244,906,742, forward strand.
TGTGGTAACTGTTTAGCATCACTAAGTGTACATAGATTGCCAATAAAATTGTCATTATTCTTGTTTATTGTATACCCATGCGTAAATTAATAACGTTCGTGGTGTAAACCTAATGCCCCCCGCCCAATTGAACACTCGAGTTTAGCACTATTGCTCTGATGCTAGCATCACCAAATTCACCCTCTTGTGACCTCAGTCTGCATGGCCTCATCTGCTATGGGAGACATAGACTCGGATTGAAGTTCCCAAATGGTGAATATTGTGATGTATACCCATTGGGAGCTTCGATTATGCAATGTGTCGTCTGCCAATTTGGGGATATAGAGAAAATAAACTAAAAAAGAAATAGTATCTAAGTTTTTATAGAAATTTGTTAGTAAAGAAACTTTCCAGAGAAGATGAGGCCTAAGCAGAATGAGGTCCACAGAGGGTGAATTTAGTGGGATATCGTCACTCAATTCACCCTCTGGGGACATAATTCTGCAAATGACAGACACACTATAATCGTTTATATGTGTGACTGTTCTCCTGGATCCCCGAACGTCGAAATTAGTTTGGTCCGGTAGGTTCTACAAGCGAGATCACTGGGTCGCGCCAGTATTGGATTCATCCAGCTCCGTTCCGTGGTTTCAGAGATTCTTCCAGTCCCGGTTCCGTGGGTTTAGTGATACTAGTCAAAGTTTCTGAGTAGCATTTCCATAGCTTTTGAATTATTCATGACTTCCATATATGGAATGCTACTCCAAAACTGTTATCTGTAGCACTAAAACCACGGAACCGGACCTGGTGGATCTAATATGGCCGCGAGTTATAGTGACAGGGCATGCTCAGATCTATTTACCGCCGTGATGTGTTTTCACTTAGGCCCGCGCCATTCAACGGAATAACGGGTAGAAGTTCACTATCAGCTTATTATACTTCCATGGTGTAACCAAGGAAGTATATTGTTTTTGTACTGGTGCCGTTTTCCGTTTATTTGGAAATACTCAGAAAGTAATTGCAGTAGAAACGCGAAATATGTACGAATATGTAGGCACCTGAGGTCTACTAAAAATAAAGGTATCCGCATGTCGGTCCAATGTTTCTTGACGGAGTTATGGCCCTTTTACGATTATTGTTCACTATTATTATTATTATTATACTCGACACTTTTGCAACGCCCAAATCTCTGAAAGTATTAGGATTAGAAAACTGAAGGTTGGTAAGCATGTTGGGGTAAATTAGTTCTAAGCCTTTGGCTCATAACGAATATTGTCCGCGTTTACCGTTGGGATTGTGGTTTGGGGGGGGGGCTAACCCCGGGATGGTCGAATAGACCGAAAGGTCTACTCCTTCACCCCTCATGTTATATGCCTTTATTAAGAAATAAGAAGTAAAAAAGAAAAAAAACTATTTTTTGGTTCTCTATCTTTTTTTTGACTTTTTCTTCTTGTGCCTCTTCGCCGGTGGTGGTGCAGACGAAGAGGCTTTACCCCGCGGGGTTATCTCCCTTTATATGAAAACATGTCATTTTATTATCTCGGAAATTATAAGGAGCAGAGCATCGAAAATTGGACCGTATGCACGCCTCGATATGCCCTACTGCCCATGGGCATCAAAACTTGTGTCCGCGCTTCCCCTGAGGAGTTACCGCCCATAAATAGGGACACACTATACACTAGGATGAATAAACCGAGGTTTTTTTTTTTTAGTACAGAGCTCTAAATTTTTTATTGCATATTTCGAATTGGACGAGTGATCCGGACCCGAATATACCGCTTAAACATGTTTTTTCCCAGGACTTTCCGTGTTACGGTGTACGGAAATATTGCACTTATTTTTCCCGCCAACTCCAAACCGGCTAATTAAAGAGCAAGATAATGTCGTAGCAGGTACGTTGACATACTGTATGTACGTCCCTAAAGTTTGACCGCTATACTTCAAAAGTAACCTGCCCAACGGAGAATGCGAGTCAAGGTGGGTGGAGACTTTAGGAAAATTCCACGGAAATTGCAAAGGGGGGAAAATTCAAACATCGAGATAATTTTTTTAGACGGGTACATCTGGTGGGTATTGTTCAGGCGCAACTACAGAGCGATTTTCTAATTTTCAGATGCAACGGTTTACTCGTGACAACGCTATATAACATAAATATGTATACTTAAGTAGTCTATCACCAACCGATTTTTAGCCCCAAATCCAAACGGGCTAATGCATGAGCGAGTTTAATGCAGGAGCATGTAAGCCGGTATGCTGTAGGTACGCCTACAAAATTTGACCGCTCTACTATAAAAGCAACCTGCTGAACGGGGAGTTTGTGTCGGTGGGTTCAGATTTGGCAAATTCCACCGAAAATCAAATGGGGAAAATTACTCCGAAAATCAGATATTGAGATAAAAACTTTTCGACGAGTGGATGTGATTAGTAGTATCTAAATGCAAGATTAGTACATTTTTTAAGATTTAGAGTGGACGGTTTAACCCTGGTAGCGTGTAACGTTGTTAACGGGTGATATATATTACTGAAATTCAAACCCTCTCTTCATGACGCAAATTCAAACGGCCTTATGAAGGAGCAAGGCAAATGCATGAATATGCTCACCGATATACTATATAGGTATGTCCACTCTACTATAAAAGTAACCTATTGTCACGATTTGACATGTCCAAAACACTCCCCGGACAAAAGTTTACCTCGGTATCAGATTTCGTCGAAATCCGTCCGTTTTACCCGATTTGACCTTGAACTGACCAGTTTGAAGGTCAATATCAGGTCGGGGTCACGATTTGACCCGTCAGAAACACTCCCCGGACAAAATCACCCCTAGGTATCAAATGTCGTGGAAATCCGTCTGTTTTACCCGATTTGACCTTGGATTGACCTTTTTGAAGCTCAAGGTCAGGTCGGGGTCACGACTTGGTCCATCCAAAACACTCCCTGGACAAAAGAACGCATATGTATCAAATATCGTCAAAATCCGTCCAGCAGTTTTCCCGGCCATAGCTAACAGACAAACAGATAGACAGAAGTCCCAAAATATATATTAGATTTAGAAATGTCAATGAAAGTCCACCATCAGATCACAAAGCACCAATATGCATTCACATGAAGAGGAACACAGCTATACGCATAACACATACATGGCATGGGATACCATGGAAGTATATCTGATTCCATGGAATCTTACCTCTAGTTTCATAATCTATTTGCACGAGAATATGATGTAGAGGTAGATCAAATCGATGAAATCGTCACGAATGAGCTCAAATCTACTGTCGAACGACGAAGAACAGATCGAATCAAAGGCAATGCAGTCAAGATTGGGCGCCAAATTACACGCAGGAGATGCAAGTCCCGAACGAAGAGATGTTACTCTATCAACGGCTGGTGTTACAAGAAACTATATATGTAGGATTATCCCTCTTATCTCTTATCTCCTGTGCTGTCGAGGTACCCATTAGGTTACACTGGTGTAAATATTTCCCATAGGCTTCAATGTTAACGTTTGTTGATCTGCATCAGAGGTCAAATGGAAACTGTTCAAACTGCCTTCGGATTATGTGAGCTTGACATCTGTGGAAACTTTCCCAATAAAAAAATCAACACCGTCTAGCAGGGAATCCACTTCAAATTTTCGTTTTTTCATGACTAGGGTCAGTTCCGCACTAAAAAAATATTGTCATTTTTTCAATCACACTTAAAATTTCTAAACAGCCACAACAGACTTCACCTTTAATGAATGGGCCTCTTGGCAAATGAAGTTTGTGGGAGAATGATTCCTTGAATTTTTGTCAACAGTTTACATTTAATTCATGCAACCAATCACAGCCCAGAGTGTTTTAACTGTGAAACTCTATACTCCTCCCGCAACCGCAGGGGGAGCTGCCTATAGTATTTACACCAGTGTAACCTAAAGCGATAGCCCGCTTTTTCGCGGAATAATTGTAACTCCCTACATTTCTTCAGAATTGCCCATCAATGGAAAAAATGTGTTCAAAAACAATATCACCCATATGGTTCTTTATTTATCACACACAATTTAACCCCACCCCCTTTAACAAATTATTCATCAAAAAGGCACAATTTTCCACCACCAGTCATGTTCAGGCCCCATTTTCACTCAGTTTTAGGGGTCTGGTGTTGCAAACTTGGATCAGCTATGGAAGACTGTACAATATTCTTTCCATGAGAGAACTTCTGGTGATGTGAGGTCATTGAGTCCAGATCTGATCAGCTGAGCATCAAGCGCATGACTTTATCAGCACATTGAAGAATAAAATATGACATTTTCAGGTCTGCAAGGGTGATCCAAGATAACTGGATGTGGGTGTATATTGAATTAGTTGAATAAAGATATGCTCTCTTTGAATTGCTGAAGCATTTTCTTAAATGTGTCCAAGTTTTAGTGCTATTAACCTTCAAATGACCATACCCACCAGTGGAAATGACACACTTTTATGATATATATCTGTATATCACTGGCTATAAAATCCAAAATACTTGTTAGATTAGGTTCTTATAACAATTGATATATGTGTCGTTGACATGCTCATGTTATGGGTCATTTGCATTATCATGTGACTATTACCACCTTGAATTTTTTTGAAAATACCTTGAAAAATTGGCATTTTTTATGAAAAATCTTACTATTTTTTTGGCTGATGTAAGTGAAAGAAGACATCAGCAGCAAGAATAGCCACACCAAGCATGAGATATTCATTGGACTGAAAGACCAGGCTCTGTAAAATGCATTAAAAAGCTTTAAAGTGACTCCCAGGAATCAAAAATGATAAAAAGCTATTTTTTCCCTTTAGGTTACACTGGTGTAAATATTTCCCATAGGCTTCAATGTTAACGTTTGTTGATCTGCATCAGAGGTCAAATGGAAACTGTTCAAACTGCCTTCGGATTATGTGAGCTTGACATCTGTGGAAACTTTCCCAATAAAAAAATCAACACCGTCTAGCAGGGAATCCACTTCAAATTTTCGTTTTTTCATGACTAGGGTCAGTTCCGCACTAAAAAAATATTGTCATTTTTTCAATCACACTTAAAATTTCTAAACAGCCACAACAGACTTCACCTTTAATGAATGGGCCTCTTGGCAAATGAAGTTTGTGGGAGAATGATTCCTTGAATTTTTGTCAACAGTTTACATTTAATTCATGCAACCAATCACAGCCCAGAGTGTTTTAACTGTGAAACTCTATACTCCTCCCGCAACCGCAGGGGGAGCTGCCTATAGTATTTACACCAGTGTAACCTAAAGCGATAGCCCGCTTTTTCGCGGAATAATTGTAACTCCCTACATTTCTTCAGAATTGCCCATCAATGGAAAAAATGTGTTCAAAAACAATATCACCCATATGGTTCTTTATTTATCACACACAATTTAACCCCACCCCCTTTAACAAATTATTCATCAAAAAGGCACAATTTTCCACCACCAGTCATGTTCAGGCCCCATTTTCACTCAGTTTTAGGGGTCTGGTGTTGCAAACTTGGATCAGCTATGGAAGACTGTACAATATTCTTTCCATGAGAGAACTTCTGGTGATGTGAGGTCATTGAGTCCAGATCTGATCAGCTGAGCATCAAGCGCATGACTTTATCAGCACATTGAAGAATAAAATATGACATTTTCAGGTCTGCAAGGGTGATCCAAGATAACTGGATGTGGGTGTATATTGAATTAGTTGAATAAAGATATGCTCTCTTTGAATTGCTGAAGCATTTTCTTAAATGTGTCCAAGTTTTAGTGCTATTAACCTTCAAATGACCATACCCACCAGTGGAAATGACACACTTTTATGATATATATCTGTATATCACTGGCTATAAAATCCAAAATACTTGTTAGATTAGGTTCTTATAACAATTGATATATGTGTCGTTGACATGCTCATGTTATGGGTCATTTGCATTATCATGTGACTATTACCACCTTGAATTTTTTTGAAAATACCTTGAAAAATTGGCATTTTTTATGAAAAATCTTACTATTTTTTTGGCTGATGTAAGTGAAAGAAGACATCAGCAGCAAGAATAGCCACACCAAGCATGAGATATTCATTGGACTGAAAGACCAGGCTCTGTAAAATGCATTAAAAAGCTTTAAAGTGACTCCCAGGAATCAAAAATGATAAAAAGCTATTTTTTCCCTTTAGGTTACACTGGTGTAAATATTTCCCATAGGCTTCAATGTTAACGTTTGTTGATCTGCATCAGAGGTCAAATGGAAACTGTTCAAACTGCCTTCGGATTATGTGAGCTTGACATCTGTGGAAACTTTCCCAATAAAAAAATCAACACCGTCTAGCAGGGAATCCACTTCAAATTTTCGTTTTTTCATGACTAGGGTCAGTTCCGCACTAAAAAAATATTGTCATTTTTTCAATCACACTTAAAATTTCTAAACAGCCACAACAGACTTCACCTTTAATGAATGGGCCTCTTGGCAAATGAAGTTTGTGGGAGAATGATTCCTTGAATTTTTGTCAACAGTTTACATTTAATTCATGCAACCAATCACAGCCCAGAGTGTTTTAACTGTGAAACTCTATACTCCTCCCGCAACCGCAGGGGGAGCTGCCTATAGTATTTACACCAGTGTAACCATTAGCCGGTGCTCTCTCTGATTTTTAAGTTTTGGAGTTTTGGAACAGTTTATCCTGGAATTATATATTATAATTGGAAGATATAGCTTTTACTCGATTGATGGGTGTTGGAATTTTAACAATCGATTTAGGCGTTTGTAAATTATGGCCGTTAGAAGTGGGGAGGTATCTAAAAAGCGTTACTCCCTTATTAATAGTTATTACATATGTATTGTTTATCGATGCACTTTTTAAAGTGGCGCGCTCGTTTTAAACTCATATATTTTTTTATTTATATTTGACTCGTTTTAACGACACGCCCATGTTATGGCTTTTCTTCATATTATTGATGAAGACAAATAAATAATTTAATTTTATTTTATTTAATTCAATTGATATTTAAAGGTGCGATAGAACATCAAACAAGTTGATATAATTGTATACATTTATAGTCTGTTAGCCATATGTCAGGCAGTGGCAGGCAATATATTTTTGTTTCCAGTTTTCATATTGATTAGCATAATGTGATATGGTGTATCTAGTTTTATATTTATTGCTTTAAAAAATTTAATGTTTGCTAAAAACTTTTTATGATTCACAGCAGGTAAGTACCAAATTTGTTTTCGGTTTAATTAATAGTTTATTGTATTATGTTCAGTTGTTATGTTTGATTTAAATCATCTTGTTCAATCATTTTTGTAAGTAACTCAGAGTCACTGTTTTTTTTTTTTTTCGGGTCGCAATCTGGAACAGTGGTGAATTCTATGCATTCAATAGATGGTTCACTATGGGTTCCGAAGCGACAACCCACTCCTAAATAACACTATACCGAACACTATTTGGTTGTTCTCGTCGATGATAAGCTCAAATTTGATGTACATATCAATACAGAGTTCAACAAAGCCAACCAATTACTCGGTATAATCAACATAACCTTCACACACTTAGACATCCCGACATTCAGAGCCCCATATATCAGCATGGTCCGGCCTATTATCGAATACTGCAACACAATCTGGAGCCCATACATGAAGTACCAAAGTATAACACTTGAAAACATTTAACGAAGGGCGACAAAGTTAGTTCCACAGTTAAGACAAGAGTCATACACAGAACGATTAATAAGACTAAACCTGATGTCATTGAAATTGAGGATATTCAGAGTTGACCTCATAGAGGTATATAAGAACCTAAATGGACGCTATAACGTTGAGCCAAGCATGTTATTCCAGAAAAGTTTATCTAATATGACTAGACGTCACGACCAAATCTCCAGATGCCATCAGTTCGAAAGGACACAAGGAAGTATTTCTTCACAAACCATGTTATACAAGACTGGAACTCTCTCCCACAATTTATATCAGCTGGAAGACTAGACCAGAAAGTCACCAGTTCAAATCTTACATAGACTCCTACATTTGACGACCGGAAGTATGCGTTTGATCATAACACTTACTGGATATCCACGATGTACTGGAAGGACATTGTAACTCTAAATGTTAAACTTTTTCAATGCTGTTATATATACTAATAAAAACTCAATGTCGTTTGAATGTTTGTTTGGCGATCAAATGGCTGAGCCAGCATAGCTGAATATGGGGTAATTTGAAAATACGCTCTTTAAAAAATCGTTAGTTGTGGGTTGCACCCCACAAGTTACTCAAACAAAAGATCGCATCCCACAAGTATTCATAGGTATGTGCGGTCACCCCACAAGTATACTCTGGCCAGTGCGTCCCGTCCGTGCGTCCGTGCGTGTAGAGTTATAACTCCAGTAATGATCATCCGAGTTGATTGAACTTGGTTTGTAGGTGCTCTGCAATTCTGTGTTTGATCCGATGTTCTTTTATGGAGTTATTTCCCTTTTTTTTCACATAGAAAATTTCTCACTTTTTCGATTTCCGGAAATTTGGATCCTCTAATTGCAAATACCGTTTTTATGCGGATCAGTCATATCAAAATACAGGTTGAGTTCGAATTTGATCCGATGATTTTTCCTAGAGTTATGGACTTTTTTTTTCGACATAAAAAATTCAATTTTCTTCTTTTTTCTTTGGTTTCCGGATGATATCTCAAGATTGGACTGTACAATTGAACATTTTTTTGTGAGTCATTGATATCAAAATACAGGTCAAGTTCGAATTTGAGTTTGATCAGATGATTTTTCTCAGAGTTATGGGCCTTTCGACTTTGAAAAACATTTTTTATAATTTTCTGTATGAGGGTATATACCTTCAAGGTGTAATCAACTCCTCCTACAGTTTTAATCGTAGATATTTGAAAGTTCAGAGTATTTTGACCCACATATTGGAGATGTGCAACATGTATATAGATGACGGAAAAATTATTTTTTTACGGAATTATTAACCCTTTCGACTTAGAACATTTCAACATTTTTGTTAATTTCTTTAACAAAGCGGCATCGACTTGCCACGTTGTCGGGGGACACTGTGGTCGGCCGACCTTTTATTTGTTTTTTGTTTGTCCCCCCACCCCCAATCTTCTTTAATCGAGCAACGCCGAGTACCGCAGCTAGTAATATATAAGTCAAAATTTATGATAAAGTTTGAAAAAGAAGTCATGATGAAAAAATATGTCAGCATTCTAGTTCTCTAATATAAATATAGATGTAATTGCAGTGAACTACAATAATAAACAGACGTACTTCCAATTATTTCGCACAATTTGGGCGTTTCTCTGATGGCTGTTTTTCATCTGACGTGTGTGTCGGATAAATGATGTGGAGGATTTATGTAAATGTTAGCCCAAACAACATTTCCAAGTAACGATGGTTTTGTTGTTTATTTTGAGGAATAATACCGCATCAGATGAATTCAGCCCAAATATGTTAACAGTTGTCGTGTAAAATTTTGCAGTAGGTTAGCGTTATTTAGTATTTGTGGATGTCCTTTAACATGGGGAAAATAGACTACTGCGCTTGAACGAGCATGTGAGTTTGTCGTTTTTAATGTATAGCAACTTGATAATCAATAACAGAGGCATTCTCTGTCAAATACAGTCGCTCTATTTACGGTATTAATTGCGGAACTTTCTAAAGTAACTTGAGAGTGAAACTACGCGTAAACGAGTACATACTGTAAATTATAGAAGGTGCCGGAATCGGCCTAATCGCCCCAGGGCCAACTCGCCCCAGTCGACGTGTGCCAATTCGGTACTCACTATAAAATGTATCCGAGGATGAGGCCGGCTCGGAATAAAAGGTGTATACGGGTGTTATATAGCGTTTGGTCCGTTGTTTCTCAATGAATATTATTTAAATTTGGTGTATATGTCCGGGCTGGGACATGGAATACAACAACGTTTGAATTGTTTTTAAATTTACAAATATGTTGATTTTATTCATTTTTTTTTCGTTCTGAAACACACTATAAAGTGTATGCGACCGGCTCCAAAATAAAAGGTGTGAGCGGACTTGATGTCGCATTATCCTCTTTGTTTATAAATGGACAAGACTGAAATATAGTACATATGTGCGGGTTATGACATGGACAACATTAATGTTTGAATTGTTCTTAAATTCACAAATTTGTTGATTTTATTCAACTTTTCGTTCTTTCATTCTATAAAGTGTAAACGGTCGGCCCCATTCAAAAGGTTAAGCGGCTTATGTGCTTAGTGTTATATGTAATTGGATTAACTAATTGGCGACTCTAAACTATTGTGTTTTGGGGTATTTGAACTTTTTTTGTGAAATAATAATTGAGGACGTGAATACATTTATTTTAAATGATAACTTAATGATAATAAACACATCCAATATAATAACGAACACGAGACGTACATAATTTATAAACTGTTAACAAAAGATATCAAATTCAATACATGACAAAGATGACTCAGTGGAGTTTATAAAGTGAACATAAAAACATTGAGGTAAGAATCTTTTTAAGGAATGCAACTTTATTTAATGATAATAAACACATAAATTAAAATAACAAACATGAGACATACATGATTTATAAACTGTTAACAAAAGATATCAAATTCAATACATGACAAAGATGACTCAGTGAAGTTTATAAAGTGAACATAAAAATATTAAGGTAAGAATCTTTTAAAGCATTACTAAACCGTTTAGCACAGACCACAGTCCACTTCACTCATCCGATCATCACCAAACTTCATATTTATCTTGATATTGATCTATCAGATGAGAGCTATCAAATATTTTTTGAATTTCATAGGAAAAAATGGTCGCCAGCGGCCATATTGCATTTACGTTATATGTTATCGCGTCATGTCGATATCTAGTATTACTTAGAAATTTCACCTTTCCAGATTCATAATTGCTCCATTGACTGTAACAGATGAAATTATTCCCCTCTTCGGATAGAGTGTCACTGAAACTTTATTTTGTCAGACTGTCTGTATAGTCACTGATTATATCTTGCAATAATCTGTAATAAGATGTAGCACTATTTTATTTTATATTTACATGTAGTGCTGTTTTTATACAACAATTCTAATTCCCCCTAGATCATCATGTGATCGACCATACATCGCGCCCGATGACCTGGTTGAATTAAAGGGGGGTTTATGGATCACTTCTGTCCTCAAGCTAGATTATAGTTATGCCATTTAATGGCATGTTTCTAACGTGGAGGGTTATATATGCTTGAGACACCACCACTCTTCAATTATCAGCTGTCATGTTCGGATATTTAGAACCCATAGCCATGATATATGGTTTATTTTGTGTATACTAGTAATATAGTGAATGAGTGGTTCGGGGGGCTAGCCCGGGATTGTCGGAAGGACCGAATGGTCCTCCCTTTAATCCCTTCTAGTAATATAGTTATTTTCAGTACCTTTATATACCAGTACTGTATATAACAATGCATATAAATGAATCCATGTATACATGTATATTGAATTAACGGATTCAGTGGTTTTGTCCATCAGTCTATCAAATTTGCGGGGAAAACATGGCCACCAGCAGTACACACTGCTAAATTTCAAATTTGAATTAATTGGCGCACCCTGCAGCCAGCTTTTATTGGAGAACTTTTTCTCATGTGGATATTTTGGGTCACCGCTAGAGGTGAGCCATATTTTGTTCTCAAACTTTCCTTGTGAAGACATCACTGCCAGCGGTGATCTTGAATTTTACTATTTTTATGGCTAAATAATTTGGTTGATCCTACAGACGACACCCTTGTCCGATCGTCACCAGATTCCACAATGATCTTCTGGATAACCAGGGTGAGAGTAATCTAATTTTCCCGAATTTCGTTAAAAAACATGACCACAGGCAGCAATTTGGTATCTTACTCTTTTGCATGACTGAATTGTTTAGCAACTGTACAGACATATCCCTCATCTGATAGTCACCAAACTTCATATTGATCTTCGGGCTGACAACTAGATGGGAGCTATCGAATGCGTTGAATTTTTTTGGAAAACATTGTCGCCAGCAGTCATCTTCTATTTTGGTTTTTATATACATGTATATCTCTTCATGCGGATAGCCAGTATTACGTAGGTACTTCAACTTTCCGCATTCCTGTCATCATTTGAAATATAAAAATTTACCTGATACATGCACCCTTCAAAATTTGTTTCGTTTTATCTATTTTAATGACCCGTATGGTAATATTGATATAGATATATTTGTCAAACATTGCTTTATACAATATACAGGTATTTAGTTTGTAACTAAATCTAGAAATATATAATAGTAGCTGGTGGACCCGACTTCGTCCGGGATGTTCCCCTTTGATTTTCGGAGAATTGCGCGATTTAACCTTGAATTGACCATTTTAAAGGTGAAGGTCATGTCGGGGTCACGATTTGACCCGTCCAAAATACTCCGCGGACAAAAGTGCCCGACAAAAGTACCCGTCGAAATCCGCCCGGCTTTACCCGATTTGACCTTGAATTGACAATTTTGAATGTCAAAGATCAGGTCGGGGTCACGATTTGACCCATCCGAAACACTGCTGGGACAAAAGTAACGGTAGGTATAAAATTTCGTTGAAATCCTTCCGTTTTACCAGATTTGACCTTGAATTGATCTTTTTGAATGTCAAAGTCAGGTCGGGATCAAGATTTGACCCGTCCAAAATACTCCCTGGAAATAATTTCCCCTAGGTATCAAATTTCGCTAAATCTGTCCGGCAATTTTTCCGGCATAGCTAACAGACAAACAGACAGACAAATGTCCAAAATATATATTAGACTAGCTGATGTACTCGACTTCGTTCGGGCTATTTAGGGATTTGTTTTGTGATCGCCTCCATCTGGACAGTACCCAGTATATACAGCGTCTGGCCAAACTATTGTTCAATTGGTCCAGAAACATGCCTATATCAGCACGTTCGAGGACATGGTCCCACGTGAAATTGGACCCGTCCATATTGCTCCCGGGATCGAAGTAGTCCTACACACAAATTTTTAGTCGGATCGGTCAAGGTCCAGAAACATGCATATGAGCGAGGTCAAGTTGACACGTTAAATACCAAATCCGAGTCGGATCGGTCGAGCAGTGTTAGAGTCTATAACACATACACACATGCATTCATTCATACATACACACATACATACAGACAGGTGTTCCAAAATGTATAATCGATAGCTACAACAATTATATGGTAGATAGTTCACGGGCGACCTGATGCATGCATCTTAGTTTTCTTGTTAAACTTGGTATTTCGTTGTGAACTGTATACTCGTCCGCACATGTGTCTAAATGTTGACTTTCGTTGCCAGCAAGTTGATACAAATCTGACCTGCATAAGATTTGTGGCTGTTGGCGCTTATTTGTCTAGACAATTCCTCGGGTTATATTTGGCCGTTGAAATTATATTTCGTATTATCCTCATGATCATACGACATGCGAATATTGATCCGTTTCTAACGGAGTCCTAAAGTACACCTATAACACGACTCTCTGTTCGTGGATAAACGATGTATTATGTATAGGTCCGCATATTGATCTGTTTCTAAAGTACACATAATATAACGCTTTATAGCATATCATGAGATAAACAATGTATTATATATTTTATATAGGTACGCTCGCACCTAGACCCTCTTACAATTACTTTGGGCACGCAAACATGTCTGTCCCTATGGGCACTATGTAGTAGATTTCTCACCAGTAATTAGTGTGTTTTATGACTATTTCTATATACTCAGATATCTACGAAATTAAATGCGTGCATTGTTAACTATTCCCAATAAACTGTATACATATCATTTTAAAAAAATATATCTGATCTGACAACACAAGAACAATGTCATAATCCAATTTTCCGCTAATCAGGCAAACTAAAAATTAAAGATTACTTCAATTCAGTATTATTAAAGATATATACATAATCCGAATTAACGCTCGCTAATTACTATTTCCTTGGCTGCGATGGTAAAAACTATTTGATTCGAGTCTCGGAACCCACCATATTAGATATCGATTTTTTAAATCTATTATTTTTCACCATCGAGATTTTTAGTGGCCCAGTAAAAAGTCGACAAGCCGACGGTCTCGGACCAAATTGCGGATGAAGATGGATACACTAAAATCAAGAGGTTTGTGTTGATAATAAGGCCAAATTTCGCCGAACAACATGTTGATAAATAACACGTTTCGGGCAATTTTATACTATAGTTGACAGTGGTTAGTATTATTTTTGGGAATTAATCGATTCTGATAACTAAAGCGGCATTTCTAAAAATGTTGTTGCGGTTGGAATCTTATTATGGAAAAACATCACAATAATCATGAAGATGATACTACCATTCCACTCTTTGGGTTGTAATATGATCGTGCATGACACGTAGTGAAGCAACAACACACGCTGCGATTCGATAGGGTGATAATTAGGTGTAGTACCACAAGTAACAAGAAAACTAAGATGCATGCATCAGGTCACCCATGAACTATTTAGCAATAGAATAATTCAGTTCGGTTGCGGTTTCACAACGTTACAACTGACATACGATTACACAAGACACACCTTGAATGTGGAACTGTGTAAGAGTGAATATTAATGTTCTAAATCCCATGTTTCACCTTTAGTTGTGATTGGGGGGGGGGGTGTCGTACTTTATTAACACGCAAGTAGTGTAATTAAGTACGGGTAATTAGAAGTAACAAATCGTTTAGTTTCTATCGTATCGACTGACAGGGGTGAGCGGATTATTGGTGATGAATGTTCTCGTTAGCTGTCAATATAATATGCATATTTGCCCCGTTACGTTTATACACTGTAGCATTGGCGGGCCAGAGTGTGTTGACATGTTAATTGTTTGGTTCATTAATAACAGATCAGCGGGGATTTGTCGTGAAAACGTACACGTATACGTGGAAATATGCTACGGTTACGGTTAAATTAATGGTTCTTCTATTACACCACCGTGTATACTCGGTTTAAATAGGTATATTATATAGGGACGTGTGCTCAATTTTGGTGTGGACCGATGATCGAAAAAACTAAATCGGAGGTAAATGTCGCAGGCCGGAGGACCATTTTTTCAATAATTTTTAAAGAAATTGAGCAGTTGCAACAGAAGCAGCAAAAAGGGTGTACAATTGGCAAATGATGAGGGGCGGTGTGACGTGTAACTAGGATTGAAATTAGATATGCAATTTGGAGATTATTGGATGAGGGATGTTATATTAATTATATTAAAGGGACGAGAGGGTTTAGTTGTCGAAAATATTTGTTCCAAACACCGTAAACAGATCAATATTAAAACGCATACATTTTGGTTCAAATATACGATCACTATCCCTTAAAGGAATACGGTCCTGAAAAAAACAATATTATTTTCTTTTAATATACCGATAATATATATATATAATGTCCATTGGGCGCATATAATCTAATATTCGGCCGCCAATCGTTATTTTTATAACGATTCAAAAAAATTCCGAAGTTAGCCGAAGATTTTGTTGGAGACGAAGTCACGTGATCATCAGCCCGATCACGTGATTGTCACATGTAAACAGAAGCATAGCACGTGATCGATCACGTGGTAACTCATTGACAACGCATAGATACGCGACGGCGGTATTTTAAGTTTGCATGTAGTCGATCGCGGCCTTTGACGATTGTCGCGTTATCACACTGCGAATGCAAAACTTCGCCGAAACATCGCCTTTCTCGTAATTAAATGTCGATCTTTATCGTGGTATTATTACTATTATTATATGTATCGCGATGTGTTGTTACTATAAAGCCATGCCCGTATATTATTCAGTTTTGCGCGCATTTATCTATATAAACGCGTGCTCGTGTTTATATATATTTTTTCGTTACCGGAATAGTTATATTATATATGCATATCAAGATTGCATATATACGCGAAGACTTGCACAGTTATTAGGCAATTATCATCTCGTAAACATTCCAATTTCCAGATGCCATTAGTCGTGTGTCAATAAAGAGCGTTTCGTTTTAATTATCGTAACGCGGTAAAACAACACACAATTGGTTTATTGCTGTCGGATTTAATCAATTATAATCAAGTCATTCATTACCAATATGATATGTTCATTTTTCCTTGGTTATGAATCATGTAATTATTTGGGCAATATGGTGTTTATATATATTTCGGAATATTGCTTCCCCCACCCCAAAACAATCTAGCCGACT
This sequence comes from Siphonodentalium dalli, assembly GCA_032622095.1. Classification (NCBI taxonomy): domain Eukaryota; kingdom Metazoa; phylum Mollusca; class Scaphopoda; order Gadilida; family Siphonodentaliidae; genus Siphonodentalium; species Siphonodentalium dalli. The sequence continues at coordinate 244,922,934 of CP136065.1, forward strand.
GTCACTGATGGAAATTCACTACATCTATGCATCGTTATTGACCTATTAAATTAGCACTCTAGCGATGCGGTCTATTGAATATCCAGGTCATAAATCGACCTCTATGTGGCAATTACGCATAACAATATAGGGTTATAAACATACAATCATATATAACACTTTTTGAAGGAGGGATAATAATCCGGTTTAATATGGAATCACATATTCAAGTGCTCTTTATTCGCAATATATCGTAATAGTGAACGCTCTTTATTGCGTCAAGGTAAAGGGACTCGACTTAGAACAGTTGTCATCGTGATTTTTTTTACTGATTACACCAATACAGGTCAATACATGTACACGAACTTCCGATATGCATGCTTTATATATCCTTCCAAGTCATAGCAATTTCCGCTTTATTAAACTCTTTTTATTCGTACCATATTAGGAAAACTCTTAACATGGAACGCTCTTTATGGAGCCACGGTGAAGGAAATGGGGAATCGACCAAGAATAGTTGTTATCGTGATTTATTCAACATACTCTCCACTTTAACTGCAATTGTATGTATTCGTAACCATGACTGACTTGTCAAATTAAACGCTCTTTATTTGGTATATGTAATCGGTTTCTGATGATTGCGCAACGGGTTTCCCCACAGAAATCCCGCCAAATGGCACGTAAACGAACATCGTTTGGAAATGAATACAGCATTATACCTAACTGAGAGTCACTAGACCGGCCACAGCCGAAAACACTGCATTTATATGGCAATGTTACGAATGAATGATTGTAAATACGGGACACTCGGGGCATATATACGGAAAATTAAAACAACATCGTGAACACGCGCCCGAATAGAGTTCACATGCCTGCTCATGTTTTTATAAGCTTTATTTTTGACACGAAAGTGTTACCTACCCCGCTCAATCGGCCTTCTATAGTTTTTTTGTCAAAACAATAACTTTCCAAACAGCACTTAAGACAAATCACAAGTGAATATAACTCACCGCGCGATGACAATTAACCATGTGTACACAATGCTATTGATATGCCCCGCAGTAATTCCATCACGCTCACGAGCTGATGTCTATTCCGGATTTTCCATCGTCATATAGGTAGACACAAATAACTCCGATTCCGTGTTTTTAATTAGTTTACCTCGCTTGACGTCATGCGAGGTTTTGCGACGGAGATAGCCGACAACCGGTGGCGGTATTATTTATTTATTTCTCGGCTTAATTATTACGCGATTTTTATGGGACTTGGATTATTGTGATCACAATAGGGGTGGCTTTCCGATAGAGTTTTGTTGTTTCATGAGCACTGTAATCCCTTAAACATCATGCTTACATAAAGACCTACTAAATTTTACCTAAACAAGAGTCTGATTGTGTTATAGAAGGCAGCATAATGCTACTGGCTAATCACACACAAATGGTATAAACGCTCTTTATTATTTCCAAATAAGGAATTGAGCAACAAAGAACGCTCTTTATGTTTACCATCATAATATAAAGAAACACCAGGAAAGTAACTTTTTATGCTTTGTTTACATAACAGTCGGCAAATTTACGACTATAACATAATGTTTATGAGATATTTCTCATTTGTATATTAACAAAGTCTGTCTATATTTGAATATTATTTCGTTTGTAGCGGTGGAAATATGTTCACATGATACCCACCAAGGCCTTCATACCTTTAAGGTATACTACAACTGTTTTTCTTTTCAATAGCAGAATACAGAATGCTATTAAGAAGTGACACAAAACACAGAACATTTGTTTTAATTATAAGTATTAAGAAGTGAGAGATATGTGAGTCAAGGAAACCAGTAACGAAAGGCAATATTAACATGATTTGTCAGAGAATAATTGTTTACGTTCCAATGAATATGTACTGGAAACAAACTGTCTGTACCAGACTTTCATAAACACAAATTATGTATTAATGATCATTAATGGTGTAACGACATATTTCGTGCTTTAATGTCTCAAATGAAAGTGTCAATGACACTGTAGCTCAACTTTGAGAAGAAGTTAAATTTGTGTGATGAGCAATGAATGGAAAGATTTAGAATTGAATTTAGAAATCCAAGATGGCCGCTGGCAGCCATGTTTTTTTGTCGGAATGTCCCCAAAATGACTCATTCTCATCTACATTCCAATTTCAACAGCCATGAAAAATTTCATGATGATCAGACTAAAGGTACGACCTGTAGCCCGTGCTAAAGGATTTAGTCATACAAAGAGTAAAATCCAAGATGGCTGCTGGCAGCCATGTTTTTTGACCGAATGACCCCAAAATGACTCGTTCCCATCTACATGTCATTATTAACATTCTTGACAAATTTTATGATGATCAGACTAAAAGTACGACCTGTAGCCTGTGATAAAGAATTTAGTCATACAAAGATTAAAATCCAAGATGGCTGCTGGCGGCCATGTTTTTGGGTCAAATGATCCCAAAATGACTCGTTCCCATCTACATGTCATTATTAACATTCTTGACAAATTTTATGATGATCAGACTGAAAGTACGACATGTAGCCCGTGCTAAAGATTTAGTCATATAAAGACTAAAATCCAAAATGGCTGCTGCGGCCATGTTTTTTGGCCGAATGACCCCAAAAGGACTCGTTCCCATCTACATGTCATTATTAACATTCTTGACAAATTTCATGATGATCAGACAAACTTTACGAACTGTAGCCCGTGCTAATGGATTGAATTTTGAAATCCAAGATGGCCACTGGCGGCCATGTTTTTTTTCCGAATGATCCCAAAATTAATAATCTGGTCTAAATGTTGATGTCAACAGCTATGACAAATTTCATAATGATCCGACCAAAGGTACGACCTGTAGCCTGCATTGTTGACGCCTTGCGTACACACATACACACGGACGACAAAGCCATGGCAATAGCTCAAACTTTACAATTTAACGACATTTTCGGTCTTTAACAGTTTAATAGGGGCCCCCGGTGGTCCAGTCGGTAGAGTGCCAGGTGTATTACGTCGTCCCAGGCCGTCCAGCGCTGACGAAGCTGGTTCTAACCCCACCATAGGGAGGGTGACCGGAATCGTGTATCTGGGCAAGTTTGTCAATTGCTTTTCGGGGGTCGGTGGTTTCTACACGCAGTGGAACAACTTCCCGGTGAAATTGAGCCTCTGCGTGGTCTTTCCTCCACCCGTAAAATTGACAACGTCGTGTGTGGCCTAGCGGCTAGAATGACGATAAACCCTAATAAACAACAGCAACAACAATTAATAGTTTAATGACATTTTTCGGTCTTTATAATATCTCAAGATATAGGGGGTATTTGGATCTCTAGTTTAACGACATTTTTCGGTCTTTATAGTTTAACGACATTTTTCGGTCTTTAATATCTCAAGATAGAGGGGCCCTTAGGGGGTATTTGGATCTCTAGTTTAACGACATTTTTCGGTCTTTGATAGCAAAATGGAAGAAGTACATATTTGGAAGATGTGGTGGCCCTAAAAAGGAAAGTTGTTTGGTGGTCTTGAAATGCAGTTTTTCTTAACAGTCTTCCTTGATTAAAGTGATGTGAAACACTCCGGCAGACACCGGGCAGAGTGATCAAATAAATAGAAATTAAGAATAATCTTTCTCAAAGTAGTTATTTGTTACGAATATTAATCCAAATGGATGTTACACAACGTCATTCTTATATATTAGTTAAATGCAATGACTCTCGATGGCAAAATGATTTTTGTTGAATTACAGCCGATAGTTGCGCCCCGAATCGAGATGTAAATATTTACAATTTGGAGTAGTTCAGACGATGTTCTATATGAAGTGGTGTGGTAGATCTTTTTGGAAATTTTCAGTGATGTTAGTAGAATGATAACATTCCCCACGTTGGAAAAGTGCCTGAGCACTAACTTATCAATTTCTCGCTCCCGAAAAATTCCATAATATGTCTTTAAACATATATATAAATCTCCGAAAAAAAAAATTCTAAAGCATTAAACGATTTGCTATATTTCCACTAGGGCATATATTTCATCTGATTTTGCGAGAATCCATATATACTTTTTCATGAGAATCCAGGGTAATTTGCGAGAATCTAGATTTGGATTCTCGCCGAAATATAAGCCCAGATTTCACTCTGAAGTGTGCCTAAATGCCATAAATTGTACCTTGGTTCCCATGTTCGCTATAAACTAGCTTGAAATTCGCAAACCAATGAATTTTTTTTCTTCAGAAAATTAACATTTTTATGATTCGCGACATAAATTGTCACCAATAAAAACAAATTTGATTCATCGTGGAAGTTAGTCGGTGACTATAAATAATGTCACCATTCAACTGAATGTTGTTGAATTCTATTGAGATGTGGAGCAGACAATATATTGGGAGGCTCGGAGGCTCCATAGCATGAGGCCCCCACCCCCTTTTTCGTATGCCGTATTCCATGCCCTGTTATGAGGTACGCCGTATTTCCGGCCCCTCTGTTAGGAGGTATTCGGTATTCCAAAAATACCGGTATTCGTACGCCGACCTTCCAAAAAATGAAGTTTTCATATATTTTTATGTATTCCATATGGTATTCCGTATTCCAACTTCTGTGTTAAGTGGTATTCCGTCTTCCATGGGGGGTGGGGTGGGGGCCTATAGCATCTGCTCCTCAATCCTTACCAGATGTCAGTAAAAGTTTCCCATTTCATTATTTCAGTTCTTTAGCAATCTTAATCATTATATGTAATGCCCTGACCATGCTCAATACTAGCTTGAAATTGGCGAAACAATGAATTTTTTTTCTTCAGAAAATTAGCATTTTTATGACTCGCGACATAATTGTCATCAATAAAAACAAATTTTATTCATCGTGGAAGTTAGTCGGTGACTATAAATAATGTCACCATTCAACTGAATGTTGTTGAGCATATTTCAACCAATTTTGGAAGTTTAAATGAATATTTTCTTCACACTCAAAGTCAATTGACAAATTTCAGGATTTTAGCCTGCTTCCGTGCTTCGTTGGGACCAAATATTTGTTGTGCACACTGAAGGAACGTCTACCATCACTCGATAGGCCAGATTATGCCCTGACCATGCTATAAAGTATTAAACTAGCTTGAAATTGGCAAAACTATGAATTTTTTTGGTTGAACAAATTTACATGGGAATCTCCATAGAAAACGGTTATATTTCGATAAAAACGAAAGTAATGCGAAATGAAAGTCGGCACTGGCCAGAATTGTGCAGAATAACATATGAGTCAAGATATATGCGAATATTTGACCTCATTCCATTAAATAGTCTCGTATTTAAGGAATCAATGCCAATGGCGCTCGGACATGTGGAAATTTTTTCCATCGCACTCGCAGACTATAAGGCGGAATTGTGAAATGTAAACACGCATTACCTTTTGCGAGAATAACACAAGCGCAGACTTTATCAAAGTAATGCAATACACAACAACAAATAGGATAAAACGGATATAAACACGGTATAAGTGAGAATAAACGTGGAAACAGTTGACAACATTTGTTCGGTTATTCGGCAAAACCGAAGGTATAGATTTATGGTCACTAACAAGAAATTCAATTAATTGAGGAAAAACACCCACTGTCCTGAGTGGTATTGATAAGATGTTGGGGGGGGGAGATATTAATTGTGTTAAAGTGCAATGGGAAGTAATTGCGGTTAAGGGTAATAAGAAATGTCTTATTGCATTCTCATTGGGCTTAATCATAATTAGAGATTCCTTAAGTTATTGCGGTTAATCGAAATTGTCTATTAAATGTCAATTTTGATTCCCATGATGTCTATGCGCAGGGTCGACGTGCCAATCTTCTCTATTTGGATTCCAATTGTTGGCTCATTAAATATGCACATATGCTTAAGATACAGTCGTGCACGAAGCGAGCTCCCGTAAGTCGGGTTTTGGATCCCATGCAGTTAATGAAAATATCATTGAAATAATCAGTTTCCCCCAATAAACAACCATATATTCAATATACATGTTTTGGAGCAGAATTAGGCAGTCCATATTGGACGCCATCATGGAATTTATTTTTTTTGGTTTAATTTTCACACATATTTATTAGTTATGTGGATGGAGTTCTCATTAAACCTCACATCCTTATATTGGTTACAGTAATGCCCAAAGTAATTGACCACTTAACCACATCAGAATTATTGGTAATTTTTCAGCATTTAAAATCCTGACAAATTACCCATTATTCAGCTGTGGTCAATTACTTTGTACATTACTGTATGAGGATTGAGTTATCATTACACCTCAAATCCTTATATTGGTTACAGTAATGCCCAAAGTAATTGACCACTTAACCACAGCAGAATTATGGGTATTTTTTCAGCATTTAAAATCCTGACAAATTACCAATAATTATGCTGTGGTTAAGTGGTCGATTACTTTGGACATTACTGTATGAGGATTGAGTTATTATTACACCTCAAATCCTTATATTGGTTACAGTAATGCCCAAAGTAATTGACCACTTAACCACAGCAGAATTATGGGTAATTTTTCAGGATTTAAAATCATGAAAAAATACCCATTATTTTGCTGTGGTTAAGTGATCAATTACTTTGGACATTACTGTATGTAGATGGAGTTAAACCTCACATCAGTGTGTTGGGGATTTGGACCTTGACTTGGGACCTTTTGTTTTTAACGCGACAAATGCGTGTACACCTTATACACAAATTTCTTATGTAACCAGAGTTTTTCTTGGATAAGATGAGTTTGAAGCCTGCTTACATTTCAAAATGTTGTCAGTTTGATATTGTCTGCAGCGGAACTCAACGCGTTGAAGCAAAAGTTAGAAAAGATAAAATGTGTACGTAATGAGACTATAATACAACTGAAAAAATAAACTGAGGGAGGGGTGGGCGATACAGGGAACTAAGGGTTGAACCGATATAAATTTGTAGAGCGATAACGACCGATGTTGACATAATATGCATCTGAACTCTACTGTTGCAACATGGCTATAAAATAGGGGGGTGTCAGAATCTTAGTCATCTCTATATAGTGCCAGAATAGTCATCTATAAGATGTTGGGTTGGTTATATGGACTCGGAGAAAAAGTGGTTTGTACCGATGAACTGACATAAATTAGTGGAGCGATGTTGCATCACGACTGTACTAAAGCAGCAATGATGTAAAATGGGGGGGGGGAGGGGAGTCTGAAATTATCTATCTCTATAGATGGCACCAGGATTATATGGATAGGAATAGCAATTGATATACGTATACAGTATACTATAGTAATACCATAGACATATAAGTACAAATATCACGTGATAAAATATTACGTTACGTGAATATACCGATGAAAGAAATAAATAAATTGGACCGGGATTAGAGGTTGGGTTGGTTATATGTGGATAATTGGATATGGAATTCATACCGATGAAACGATACAAATTAGTGGAGCGATAATGACCAATGTTGACACTTACCGCTATACTTAAAGTAATTGACCACCAGCAACGTGGTGTCACCCCGTTAATACTGCGGTACTATACCGCGGTATCCTCCAATACCGCGGTACTGATACCGCTTGTTAACGTATGTGGGAGTAAATACCTCCCCTCAAAGTGTTCCATGAAAATCACTGCGGTATTCAAAAAAATTAATGCGGTGCCCGCTAAAAGACCGCGGTATCAAAGCCCAATACCGTAATTCCACTGCCATGACCGCCTCGATACAGCTACCGTTTATTACCGGTATCACCGTGGTCATGACCGGGGTATCACCCCGCTTTTCTGGTCAATTACTTTGAGAATAGCGGTAGTCAGGCTACGCGCAGGAGAATATAGGGGTTGATACGATAGACCAAAATAAATTTGTCAGGTGATAATGACCAATGTTGACCTATAAAGTAACGCGACTATACTGTCGCATAATTATCAGGTGTAACCGGTCAAATATGAACTCTAGTGACCAATATAGAACAGGTCAGAAAACATTCGCAGGGCCCTAATTGGCCTAAAATTTATTTAACACTCCATTTGCCATTACATTATTGGCATTAAAATTGATTTATGTCGATAAAACTGTCATTTTTCAAAATTTTAAGCTGAGACTTGGAGTGTGTTGGTGGGATAGCTACATATTCGTAAAATGACAGAGTACAGCACGCAATTATGTTTTAGATGGAAGAAATGAATTTTTTTCAATGATAAAATTTAACATGGAAATTTGAATTTACCATTAACATCGATTTATGTCGATAAAACTGTCATTTTTCAAACTTTTAGGCTGAGACTTGGTGTATGTGCGTGTGATACATATATGTTCCTAAAATGACCGAGTCCAGCGCGTAATTATGTTTTAGATGGAAGAAATTGAATTTGACATTTTCACAAAAACACGCCAATTCCGAATCCAGATGACCTACTTGCAGACGAGCGCTCGTTAATATTCATGCCAAGAAATACAGGCGTCAAACTCATCTTTTTGGAGGGTTAATCCGATATACACATATTGAAATAATCCTTCCAGAACACCTTCCAAGATATAGAAGAATATTTTAATAGATTAGGACGCCAAAACAGTCGTAATGAGAGAATTAAAATTCACATCGCCTCCGATTGTCATCGGCATTGGAATTAGACCATTGTATCTGTTTTGCGCATGCGCAAGTCACTTTCCATATTTGGAATTTCCATATATGGGATTTGTGTTAACATGATCACCGATCAATCCATTAACAAACAAATTACCACGCAATTATCTTAGCATAAAAATATATTGTAATTTATGCAACTACGACCCTGGTAACCCTGATAACTAATAAAATATACCGGCCAATTCATTTTAAGATCGTTATTTCACTTTGCTTTAAGCATAAATACACTCTTAAACGCACATAAACGACCCATTGGCGTTAAAATTAAATATACTCGGTATTTATTATATTAGTTTTTTATTGCTCATTATAGAGTTAGACCCTTGACACCTGTCAATATATTTGGGCTGAATTCATATGATGCGGTATTATTCCTCGAAATAAACAACAAAGCAGTCGTTACTTCGAAATGTCGTTTGGGCTAACATTTACACAAATCCTTCGCGTGTTCTCCTCAATTGGCACGCATGTTCTCAGTCGACACACAGGTTATCCCAGAAAGTGGTGTGAAATAAACACCCAAGGTTTGGGTGAAATAACTTACTTATTAATGACGTCATGGACCATGTCATGACGTCTTCGTTGGTTTTCATTCAGCTAACAAAGAAAATTGTCGAAAAGTAACTAAAATATAGTCCCAAATCGGATAGGAATTCTTCGCAAACGGTGAATACTTAGTGAACGTTCAGACGACCACGATTCAATCGTAAGTGGAAGGATTTCCGTCGTAGGAAGTAACCGATAGTTAGACTGCGCATGCTCGCGACGATGTCGCAAGTCAAAAAATAATATCAATCACTGTTTGATTTCAGATTCGAAATCGTGGAGTATCCTTGGATACCCCCACTTGCGACGAAATCGCAGTCATGTGTACGTAAAAATCGTGGCTGGAAAGATCGCAGGATAGTCAATCACATGCTTTACGAACAACCTGCGATATCATCATGTACGAAGACATCGCAATCGTCTGAACAAAATATCCACGATTTTGTCGGGCCCGATTCCTCCACGGACGATTGCATCGTGTTCGTCTGAACTTTCACTTGGCCAATTCCATATTCATCACGTTGATCCATTCCCGGTTCCTTGCTTTAGCAATCTCTTTGGGCGATCAATTGGTCCATTCGAGAGCAATTCGTGACATAAAGTCACGTGATTTTAACCACTATTTTATGTGCCGCGGCATATTCCGTCGAAATTCGGTTTCTTGTTATTGTATAAATTAATAACGTCATCACGCTGGTCATCCTATAATCCCCACTGCGGGCAAGTAAAACGCCGTTGCGGGCAAATACTCAGTAAAAACCGCTGCGGGCAAGTTTGGAGACAACAGGTAATTTTGTTTGGAGACGCTATCTTGTTTTTAATTTTACTTTTACCGGCATAATTCCGGATTCACGTGGTGTTTGATGGACCCAGCATCTAAGAAATGTTGACAGTTGGAAGAATACGGCTCAATTTGGTCAAAAAATTACCGATAGATGGTGAGAATAAACATTCCATATTTCAATATTGTGTGATTTCGAATATTATGTTTTAAATTGAAGCAAATTTTAATAATGTTGAAAACGTTCCATTGATATACATATGTTTTCCCCATTTTTCGAGTAAAACCCGTTACGGGCTCGATTATTTGCTGCGTGAACCCCGCTGCGGGCAATCGTAAACCGCACATCGGGCACAAGTAAACCCCGCTGCGGCACCCATGTTATTAGCCACGCAATAAGGCTAGGAATCTCACACGAGTAAACGACTTACTTCTCGAACTCTCGAACTCTCAACTTGGGATGACCATCGACAATATCGCATGCTCGGCCCCTACCACAGCAGACGATATAGCAGTTGTATCGCTCACGAAAACTGGTCTCGATGCAATGCTGTCCATCTGCCACACGTACAGTGCTAAGTGGAGGTTCCAGTTTTCAACTACCAAAAGCAAGATCGTTGTCTTCAACGAGACAGCTCCTCAGCATGAACAGCATAGGACATGGCACCTCGGCGGAAATTATGTCAGTAAGGCCACAGAATGCACACATCTCAATCACTCAAGGAAAGTTCAATAATACATCCACCCGATCAGAGCTCATAGCCCGCAAAATGAGAAATACATACTTCTCTTTGGTGGGCAAGCAAATGACTCAATCATGTTCTCCGTCAGTGATGGCCAAACTATTGAAATGTATTGTTCTTCCAAAGGCGCTAAATGGATGTGAATTACTGCCTGTGGACAACGACTCTGCTATCTTGACAATTGAAAGGTCATTCCAACTATGCGTCAAACATCTGCAATCACTCCCAACTAGGACACCAACTGCTGTGGCCCTCATTCTCCTTGGATTGATGCCGGTTGAGAGAGAAATCCATATCCGGAAACTGTTCTTCCTTGGGAACCTCGTGCACCTACCGGTTGGACATCAGACACCTCTAAGAATATTCCTGGTCAAGGCTTATCAGCATTTACTTTTCAAGCGCCCCAGTTCCGGATTTGTTAGCGACACTTTCATGCTATTAGAAAAATATAATCTCTCAACGATTCTGACTGACTTTTTGAATAACGGAATATTCCCATCTAAATATGAATGGAAGAAAATGGTCCGTGAAAAGGTCCAAGCAGACTACTGTTCATCTTGGCATCGATTAGCGACACTCAATCTCTAAACTTGTGCAAGACTCACCGCTTACTCTAACAACCACTGAAACACTTGGCGAAGCTGCTCAACAAGTCTACTTACCCGAATAACTTAACGTGTAAATATGTAACTCTAACTATAATAATGAGTTATACCATATATTTTGGTCATGCAGATCAACCACAATGATACACCTAGTAGATAAGTACTGGGCATGATTATTAACAAACACGGAGTCTCCATGTATATATTCTTGTCCTCGCTAGCACCAATGGAGCTGATGAATGTGTGCTTGGGAGGTCAGACCCCGTCGCCATCAGCGGAAATCCACGATTGCTTGGACATAATTATCATGGACACAAGTTTCTTTTTGTTCCATATATGCAAAATGGTCAACAACAGCGGCAACAACTAAGACATATACTAATGTATATACATGTTTATCGTTCGTCTACTCAATGATAGACAGTACGAATAAGACATAGTTTGTCTTCCAACTTACTGTATATTATATATAATTTAAATGTAATCATATATGTGTGTAAATATAAACTCTCCCGAGAGGAGGCAATAAAAGATATTAAATTAGCCACGCAAAATACAACGGTTGACAGCAGTTAGTTGCCATATGTAATAAGGCTAGCAATCTCACACGAGTAAAAGGTTTCTATTTTGAAGACCGCGGTGTTTATTCCCACGTATTGCTATCGATAAATCGGGCTTATATATAGAACGCCCGGTTATTATTTTAGAAGTGTATGGAAGATATATTGTTGTTATTGTGTTTTAGTCCATGGGTTGGTATGACTAGTTTTCACTAATATCTTCTAGATCAGTGTCTGCCGCTTACAACTGGTTGAAATTGCGACTATATTGTTTTATTTTCCATGTTAACTTATCACTGTAGCAATGAAATATGCCATTGTGTGGGTCCCAGCCACTTCCAATTCCTAAAAAATCGATTTTACAGAACGCAGTATAATAATTTCACCAAAAATCACCATTGGGATTCTAGTCATATTTCAACAAGAAATGTGCAATGTAAGTGGTGCATACCATTACTTATGACGACTTCAACTCAATGGAACCAAAATTGTCACTTTCGCTCAAAATGGCGGCCAAATGATGGAAAATAGTAGATGGTTGATTAATAAAATTGACTCATACGCCTTCTATACATTGAATACTAACATTGCTGATTCACCTTTTCATTTTAAAGGATGTCGTATGGGATTTCGACCGAAAATTTCCTTTGGGATTCTGGCCATGTTTTTGAAAGGAAATGGGCTGAACTTTTAAACTGAACTGAGAGGGACCATAATAAGTGGCTACTCTAGCCAAATAGCACCAAAATTAATCAACTGTATACAGGGTGTATGTCAAGATGGCAGCCAGTGAGTGACGATATGGCCATATGGGAGGTGAATATATATACAGGGAGTTATTGTACGATCATGACATGTGAATATGTATACAGTGAGTGACTATATGGTCGTGTGTGGGGTGTCCATGGTGGCATTTATAGGTATATAATGAATGGCTGTGTGTGTGAGGTGAATAGGTATACAGGTAGTGACCATGGTCATGGGTGTGTGTACGGGTATACCCGAGTGGCTGTGTGGTCATTGGTGTGGTGTATGGGCATAACGAGAGCAGCTACACCACCATCTGTGTTGTTTATATATATGGAGTGACTTTATGGTCATGGTGGGATGTAAAGGTGTCCCTTGTGTGGATGTATTGGGATTGCCCTTGTGGTCATGGTGGGATGTATATTGTCTGGCTGTATTGTCATTGGTGGGTATATAGGTACACAGGAAGTAACCGTATGATCATGGATCGATGTATGAGTATGCAGTGAGTGGCTGAATTGCCATGGTGAGGAAGGGTGAGGTGTATATGCAAGTCTGGAGTGGATGAATGGCCGTATGTGCGGGGTATTGTTTTTCCTGGAAGGGTTGTATGGCAATTGGTGATGTGTACATGTCACATGAGTGGCTTTATGACCATGGGTATGGCGAATAGGTACACATGGGTGACCATAACGCCAATGGTGAGGTGAATAGGTATACAGGGAGTTACGGTATGATCACGAATGTGGTGTATATGTATACCTGGAGTGACCCTGTGGTGATGGGTAGTGTGTATATGTATATATTGATTGGCTTTATTACCATGGGTATGGCGAATGTGTATACAGGTAGTGATAATATGGCAAATGGTCAGGTGAATAGATATACAGGGAGTGACTATGATCATGAATGCGGTGAGTACGTATACAGGGAGTGGCTATATGGTCACCGGTGAGGTGTAGGAGTATACCTGGCCTGCCTGCCTGATGACTCATGAATGGTCCATGGTAGTTATATGGTCATACGTGGGGTGTATGGGTATACCCACGTGTGGCTGCATGGTCATTTGTGTGGAGTTTATGTATATATGGAGTAATTGTATGGTCGTGGTGGTGTGTACAGTGGGTGGCTATCGCTTTCCGCATTAACTTAAGGGTATGTCAATGGATAGAGAGTTCTTCATCTTGATGACATTTATACACAATGGAAGAAATGCTAAACGGTGTTCTTGACACTAGTTCATAAATTTTTATGCTAATCGGCCAAAGTAGTCGTATATTATATAACCCTCAGTGCCGTTTCAAAGTTCTGGCCTTCCTTTCAAAAACTTGACCAGAATCGCAAAGGAAATTTTGGGCAAAATTCTATACGGCATCCTTTGAAATGAATTTGCCATACCTCATAAGGTACTGGGACAAACAGAATAGAAAATTTCGTTGTCAGTTAATTAAGAAACATGCTTAAAACCAAGTTAGTCACAATTTGCTACCTTTTTGGAACAGCAGAGAATACTGTTCGGGATATATGTGAAAAATCCACTTTTTATCAAATTTGGTTGCTATTTTGCAAGCAATCTTCGGTAATTTTGTCTAAAAACACCTCAGTGTGACACATGTAAGAGAGATCAAAACAGTAAACACTTTTGACACCAAAGATAGTTCCATTTTCCTTGCAAAAATGGTCCAAACTTGAAAAGTAATTGTTTGCCGATTTTGATGTTAAGTTTGTGAGAGAAAAATCCAATATTTCTGGCAATGTCAGTGGTTACAATAGTAATAATTAACCAAGGTGCATCAGCAATGTTTGTATTCAATGTATAGAAGGCATATTATTCAAATGATATCCACCAACCACAGCTTGTAAGCTGATTACGACGCTGGGGCAATATTTACTATATTTTGAGCCAAAGTGACAATTTTGGTTCTATTGAGTTGGTGTAGTCATACGTAATTGTATGCCTCACTTACAGTGCACAGTACTACTCATTTTATGCTGAATTATATGACTAGAATCCCAATGGTGAATGTTTGGTGAAATTTATATCGCGTTCTGTAAAATCTATTATGAGTGATTGGAAGGGGCTGGGACCCACATAATGGCATATTTCATTGCTCCAATGATCAGTTAACATGACAAATAAAACATATAGTCGCAATTCTCAACCAGTTCCAAGCAGCAGAAACTGATCTAGAAGATATTAGTGAAAAACAGTCATATTTTCCTTTCCGGTGGCCATTTTGTTGGCCATCTTAGATAGGAAATTCCAATGTTGCCTAAGAAAGGTGACACTATGTATTAGCTTCACAATAATATATACATTTGTATACATATGACAAGACTTTATCTCTATAATTTGAATCAAACTGACTGTGTATCAAACTGACTGTGCCGAAAATGCGACAATTTTGTACTAAGCGGCCACAGCGGGGTTTACTTTAGAAAAGCTGGTGCGCGGTTCGGGTTTTACTTGAAGCCTGCAGCGGGTTTTACTGCCGCCCGCCACGGGGTTTACTTAATCGTAGTACGGTAAGTTTGTAAAGACTTAATTATTCGGGTTACTGGTATGATATTCGTGGAGCTTACGTTTAGAACACATCAATATATGATTATGTCAGACAACTAGCTTCATTCATGTAACCAATATTTCGATTAGTGCAAATTTCGATGGATAAAATGCGAATTTACCTTGAAATAAGGAATGCGCTCGACTGAGATCAAGTTTTTATGAAGAATGGTTACCTAAATTATCGTCGAACTTCTGTCACGGCCTAAATAATCATTTCCCCATATATTCGGGGCCATTTTCTAACACAACTATTAAATGCACCACTTGAAACTAATTGAACCAACCTTGTTGTGGAAAATTAAATCATATGAGCGCCCGCTTCGTGTTTTATTGATGCCCGCATCGGCGTTTACTTGCCCGCAGCGGGGATTACAGGATGACCAGCGTGGTCATACGCGCCTACACTTGAAAGGCAACAACGCACCCTGTGGTTGCTACAAACTGGCATATATAGATCATTTCAATTTAAATATATGTAAAAACCGTATTTGGTAGTGGGAACAATATAGGTAGACAAATGCACGACAAACCGATATATATTATATAGACCTTACATATTCCGAAAACTTACCGACGTTACAGCAATTCTACAAGTTTATTAAATTTTTAGACAGAAATGGGACAATCGCTCTTTATTCATACTAATTCAGTAATAGACTAATATTGAGTGCTCTTTGTTGTTGTATGCTGAAGATTCCTGATTTATGTGGCTTGAATAAGACTATCCATGTGACATGCTGCCCTCCACTGTTACTTTAGGATATAATGTCTATCTCTTTTGCATGTCTTTTTTTAATTGCGTATATGACTATAGTATATTTTATCAACACAGTTTGCTTTGGGGATTTAAGATTATATTATAGAAGGGCCATGATGCATGATGATTGTGTGGCGGGCCGTGGGGATATATATAACTAACACCGATTTGAGGAAATTATACTTGGTCAATTTCTTTAAGCCTGCGTGGAATCCCCTGAGCAAATATTAATGGGATCATTCAAAAAGTTCTTTGTTAAGAGCTGATCGTCATTTTGGTAATAGCTATGTCCATGTACGTGTAAGCCACCAAAAAAATCTCATTTTGATATATCTATCGATCCAGCCCACACTTTGAGTAGCTGAGTAACATATATACCAACAACGATCTTCTAAAATTAGTATGAACACAATTACCTAATATTATGTTATCATTCTCACAGTGTGGGCTTATTCACACGTAATCGGAAACGACCCCCATAAGCTTTATGCTTGATGTCGGATCACCTCCATAAACCAATATTCATTATTCTTATTTTTTGTTACATACACTGTATTTGAATTATATGGAATAAATACTGTATACATCAAGCCACCATGTGGAATGGAACGTTAATTGTGGTGTTAATGTTGGTGCAATTTGTTTTTATTTACATTCGGATATCGATGCTGCCACATTTCTTTTCATTGCTTGTAGACTTCGTACACGCGGCTTTTTTTTTATAATGAGTTCTGGAAACTCAAGCATCATCACGAACAGTAAAGAACGTCGAATTGTCGTTATCCACACACATACGACATTTAATTCATTATATACCTGTATATACAGTGATTTTACTGGCCATATTATCTTGTCTCGTTCAATACATCCATTATCAGATGTAAGCCTTGCATAATTTCAATATATGCTAACCCACGTGGCAGCCAATACGCCAAGGATTATATAGCAAACAATATGTAATCGGGGTTCACGATTAATTGGCTATTGGCATATAATCGCGACCACAGGTGGTACGTATTGTTCGATTGAATATCTGAGTATAGGATATCATATAATTCCATATATGTCAAATATAGGGAATTGTCGAAATATGAAATACAACGAAAAAGCGAAATAGGAAAAAATGCAGGGAAATGGCTAAATATAGAAATAAGAAATTATTATTATTAACGAAACTAGCTGATGTGCCCGACTTCGTCCGGGCTATTTAGGGATTTCTTTGCCAGAAACGTCCCTATATATGAGCGTATATGAGCAAGGTCAAGGACAACAGTCACACGTGAAATTGGATCCTCCCATATTGTTCCCGGGATCAAAGTAGGCCTATATGCCAAATTCGAGTCGGATCGATCAAGCAGTTTTCGAGTCTATAACACACATACATACATACATACATACACAGACAGAAGACAGACAGACAGAAGTTCCAAAATATATAATAGATCAATTAACGTGGCTGAGATAACAGCATTTGGGAAGCTCAGACCGAAGATAGGTTCAGATATTTCTAATAGTTGGATTTTTCAACCAACAACTAAGACCCCCCCCCCCTTCCAAAGAACCCACCCACCACGCGTAGATACGTTATCTATCGAGTATTAGATAATTAGAGTCGTGATGACAACTCTACGCGCACAAGCCCACACAAAGCCGAATTGACATCCGATTATACACTATAAAAAAGTGTGTAGCCAAATTGTTCTTCATTGGTTCTTCGTTTGTCCATCATGTGGAAATAACTTGCGCTCCGATCCCCATTGTGTATACTTTCTTACATGTCTGTTCAATTAAATATTGAAACAACGCAAAAACTACATATAGTCACAGCCAACCGCCCGTCTGCATACTTATCGCATATAAATAAGAAAATATGGGGAAATTGATATATAAACTACATACAGGGTTTACCTCCCTTGATGACTCGACAAGACCGCTGCTACCGGCAACATTTTACCCACATTTGGTGGACTTCCGCGATAATGGAAGTCAAACACCACAGTTCTGCAATTCTCCAATCTGACAATAAGTTTTAATGCGGGAATTGTTCTCAAAGCACATAGGAAATTTGGCTTTGGTCGATCGAGGTTTCGCCATTTTGTCTGGAAAAACCCTCGCTAAATATAGAAAACCACAGACTCTAGTACCCAGCTGGTGGCAGAGTCAGAAGTGTGACTGGTGCGCTCTGGTAGAGTGTATACTGTGGCAGTATACAGGGAAAAGACGAGTCAAACTCCACGCAGCGCCCTCTACGTTACCACTGCGATATAGCACTGCCACAAGGATGGTACTTTGCGGACATATACATCTATTTTAGTCACCTATTATCTTATTTTGACCACAAAAAGTTTGCAATAATGGCAATTCTTTAATTCGGTATTGATAAGAAGAATATAAACTGAGCCAGACATAGACAATTTTAATCCTAAATCATAAGAACCAAGAACACGTAAGAAATCCCTACCAAATGTCCTTATGGCAGTGGTATCTCAGCGGAGCGATGGGAGATAACTCGTATTCGGTGTTTGTATTGAATTTGTAATGATTACAAATGTGAAGGAATAAGACTGTTCTCTGTATAAATTTTATTCATCTGTAACATCATGTAGTAAGCGTCATGTGATGGTAAATGATACATAATTGTGAATCAATCATAGATGTCATAGAACGACCGAAGGCGTCGCTTATTAATTAGCGATTCCATGTTGGCAGATGTCAAGTATGTCTGAAGAGCCAGAACTAATTAAAGAGTAGATTAATGTTTGGTTTATATATACGCTAATGACTTATAGCGCCATTAGTATCTTCCTTTGTCTGTACTGACCGATGGGTGAACTGGAATTGTTACATAAGACCTTCTTTCCTTTGTGGCTAGTATTGCATAACTCATAGGTCGCGGCCTCTCCGAGTATGACCTTGGCAATTTGGTTGGGGTCACTATAGTTCGATTATATTCCGTCTCCCCCCATAGGTAAGATGGAATGTTTAGTATGTACAATCACGTCCCTCAGTGAATAAGAAGGGGTAGGGGTGCACAACAAATCGTGATGTATTTGAATTGATACATGCACACCAGGCATCATGGGGGGGGGGGGGGTAATAGTATTCGGTATTTGTATTGTATTTGTAATATTACATTTTTTTTTTAAGTATTTGTATTGAAATTCCAGGTCTAATTGTGTTGAATATTTACAACTATAATTAAAAATATATTAAATACAGCATGCATTGTGTTTTGATCAAATAAGGCCATGTTAGTATAGTTTACATGGTGACTATAGTGTGTGTCTCGTTTTCATATCAAACACACTATGTCAAAATAAACTACGATTGTCTTCATTAACTCGTCTAAAAGTTATATGATGTCATCAAAAAGTATTTTATGACTTTTAGAAAAGCATTGAATTTGTAATCAAATACATAAACTGAAAACATTGTGTATTGTATTTGCAATCATCAAATTGAAAATTATTTGTATTTGAAGGAAATACTTTGGGACGTTTTGGTACGTAATTGCCCAATCCCTGATGCATACACATTGTGCCAAGACAACCCCAGGGACATAACTTTCAACCCGGGAAGAAGACAGACAATCTCTAAGTCGCAGGGGTCGCTAGATTACCACACATATCAGCGCCACTGTCGGCTACACCTAGATTGCAAAATACTGGACATCAAAACAGATTAGCGGACATCCAGGCAGTAACCATGTCCGACACATACACGGGTGGATAATTGGGAAGTAAACAGACCGATCTTGGGATTAGCGAGACTAGATACTTCGCCAGGAAAAGCTACTGAAACCTAACACAGCGTAATGGATAGGGAGCAGAGTTTGAAGAACACACAGGAAAACTGCTCGGCCTGGTTAACCTAGGAACGCCCCAATTGACGTACCATGAAATGCGAACCGACTCGGAATAATACCGTCTGCGTTCAAATACGGAGACGGTATTATTCCGGGTCGGTTCGACACCAGTTCTAACCAACTACCCCAGCGATCACCAAGAATTCTCGGACGCGTAGAAAAGCAGTTTGGAGCAATGGACGAAAATACAAGGTAACATTTATGATCTTGTATTTCTAACAACGTCCCACTGATGCGCCGATGGAAGAAGAAGAGCAGACGACAGGAAGACAAACTCAACCGGAACTCAACCGAGTAGAAGACAAGCAGACACGCCCAACCTAAGAAGACGGAAGAAGACCCTAAACCGAGCAGACGACAGGAAGATAAACTCAACCAGGAGAAACCCAGATGCCGATGATTGAATATTATTGACTTTGTTGTAAATAAATAATCAAACCGTTCTGATAGCCTTAAGAGTTATATGTACCCGTATTGGCATAACATATAGATACATATATACAAACACACGTACGTATGTACACACACAGACAAAAATACACATTTTCCAAAAAAAACCTTGAGGCATCAGTGCGATGTGAAACTGCTACAGCAATATGTGTAATTGTGAAATTGCACACTGGACCCACCCAATCAGTCACGTTCCTGATCCGTAAATCATGTTGACAACAGTACACACAAATACACATTGTCGAATTGACCTCGTAATGCACCGGTCGATATCCCAGTCACGACCAAACGCACACATCAGCATTATCAAAGCACAGCAATCGGCTTTCTATAGGATACACAGGCCCGATATCCATGAAATATTAAATGGCTTTGTCGGGTGATTTACTGAAGAAGTACTTTAAACAGCATTCAACCCCTGACTGGTCGTATAGATTAGTACAAATGCCGGTTATGGTAGCATTACTAATTTACTTGGGTGTTCGGTTTAGAAACGGAATTATCAATGATTTGCGGTTAATTGTACTGCGAAGTGATTGAAGTCCTCGTGTTAAACTTCATGTTGGAGATCACACAGCGCTCGTGGCACATATACAAAGTGATCAGTATGTAATGAGGATTCCGAATAGTCCACTCAAGAATCACGCAGGCTATAACAACATTGTAGTGGGGAAATTTCGTATTCATTGAATTACAAGAAAACCATAGTCAGAAATGGTAACGCCACCAAGATCATATTATTAGCCATAAATATAAATTATAATATAAAATATATTGGTTACATGAATGCACCGCCTCAGAATTCCGTTAAAACAACTAATCCTTCAAATTATTACAAAACACTACGGCTTATTACTGCAGGTTTTTCATTCACCAAACCAGAAAGCTTCTAAATGCGGATACAAAATTGGGTTCCCGCCATAAAATCTTCAAGTGTGCATGGCCCAGCCATTGTTCATACCTAAACACCGAACGCAATTAACGCGGTCATAATAGTTACATACTACAACTATAAGACATTCATCGAATACACACCCCACGAAAACCCGAAATGTGTTTTCCTGCGAGATATCCCATCGCTATAGCTCAATTTGACACGGCCAGATTAGCCTTTCTACAATATCCTAAAACAATAAGCTTCTCAAATCATCAGCATAGTCAATAGAACTTTCACGAACTTGGACATTCCAACTACAGCTTTACCGGACTCGGTGTCGCAGTACAACTTTAACGCGTCCCAAAATAACCGGAAAAAAACAATTATCTATTTATAAAATCCCCATATCCACATATTTCTAAAATTTGCCCAACAGTATACACCGGTGGCGTTAATAAGCGACCATTATGTCAAATATATATCAGGAGCAAAGCGATCAGTGTGGAGTGTGGGTCACCGATTCCCAATAGAGCATCGACAAAGGTGCAAACTCCAAACAAACCAAGTGTAGAATGTGATAGGGGGTCACTGATTCCGAATATTCCACTCAAGAGTCACACAGGCCACAACTCCTAACAAAGCTAAAGTTCGTGATAAAATAATTATATACACGCAATATGATTATGGAAATCAGGGTGTCATTTTGGGACCAAGTGCAGAATGAAATAGGGGGGTGACCGATTCTGAAAGTGTAATCAAGAATCGTCTGGGTTATAGCTAGTGCTAAATCTCGAATATATATTCAATGAATTGTGAGCAATTATCAATATAATTACCGTACGACGGTGGCTCTGTATAGACAATACTGTGCATAAAGTAATGGTTAGAGCACGAGAATTGTTCTTTACCAGAATCAATCGAGTCGAAGCCGAGAGTTATTCTGGTAAAGAACAATTCGCGTGCTCTGGTCGACTTAGAGCACAATTGATCCCACATAATGCAATCAAC
Organism: Siphonodentalium dalli; assembly: GCA_032622095.1. Classification (NCBI taxonomy): domain Eukaryota; kingdom Metazoa; phylum Mollusca; class Scaphopoda; order Gadilida; family Siphonodentaliidae; genus Siphonodentalium; species Siphonodentalium dalli. The sequence continues at coordinate 244,945,051 of CP136065.1, forward strand.
TGGGAATGTGCCGTGCGCTTGCCGCGATTGGACACAATAGCCGGTTAGCAACGCCCAAAAACGTGATTAACATGAACTGATCCCGTTGAATATCCCACTTTGAAGCGCCCGTGCGATTTGTCTGTTTTGAGTTGCGGGTGCCTAACAATGGGATAATCATTGAACTATTCCTTCGCCAGCCTTGTGAATTGGTGTACTTTACCAAAAATCAGGGAACGATTGCAACAATGGGATTGTGCTCTAAGTAATTGTTATCGTGAATCAAGAGAAATACTAGATCATGCCATGAATCTCTACTCCAGCTACGCCCGTATAGAGATCATATTCCACAGTACAAAAAGTCAAAAACTGATAACTGTTTGATATTGTGATATTGAAATGTACAGTGCAGGTAATATATGTCTTAGTTATAACATGTTCCTTAATAATGCACTTCACTCTACAGTGACGTGAGGTCCCAAATCGTAACGGCACCATTTAAGTGACTTTGTGGGCGATTTTGCTTCGGTCATTTTCAAAATTATGAAATTTATCCGGGGTAATTAATTCAATATTTATTGCGATATCACCTCACAAAAGTAACAACAAAATGTATGCAATCTCAATCAGGTACCACCCGCCCAATGTGAAGTAGATTGTGAGGAACAAGTATTAACAAAGAAATATAGTCCCTGTCTTTGATTTTCAGTGGTTTTAAGTTCGCTGTCAGAAAGGATCAGAATATAAAAAAGTTACCAGGTTTTGTATTCTGGTGGAATAAGATCTCTACGGGTGTAGCCAGAGTAGAGATTTGTGGCATGATTTTAAGAAATACTGACGTCAGAGTTATCCAGAATCACGTTATAGTGCCATTTGGAATATGCATGTGATTTGTATTCATGTTTGCAATATTTACTGAAAATGTGTTTTGTTTTGTTTTTGGTCTCAACAAACTTCAGATTATATCACTGAAAAAAAAATAAACAGTTTTAAGAACGCCCATTTTTGGGTCTTCATATGCTTTAAATAGACATCGCCCCATTCAGCTGCTCTAACAATTAGTTCGATAAAACGTGGCCATGTATTAACATGATTAATAATTTCATATATTATATTATAACTATTATTGTTCGATTTCGTTGGTTTATTTTCAATGAGCCAGTCATTGCATCGGAATGCATCCAAATCCTTTATCGCGATGTAGAGGTGAATGTAGCTGTGGTTTCGATCCCCCACCCATTCTTCAGTCACGTTTGGACTAGAATGTCCATCAGTTGGAACCTTTATACAATAGGGGGTTTAGGTATAAAATTTCCAAAACTCGAAAGCTTGAAAAATGCAAACCATTGTGGTGTGGTGCTAAGAGAATTTTTCTAAGACTGAAATTTTGGTTTAGTTCACCCCCCCCCCCCCCCCCCCGCTTTGACACCCATACGCTCTGCCCCAACCGTTCTGAGATTCATAGCTCCGTTGTAAGAGCTGAGCATGGCATGCCCGCCAGAATAATTAAGGAGTGTTAAAGGCTAAATGAGTTATAACCGAGCCAAACCAAATCCAATAAAACCTCCAAAACATCACGCGTAGACTTGGCAGGTCACTTCTATAACGCGATCGTCAGTGGATAAATATATCAATAAGCAAAAGATTAAAGACGAAACATATCACGAAGAGGCGCAGACAGACATCGACGCTATACATGACTTACACGATGACGTCATCTGCAGACAACTTCGTGAAAACATTGGTTTTGGATGTCACACCCCGCCTCCAATCAAACGTCCGATTATCATTCACATTCCATCGTGTGTTTCTTCATTCTGTATTCCATATCACCACATGCATCTTTTGTCTTCTTTCAAATAAACAATCAATTAAAAACGGCGAGATGTATAAAACTCGTGTATTTTACATATGTGTATTCATGGGATATACATGCAAAAATTAATTCGTTATTCTGTATCGAAAAGCCATCCCAGTACGTTTCACAATGCAACTATCGTATTAAAGACCTAAATTAAAGATATTTTTCATGACTGGTTAACCAACTAAACGCGGAGTTCAACACGAGGCGGTTATCGGGAAGCCCCTGTGGTTCAGTCGTTAAGTTGTATAGCAAATCCGGCTATCCAGTAAACCGACACCCAGATTAGAGGAAATCAAATTATCTTCAAGGCAGTCCATCGATTTATGACCGCGACAAAACGATTCGAAGTCGGATAGATCAAAGTAATTTAGGACATCCACCTCATGTACATTTAAATTTGCCACCGACACAAATAACGCCTCCCACCCATATATATACAATTATTGTAAACCGGGAGAGGGGCTAAGAAAGTTTGTGTAACTTGTCCCCAATCCCTTTTGTATAATTACAAGTAAAATTTGTGTAAACGCAAATTCTGAATGGCCGATAGCTGCTAATGTTATACTAGTAGTTTTTTATTCACCAATCATCGATCACTGATTGAAAGACATATTTTGAATGGAGAACGCCGTAAAATACGTCACTATTGCCAGGAGTCGCGTAATCCAGTCAAACGTAACTTTGTTTTCCATAGATACACTTAACAGGACGATGTTCAGGTGCAGTTACGAGTAACCACAGGGAACATATACCCAGATCAATCTCTTTGATAAGCCGACGAATATCCTAACGGATGTACGTTGCTAAATTTCTGTATTAAAATTAGTTTCTGTATGTAAGGGATTCCCTCCATTTCATTGGAGAGTGGCACAGACTACCCGCGAATTCATTGGTTTATGGCACAACTTCACATATCGGAGGTCAATGACGTGTTGGCAATTTTCCCACACATTGTCAAACTCAACTATATTGTTGGAAAACTGAATCCAGGGGATATCTCCGTAATTCATTTTACTCATCGCAATATAGGAGACATCATCTTCGAGTTTTGATCAGTCAACGATATTCGTGACTGATTATTCTTTCGCATCTTGTTGTATTTATAACTATTTCTATATACCACGATTCTCACAAACATATACTACGCCAGGAGTGCACTCCATCTTTGGAAACAGTTTAATGCGTCATGTTGGGAATGCCGCGTCATCGTAAAAATTAAATATAGTGGACACATCTAGAGACGCACATACATTAGGATATTCGTCGGCTTTTCAAAGAGACTGTACCAAGTTGTGAGATCACACCAAAAAGGATATCTCACTTCAAAGCATGCAATGTGGATAAAAAAAATTCTCCCTTGGAGCCGCCCTCTCCCTGGGACCATATCTCTCCCTGTTTCCAAATGGGACCACCCCTCTCGTTTCCGCATGGGACCATCCCTCTCCCTTGTTTCCGTCTGGGACCATCCATCTACCTGGTTCTACCTGAACTATTTCTCTGCCTGGTTCCATCTGGGACCACATCTCTCCCTGGTTCCACCTGGAACTATTTCTCTGCCTGGTTCCACCTTGGACCACATCTCTCCCTGGTTACGCATTGAATCACCCCTCTCCCTGGTTCTACCTGGGACCACATATCTCACTGGTTACGCATGGGACCACATCTCCCTGGTTACGCGTGGGACCATCCCTCTCTCTGTTTACGCATGGGACCACATCTCTCCCTGGTTACGCATGTGACCACATATCTCACTGGTTCCGCATGGGACCATCCCTCTCTCTGGTTCCGCATGGGACAATCCCTCTCCCTGGTTACGCATAGGACCACATCTCTCCCTGGTTCCACCTGGGACCACATCTCTCCCTGGTTACGCATGGTACCATCCCTCTCTCTCTGGTTACGCATGTGACCACATCTCTCCCTGGTTACGCATGGGACCATCCCTCTCACTGGTTACGCATGGGACCACATCTCTCCCTGGTTCCACCTGGGACCACATCTCTCCCTGGTTACGCATGGGACCATCCCTCTCTCTCTGGTTACGCATGGGACCACATATCTCCCTGGTTACGCATGGGACCATCCCTCTCACTGGTTCCGCGTGGGACCACACCTCTCCCTGTTGACGCATGGGACCATCCCTCTCTCTCTGGTTACGCATGGTACCACATCTCTCCCTGGTTACGCATGGGACCATCCCTCTCTCTCTGGTTACGCATGGGACCACATCTCTCCCTGGTTATGCATGGGACAATCCCTCTCACTGGTTCCGCATGGGACCACACCTCTCCCTGGTTCTGCATGGGACCACCCTCTCACTGGGACCACATCTCTCCCTGGTTCCGCCTGGGACCATCCCTCTCACTGGTTGCGAATGGGACCACCCCTCTCCCTGGTTCCGCGTGGACCACCCTCTCCCTTGTTTCCGCCCGGGACCATCCCTCTCCCTGGTTCCGCGTGGGACCACCCTCTCACTGGGACCACATATCTCCCTGGTTCCGCCTGGGACCATCCCTCTCACTGGTTGCGAATGGGACCACCCCTCTCCCTGGTTCCGCATGGACCACCCTCTCCCTTGTTTCCGCCCGGGACCATCCCTCTCACTTGGTCCGCATGCTGGGACCATCCCTCTCCCTGGGACCACATCTCTCCCTGGTTACGCATGGGACCACCCTCTCCCTGTGACCACTTCTCTCCCTGGTTCCGCGCAAGGGACCATCCCTCTCCCTGGGACCACATCTCTCCCTGGTTACGCATGGGACCACCCTCTCCCTGTGACCACTTCTCTCCCTGGTTCCGCGCAAGGGACCATCCCTCTCCCTGGGACCAGATATATCCCTGGTTACGCATGGGACCACCCATCTCCCTGTGACCACATCTCTCCCTGGTTACGCATGGGACCACCCCTCTCCCTGTGACCACATCTCTCCCTGGTTACGCATGGGACCATCCCTCTCCATGGTTACGTATGGGACCATCCCTCTCCCTGGTCACACGTGATCTTTCGTGGATCGTGGTCGATAAACCCGCTAGAATATCGATATGTTGTCCCAAGTGAGATCTTTTATTGTGAGAACAATTAAAACGCATTGTGGGCGAGTGGGGGGATCGATGGTGCGTTAAGCTAATTATTCCTCAGATAAACCGGCAGATTAGATGATAATTGGAGCATATACTTCATAGTAGGTCACCCGCATCAACCATAAACTATATGTTCGCTATTAAGAGATGAAATTGTGCTGCAGCTCAATTAAATATCGAGCAATTAAAGGTGCATATGACATTCAATTCAACGTATTTGTTGTGTCCACAAAAAAAAACACGGTACATTGTTAAACTCAGTTATTATACTAAACCCTCTCATATCGCACATATACAGTAATGCCCTAATTAATCGACTCCATAACCACAGCAGAATTATGGGTAATTTTTCAGGATTTAGTTGGAAATATGGCTTGTTGTGATTCATCGGAAAGCTCTCAGTGAGAGATTTCCGATGAATGACAACAAGCCATATTTCCAACTAAATCCTGAAAAAATACCCCTAATTCTGCTGTGAGCATGGTGTCAATTAATTATGGCATTACTGTACATTGAGAACAGTGTTGTTAGAGTGGCACCGTGTTCACATTATGAATGTTATCAGCCTGGTCGCCCGTTAGAGTGGCACCGTGTTCACATTATGAATGTTATCAGCCTGGTCGCCCGTTAGAGTGGCACCGTGTTCACATTATGAATGTTATCAGCCTGGTCGCCCGTTAGAGTGGCACCGTGTTCACATTATGAATGTTATCAGCCTGGTCGCCCGTTAGAGTGGCACCGTGTTCACGTTATGAATGTTATCAGCCTGGTCGCCCGTTAGATTGGCACCGTGTTCACGTTATGAATGTTATCAGCCTGGTCGCCCGTTAGAGTGGCACCGTGTTCACGTTATGAATGTTATCAGCCTGGTCGTCCGTTAGAGTGGCACCGTGTTCACGTTATGAATGTTATCAGCCTGGTCGCCCGTTAGAGTGGCACCGTGTTCACATTATGAATGTTATCAGCCTGGTCGTCCGTTAGAGTGGCACCGTGTTCACATTATGAATGTTATCAGCCTGGTCGCCCGTTAGAGTGGCACCGTGTTCACATTATGAATGTTATCAGCCTGGTCGCCCGTTAGAGTGGCACCGTGTTCACATTATGAATGTTATCAGCCTGGTCGCCCGTTAGAGTGGCACCGTGTTCACATTATGAATGTTATCAGTCTGGTCGCCCGTTAGAGTGGCACCGTGTTCACATTATGAATGTTATCAGCCTGGTCGCCCGTTAGAGTGGCACCGTGTTCACATTATGAATGTTATCAGCCTGGTCGCCCGTTAGAGTGGCACCGTGTTCACATTATGAATGGTATCAGTCTGGTCGCCCGTTAGAGTGGCACCGTGTTCACATTATGAATGTTATCAGCCTGGTCGCCCGTTAGAGTGGCACCGTGTTCACATTATGAATGTTATCAGCCTGGTCGCCCGTTAGAGTGGCACCGTGTTCACATTATGAATGTTATCAGCCTGGTCGCCCGTTAGAGTGGCACCGTGTTCACATTATGAATGTTATCAGTCTGGTCGCCCGTTAGAGTGGCACCGTGTTCACATTATGAATGTTATCAGCCTGGTCGTCCGTTAGAGTGGCACCGTGTTCACATTATGAATGTTATCAACCTGGTCGCCCGTTAGAGTGGCACCGTGTTCACATTATGAATGTTATCAGCCTGGTCGCCCGTTAACATTTTGGTTTCCAACTGATAACTCCATGCAGTTGACATTTAATCGGAAACAATGTTCGTTTCTCAACCAAAACAACAGGTTGAGTTCGAATATTGGTTCGGTCCAATGATTTTGCATGACGCCCGCTTCGACTTTGGTTTCGGACAGATAACTCCGTGCGGTTTGGTTTTCTCGAACGAAATAAAAGTTTGGCACGTGCAGATCTCATCCAAACATACATGCAGGTCACGTGCGGCTCTCATCCAAACATACATGCAGGTCATGTTCCAATGATTTTTGCTTGACTTACGACCGTTTTTCGACTTTCGGATGTGAGATAAATTGTCATAATTTTGTTGAATCTTTAGCATTTTCATAGATGTTGCAATGGATAAATGCTTCAGAACAAAACTGAACATGGCTATTAAGACGCATGATTTTAGTTTAAACATATTAATAACATTATATTGTTGTTTCCGTTTGCAGTGACCAAAACATCAAAAGTGCAGAGTTTATTGAACTCTGAATCCGAAATTACCTTTAATCACCTATTACTCCGTTCGGTCCACATACACAGATAATATGCCATGACTATTTACTCTATCTTACGCCCGTAGATATCATACTCCACTATGCAGTACATGGAAGTTTATAACATTGAAAAAAAACGGTGCAGGTGATATGTTTCTAAGTTAATATCTGTTAAAAACATATTATGGACTTGTTCGGGTGCATGAAATCGATAAGGTAGAATTCTACTAATTAACATCGCAGAAAATCTCAATCAAATCGACCATTCCACTCCATAGAAAACATCGCCTGAACAACGCGCAATTGTAAATATTTACATCTCGATTCGGGACGCAACAAACGGCGATAAACCAACGCAAATAATTTCGCCATCGATAGTTATTGAATTTAATTGATATATAACAATGACGGCGTGTGTTGTAAATTTGGATTTATATTCGTAAAAATAACTACTTTGAGCAAGATTATTTAACATTTCTATTTGATCACTCAACCGGAGTGTTTCACATCACTTTAAAGGGGTACTGTACGCCAAATGTTGTTGTTGGTTTCTATAGTCTCCGAGTCGGAGAATAAGGTAACAATTTTTCCATTATTTGAAAGTCTGTTGAGTACGAAGTCATGTTACGGATGACAAATTTAACGGAATGCAAAAATACAAATTGTCGTTGTCGAGTTATTTTTGTAAAGTTTTCAACCAAATGAATCAAATAAAAGTTATATTATATGCATACTAGTCCCATATAATCATTTAAGTTATTGTATCGTCGCTAGTCAGTGAGTGGCTTGGGTGTTCTCCCCGTATCATCATAATATTTTAAGCGATAGTGTGTGCGATCGGTTTAACAATCCAGTATCCCTCAATTACTGTTTTCGATTACTGTAATTCGTAATTTAATTGACGCCATTTTATGGCTCCAGTCATAAATTCAATTCATATCAAATTATTAACTTTTAAATTATTAAATTTTAAGATAGCCTATTAACCTGAGCGTTTACAGAATACATCTTCGACTCAAATTACTTATGTTTCTATATATTATCGATATTAGATCGTTGTTGTCACCGGAAATTTAATGAAAATGGCGTACAGTATCCCTTTTATAATATAATTCACTGTCGGTGAATTTAAAGGGGACTGTATGCCAATTTCAATAAATTCCCGGTAATAACAATGATATCGAAGATGTATTCTGTAAACGTTCAGGTTAACATGTTATTTTAAAATCAAAGTTAATAATTTGTTATATATTCAATTGATGGCTCGAGCCTTAATTAAATTACGAATTTCCGTGTACAAGACGTAATAAAATTAATTGACGGAAAGTGGATTGGGCTACGCGTGGCACACATGATCGTGTAAACAAATATGTTGATACGGGGCGTAAACTCAACCCACTCACTGACTAGTGACTATACAATAACTTAAATGAGTATATATATGGGACTAGTGTGCATATAATCTAACATTAATTTGATACATTTGTTTGAAAACTGTAAACAAAATTACTCTATATATGGGGATAGTTCTATTTTCGGATTCCGGCTAATCTTCCATCCGTAACATAATTACTTCGTACTCAACATACTGTCAAATAATGGAAATCTGGTTACCTTATGAAGCAGAGACTAAAGAAACCAACAACAACATTTGAGAACCGTATCCCTTTAATTGAACGATTGAAGTGACTTTGTGAGCGATTTTGCTTTGCATCATTTAATTTCATGGAATTTCTCCAGGGTAATTAATTCAATGTTTATTGCAATATCGGCTCACAAAAGTCACAAAAATGCATGCAACCACGAGCTGGGACCACTCCCTACTGTGAAGTAAATTATTGAGGAACAAGTATTAACTAAGAAATATATTTCCTGCCTTGTTTGTTGAATGTTACAAATTTTCTGTCAGGTGTTGTTCTGATATGATCTCTATACGAGAGAGCTATAAAAGAGAACCATGGCATGATCCATAGGTCCATACATAGTTGTGGGTTCACCCTTATTGCACTAGTTCGCACATAATTTATAGAGACAGTGCTGCATAGCGACATCATGACATACTGTGAGCATATGATGCACATCGGCAGCACACTCAATGACATGTATATATTCTCACAGACCCCTGGGGAAAATTACTAAAATACCAATAAAGACTATTACACTGGTATAGTCTATATTGGTATTTTAGTCATTTTCCCCAGGGGCCTATGTTTATTCTCACGTAATATGCACATAAGTTAGAAAAAACGTTTGTATTTTTAACCCATAAAGAAAATAATCTCTCAATCTTTCTCAATATCACACTCTCTTCTCTCTCTCTCTCTCTCTCTCTCTCTCTCTTCTCTCACTCCCTTCTCCCACTCTTCTCTCTTTCACCCTCTATCTCACCCTCTCTTTTCTCTCTTTCTCTCTCACTCTCTCTTTCATTCTCTCTCACCCTCTCTCCATTCTCTCTCTCTGTTCTCTCACTCTCCTTTCTCTCTTCCTCTCTCATACTCTCTCAATTTCTCTCTTCTCTCTCATTCTCTCTCTCTCTCTCTCTCTCTCTTCTCTCTCACTCTCTTCTCTCTCACTCTCTTCTCTCAATCTCTCTCACCCTCTCTGTTCTCTCGTTTTCTCTCTCACTCTCTCTCATTCTCTATCAATCTCTCTCTTCTCTATCATTATCTTCTCTCACTCTCTTCTCTCCAAATCTCTTTCTGTGTGTCTCTCTCTCTTCTCTCTCTCTCTCTCTCCCTTCTCTCTCTCTATCTCCCTTCTCTCCGTTCTCTCTCCCTCTCTTCTCTCTCCCTTATCTCTCTCAATCTCTCTCTCTTCTCTCTCTCCTCTCTCTCTCCCTTCTCTCACTCTCTCTTCTCTCACGCTCTTTTTTCTCTCAATCTCTCTCACCCTCTGTCTCACCATATCTGCTCTCTCTTTCTCTCTCTCATTCTCTCTCAATCTCTCTCTTCTCTCTCTCTCTCTCTCTCTCTCTCTCTCACTCTCTCTTCTCTCCAAATATCTTTGTCTCTCTCTCTCTTCTCTCTCTCACTCTCTATCTCTCTCTCTCGCACATTATCTCTCTATTTAAAGCTTGAGAGTCACTTTAATATGCACATCACTAAGGATGGATATTGGAGTTTGTGCAAAAAGTGGGGTAGTGTGGAAAACGTGTGTTGAAAAGTTGAAAAAGGCATGGCTCGGATAGTGTACTCATACGTGGTAGAAGATGTCAGAAGGGTTGGTCTTCACGACCTTGTTATTTCGTGCAATTATATTGTAGCAAATTTAATGGGCGTGGCCAAACACTGATGCCTGTGGAAAACATTTAGTTTCTTCTAACCTGTGTGCCGGCTGGTAGCTAGCATTCAGTGCACCGATATCGATGACATAATAGTGGCTATAGACGCGCCTCTATACTCACAGCAGAATATACTGTGAACATATGCTGCATATCGCCAACACATTCATGTACTCCGGCTGGTAGTGCATGGCCTTGGGTGCGTTAATATCGATGACTCACAAAGTACACATATCGTAATAACGACCAACTCCAACACGCGCGATGTACATACGTTAATGAAATCACTCAGTATCAAACCAAAAGTTCGTATAGGTCAATACTGACTCAATAGCATAGAGACACGGTCCGTATCGTACGGCTGTGTTGCTCATGCTGTGATCCGACGGACGCCATCCCGGGAAATGTATAAATAGGGAGATTCGGTCGATTTTAAGCTCGATGGTTATGGAGAGAATAAACGACCGATAAAGTATAGGGCGTTATTAGAATCCCCGATGTGGAGGACGTCCCGCATATAGCAGTAATACAACAGCAGTCGAAATCCGGTTGTTTCGTATAAGTCGAGACTTGCATTTACGATTCGCATAATATGTGTGTTAGTAGAAAGGTGCATTCACAGCCGTTAGCACGAAGTAAATAAACCGGGCGTTACTTTTGCTTACATTTAAAGTGGTCGATTCTTCCGCTTCATGCATGTGGACACAATACCCTTTATATCTCTGAGTCGCTTTTACACCGGGTGGTGAGATCGACCCTACACAGCAACGCGGACTATAGAAGGTTGTTTACGTTGGTGACGCTGTTCAGCGAATAGGATTATCAGCATTTTTTTTCTCCTGATCAAGTCTTGGCACGATATTAGATATACGGCTGTTAAAACTGCGTGTTAGCTTCTCTAAGGATTAAGCTGTTGTTTAACTTGTCAACATAATGTAAGTATATATTAATGCAAGGGACACATGTTTTAATTAACGGTTAATCGGATTATATCAGTATCATATCCGAAAGTTTCTGGATGCAATATCGATTCATTATGTATCTCAAAGCTGATATAGTTATTTTGTTTTATTTTTATTTTTGTTTGTAAACATCTTTTATTGACAAACAAAGCGGATGATTTGAGACACAAGTTTTACAACTTACCAATGGTCTCTCTCCCATCATAATATAATGTTTTCACACAATATGAACATAAAATACAGGTTACACACAAACATGATATATATACTTCATATGTATAACATCGTTACACTTCCCAATGTGGGATAATCTTGAGCCAACCTGAATGGTAAGGATGGTTATTTCAATTATTGGCGGGGGTGTGATTCATCTCAGTGGGTTGGTGGTTCATGTGCATTGTCGTTTCATATAGTCACAAACGGGTTGAATTGATGTTGTGAAAACACATGTACAACATGAAGTTACTCTCATTTTGCAGCAGAGGTTCTGGATATAATCATATACGTATATATAGTTAATGTTCGAATCGCGATATAGATATATAGGTAATACATTACTAAGTTGTCAAAACTGTATATTAGCCAGCAATCTGTTTGATGTTGAGACAATTAAGGTTTTCATTATGCCAGAGAGGAGTGCACTCTAACCATGAGCCAATGCTTGATCTTACAATATCTATAGTTGCGAACGTTTGTTTGTTTGTCTGATATATATATTAACAAAAGACCACCAGAGTGCATGCTCCAAAAGATTCTAACAGGAGTATATATTTTACGAGGAAGATAATGCACGGTCCAGGTAAATCATTTATAAAGTGACGCTGTCGGTGCCAGGAGCAGAAAAATGGTGAGGGGTAACAAAATCGATGGAATTGTTTTGTGTTGCCGAGTACCGCCAAATTTGTAAATAATCATCTCCATGATATGCGGACTCAAATGGTGGGACATATACTGCCAAAATGTTACCGTTTGAGTCAGGGGGATTTTTTTTTTTTTTGGTTGAATTTTGTTGGGTATGCTTAAGCATGCTATAGCGAATTTAAAAACAAACTGGATAAAACCTTAGGGGCATGTTATAACTCAAACTATCACCAAGTATTCATAGTAATAATTTTGATGCCCATGAAAAACGTAAGATTCCCTAGCACTAAACCTACAAAATAAGTCTGGCACTGAAAGAGTTAAAGAATATAAGAAGAAATTATTAAAATTGTAAAGAATAATAACAAATGATGAAAAATTGTTAGGCCAATGCATTCTCTTATATATGCGAGGCGACCTATGGTCGACTCGCATATATAAGAGAATGCATTGGCACAGGGTATATGGGTTGATACAAAAATCGGACTTGGCACTGAAAGGGTTAAAGAATCTCAAGTTGCATGGTGCCGCTCGAGTCAGGGATGGGGACGGGTCACCAATAATTATTGATAAAAGGTATTTTTGCCGACGATATTCGTAAATGTATATATAATCATCTCGGTGATTCGAATCTGATTGAGTACCTTTAACTGTCAACCGTGATTTTCCGAAACCTCTCAACTACATAGGTTCAGTTGGAGTTCTACCGCACTCGTTTATTAATTACATGTTAAGTCTGATTGAGTCTGGTACAGTGCCATACCAAATGATCGGACTGACAAAGCGCCATACCAAATAATCCGGCTGGTACAACGCCATACCAATTGATCCGAAAGGTACAGCGCCATAACAAATAATCCGATTAGTACAGCGCCATACCAAATGATCCGACCGATACAGGGCCATACCAAATGATCCTACTGATACAGCGCCATACCAAATTATCAGACTGACACAGTGCCATACCAAATGATCCGACCGATACAGGGCCATACCAAATGTTCCGACTGATACAGCGCCATACCAAATTATCAGACTGACACAGTGCCATACCAAATGATCCGACCGATACAGGGCCATACCAAATGATCCGACTGATACAGCGCCATACCAAATTATCAGACTGACACAGTGCCATACCAAATGATCCGGCTGGTACAGCGCCATACCACCAAGTGATCCGACCGGTGCTCGTTTATTAAATCTGATTGAGTCTGGTACAGCGCCATGCCAAATGATCCGGCTGGTACAGCGCCATACCAATTGATCCGAAAGGTACAGTGTCATATACCCAACGATCCGACTGGCGCAGCTCCATATCAAATAATCCGATTAGTACAGCGCCATACCAAATTATCGGACTGACACAGCGCCATACCAAATGATCCGACTGGTACAGCGCCATACCACCAAATGATCCGACCGGTACAGCGCCATACCACCAAATAATCCGACCGGTACAGCGCCATACCAAATTATCAGACTGACAAAGTGCCATACCAAATGATCCGGCTGGTACAGCGCCATACCACCAAGTGATCCGACCGGTGCTCGTTTATTAAATCTGATTGAGTCTGGTACAGGTTACAAACAACTAATTATATAGAGTCACTCTTCTTGAATTTGTGTAGGGAAACTCGAGTCAGCATAAAAAAAAATTCTGGCTGCTGATTGGTTGATTATCATTGAGGGAAATATCCCTAATCGGGAACAGAAAATCATAGCCTACGTAAATATGGCGATCGTGTATGTTTAGATGTCCAGGAAGAGTCTGGTGGCGTCCAGAAGTTACGGAAGGGGTCTGGGTATTTTTATGCTGCTGATTTTTTTGCAGTAAATGGGGTAGTTGTGGAAATGCAAGATTATCGTTTGAAAACAATACCGAAAAGGGCGCGTTTGTTGTCACATACTGGTGCAGAGGATGACGTTCTAAGGGAAAATTGACCACTTGAAGTTCAACTAGGTCAAACCCATGGCCGGCGGGACTTTTAGTTAACACTGTCGCCTATGGAAAATAATTAGTTGTGTGTAACCTATAGGCAAAAAATTCACATTTTTCAAATATCGTTCAGGGCAGCGAATTTAGGAACACTGATAAACAAAGACTCACTTGTTTTGTTGAGTTATTATATTTTCACGCCCTACAGACCCATTTTCAGATTATGCGAGACATTTATTAACCCTCTGTCGCCGGAACTTCAACTTTTTCCGGAGGCGAAATTTTCTGAAAATCATCCATTTTGTGCATATGGGTGGACCTTTAATGTTCAAAATAGCACGGTCGAGGTGATGGAAGTTTCTCTGAGAGAAATTCGACTCAAACTCCTAAAAGTACTAAAATTTAAAGGGACATCCGCCTATCATTGAACCAAACCATCATCGAATGGTGAAATTTTGAGGGGGGGGGGGTCTATTTCAAATGCAATTAAACATTGTATTGTTCAAAATTAGATAAATTCCTTAAAAAGTATGGTTGATATACGTGACTAGTTTTCAAAACTTATACATATTACTTTCTATCGTGTGCGTTATGCACGCGAGTCGGTTTTTACAAATTAAATTATGATGAAAAACCATGAATTTGGGGTGTGGTCACATTTGTGGTCATAATATCCCCATTAGTGAGTGGATGGACATGGGACATGCGACACTGTGCAGTATATATGTCTATGACAAGCCTAACATGAGACATTAGTATCTTTTCTACTAAACTGCGCTTCCAGATTTATCAGGATTCTATTACTGGTGTTATTTCTTACCCCAAAACAATTGTTAATTTTAAAACGGGGTATGTGGGTTAAATGACCGCTGGGAGATAATAGGATGCCCAATGACTCCTATATTTCTATTGTATCACGGTAAAGCTTTTTTTGTAAAATTGGCGCGGTTTACACGATAAAACTGCAATTTACTTTTCAATTATAGGTTACAAACAACTAATTATATAGAGTCACTCTTCTTGAATTTGTGTAGGGAAACTCGAGTCAGCATAAAAAAAAATTCTGGCTGCTGATTGGTTGATTATCATTGAGGGAAATATCCCTAATCGGGAACAGAAAATCATAGCCTACGTAAATATGGCGATCGTGTATGTTTAGATGTCCAGGAAGAGTCTGGTGGCGTCCAGAAGTTACGGAAGGGGTCTGGGTATTTTTATGCTGCTGATTTTTTTGCAGTAAATGGGGTAGTTGTGGAAATGCAAGATTATCGTTTGAAAACAATACCGAAAAGGGCGCGTTTGTTGTCACATACTGGTGCAGAGGATGACGTTCTAAGGGAAAATTGACCACTTGAAGTTCAACTAGGTCAAACCCATGGCCGGCGGGACTTTTAGTTAACACTGTCGCCTATGGAAAATAATTAGTTGTGTGTAACCTATAGGCAAAAAATTCACATTTTTCAAATATCGTTCAGGGCAGCGAATTTAGGAACACTGATAAACAAAGACTCACTTGTTTTGTTGAGTTATTATATTTTCACGCCCTACAGACCCATTTTCAGATTATGCTAGATATTTATTAACCCTCTGTCGCCGGAACTTCAACTTTTTCCGGAGGCGAAATTTTCTGAAAATCATCCATTTTGTGCATATGGGTGGACCTTTAATGTTCAAAATAGCACGGTCGAGGTGATGGAAGTTTCTCTGAGAGAAATTCGACTCAAACTCCTAAAAGTACTAAAATTTAAAGGGACATCCGCCTATCATTGAACCAAACCATCATCGAATGGTGAAATTTTGAGGGGGGGGGGGGGTCTATTTCAAATGCAATTAAACATTGTATTGTTCAAAATTAGATAAATTCCTTAAAAAGTATGGTTGATATACGTGACTAGTTTTCAAAACTTATACATATTACTTTCTATCGTGTGCGTTATGCACGCGAGTCGGTTTTTACAAATTAAATTATGATGAAAAACCATGAATTTGGGGTGTGGTCACATTTGTGGTCATAATATCCCCATTAGTGAGTGGATGGACATGGGAAATGCGACACTGTGCAGTATATATGTCTATGACAAGCCTAACATGAGACATTAGTATCTTTTCTACTAAACTGCGCTTCCAGATTTATCAGGATTCTATTACTGGTGTTATTTCTTACCCCAAAACAATTGTTAATTTTAAAACGGGGTATGTGGGTTAAATGACCGCTGGGAGATAATAGGATGCCCAATGACTCCTATATTTCTATTGTATCACGGTAAAGCTTTTTTTGTAAAATTGGCGCGGTTTACACGATAAAACTGCAATTTACTTTTCAATTATAGGTTACAAACAACTAATTATATAGAGTCACTCTTCTTGAATTTGTGTAGGGAAACTCGAGTCAGCATAAAAAAAAATTCTGGCTGCTGATTGGTTGATTATCATTGAGGGAAATATCCCTAATCGGGAACAGAAAATCATAGCCTACGTAAATATGGCGATCGTGTATGTTTAGATGTCCAGGAAGAGTCTGGTGGCGTCCAGAAGTTACGGAAGGGGTCTGGGTATTTTTATGCTGCTGATTTTTTTGCAGTAAATGGGGTAGTTGTGGAAATGCAAGATTATCGTTTGAAAACAATACCGAAAAGGGCGCGTTTGTTGTCACATACTGGTGCAGAGGATGACGTTCTAAGGGAAAATTGACCACTTGAAGTTCAACTAGGTCAAACCCATGGCCGGCGGGACTTTTAGTTAACACTGTCGCCTATGGAAAATAATTAGTTGTGTGTAACCTATAGGCAAAAAATTCACATTTTTCAAATATCGTTCAGGGCAGCGAATTTAGGAACACTGATAAACAAAGACTCACTTGTTTTGTTGAGTTATTATATTTTCACGCCCTACAGACCCATTTTCAGATTATGCGAGACATTTATTAACCCTCTGTCGCCGGAACTTTTTCTGAAAATCATCCATTTTGTGCATATGGGTGGACCTTTAATGTTCAAAATAGCACGGTCGAGGTGATGGAAGTTTCTCTGAGAGAAATTCGACTCAAACTCCTAAAAGTACTAAAATTTAAAGGGACATCCGCCTATCATTGAACCAAACCATCATCGAATGGTGAAATTTTGAGGGGGGGGGGGTCTATTTCAAATGCAATTAAACATTGTATTGTTCAAAATTAGATAAATTCCTTAAAAAGTATGGTTGATATACGTGACTAGTTTTCAAAACTTATACATATTACTTTCTATCGTGTGCGTTATGCACGCGAGTCGGTTTTTACAAATTAAATTATGATGAAAAACCATGAATTTGGGGTGTGGTCACATTTGTGGTCATAATATCCCCATTAGTGAGTGGATGGACATGGGACATGCGACACTGTGCAGTATATATGTCTATGACAAGCCTAACATGAGACATTAGTATCTTTTCTACTAAACTGCGCTTCCAGATTTATCAGGATTCTATTACTGGTGTTATTTCTTACCCCAAAACAATTGTTAATTTTAAAACGGG
Source organism: Siphonodentalium dalli (assembly GCA_032622095.1). NCBI lineage: Eukaryota > Metazoa > Mollusca > Scaphopoda > Gadilida > Siphonodentaliidae > Siphonodentalium > Siphonodentalium dalli. The sequence continues at coordinate 244,962,722 of CP136065.1, forward strand.
GTATGTGGGTTAAATGACCGCTGGGAGATAATAGGATGCCCAATGACTCCTATATTTCTATTGTATCACGGTAAAGCTTTTTTTGTAAAATTGGCGCGGTTTACACGATAAAACTGCAATTTACTTTTCAATTATAGGTTACAAACAACTAATTATATAGAGTCACTCTTCTTGAATTTGTGTAGGGAAACTCGAGTCAGCATAAAAAAAAATTCTGGCTGCTGATTGGTTGATTATCATTGAGGGAAATATCCCTAATCGGGAACAGAAAATCATAGCCTACGTAAATATGGCGATCGTGTATGTTTAGATGTCCAGGAAGAGTCTGGTGGCGTCCAGAAGTTACGGAAGGGGTCTGGGTATTTTTATGCTGCTGATTTTTTTGCAGTAAATGGGGTAGTTGTGGAAATGCAAGATTATCGTTTGAAAACAATACCGAAAAGGGCGCGTTTGTTGTCACATACTGGTGCAGAGGATGACGTTCTAAGGGAAAATTGACCACTTGAAGTTCAACTAGGTCAAACCCATGGCCGGCGGGACTTTTAGTTAACACTGTCGCCTATGGAAAATAATTAGTTGTGTGTAACCTACAGTGCCATACCAAATGACCCGCCTGGTGCTGTGTATAGAGCAAGCGATCTTCGGAACCACAGGCGACTATATGTGACCCGCCATATCAAATCCAGTCGTAAGTCGGGATTTTTTTTACCCTGTGCCAATGCATTCTCTTATATATGCGAGTCGACCATAGGTCGCCTCGCATATATAAGAGAATACATTGGCCAATTTTTTTTTACAATTTTAATAATTTGTTCTTGTATTCTTTAACAATTTTATAATTTCACCCATACAGAGCCCCAGACAAACATGAGCAGACGACACTCTTCTATGTGCTTCTATATATGTGTGGGGCTCCCTGCAGGGTTTTGGATGTTTTTTTATTTTATGTCCTAAAAATTGTAAGAAACATTTATTTAAAAAACATGATAAAAAATTGTTAAGACAATGCATTCTCTTATATATGCGAGACGACCTATGGTCGACTCGCATATATAAGAGAATGCATTGGCACAGGGTAAACAAAATCCCGACTTTCGACTGGATTTGATATGGCGGGTCACATATGCTCTGAATGATTTAAACAATAGTGGCTTTTCTCTGAGCATATATCCACGATCAGTGTTCTCCATGTTACCTGGGCCAGGTATCAGAGGGTCTGAATTATTTAAATATCCGTTCTTTGCCATAGAACTTGACTGCGAAACTTATGAATGGTACATGCGTGACGACACGCATCGTTGATTCGTGTCAACCATGCATGTAACATGTAGTATGTACATGCCCTACAGTACAGCTCTAGTACCAGTATACGCGCACATAATAATTATCCGCTCATCATTCGCATTGCGTTAGATATTAAATATATCTAATCCGGCCCCAGATTAAATATGAAGGGTGATAACACTAAATAGAACGTACTTTGACTAAATAACGGAGATCTGAATGAAATATTAATTACCACACCACCAGTGATCAACTTTGGTCGTACATAAGTTGATCTTTGATAATTTACACCACGCATAGGTCGAAATTGTTCTCAATCTTTAAAATCGGTTCTTCGAATATCTCCGTTAGTTAGTTAATAGTAATCCTCTATAATCCTGTATAAGATCAATTGCGATGAAACTTTGGAAGACAATAATCTTTTATATGTTACCAACATATATGAAGACTAATGAGTAATGACATGGTGACTATAAGCTTGAATGGGTACAAATTGAATAGATTGAGTCAACTCTTCAGAAATAACTTATTATTAGTTTTGTTTGCATAACTGTGGTTTCAACGTGCGATCTGTCGTTATTGGAGAACAATCAATAATGAATATAAGAACAAAGTTGATCTATTTCTCCATGTTCTTCTTAATGGTGATGTTTTTACATATTTTTATAATTTTTTTTTTAATTTTTTTTTGCACATTTACCGACTGCGAGTGCCTCTATACTATTTCTTTGGCCTCGGAGGGGGGTAAATATTTGATTCGAGTCGAGGAACCTACCCATCAAAGCCCAGAGTGACCAGATATCGATTTTTGAAATTTGTTATTTCCTAATATCAATTTATAAATATCCTGATTTAATATAGTGACCATGGACGTGTGTCCCCTGTGGTTAGGATTATATATTAAACAATATATAATCACCTCTCCGATTAAGTATTTATTTATATGTAATCCCCTAAGAGCGGCCATGATTTGTATATATATATATTTAGAGAGGCTTGGGGCCCACACTATAGAACCCTTTGTTTGACCAAAATAGGTTCAGGGACCGAGAAATGGCATGGGTGCCCTATTTGAACTCCCCTGGACGGCGGCAATTTTGGATCGGGGTGAGGTGTGTGGAAATAGTGTCTTTGTAGGCCACCATATACAGCACCCTTTGTTTGACCTAAATATATAGTTTTTTCGAATAAGGAATGTAAGTCACCTTCGTTAAGAACAAGTCTGAGATTAGTGTGTCTGTCATTTGCAGAATGAGGTCCCCAGAGGGTGAATTTAGTGACGCTATCCCGCACAGCGGGCTAGCATCACCAAATTCACACTGTAGGGACACCATTCTGCGTGGTCTCATCTGCTATATGGGAGACATAGACTCAGATTGAAGTTCCCAAATGGTGAATATTGTGATGTACACCCATTGCGAACCTCGAGTATGCAATGTGTCGTCTGCCAATTTGGGGATATAGAGAAACTAAACTAAAAAAAATTAACTCTATGTGAAGAAGTTTCTATTGAAATTTGATAATAAAGAATCTTTCCAGAGAAGGATGAGGCCTGGGCAGAATGAGGTCCCAGGAGGGTGAATTTGGTGATGCTAGCCCGCTATGCGTGATAGCGTCACTAAATTCACCCTCTGGAGACCTCATTCTGTGAATGGCAGACACACTAAACTCAGACTTGGTTAATAATAGTCTGGTTTCTTAGAACCCAGAGGGTGATTATACATTGATGTCACCAGTTCGACATGTGACACTTTTGGAGTTCCAACAGGGAACCTATTGGTAAAACAACGTACAATGTAATACATTTCTTAGTTATTATCTCGTTCCATATGTGGTATTTCACTGTATAGGTGAAAGTCCCAGCTCCAGATTGCACGAGTTAGCACCACCCCACCCATAACTTTTGTCCAAATTTCTTTTGGAAATTCATGCCTGACAGAACAATGGTTGGAAATTTTACACCATAAAAAAGGTTGAAATTGTTCTCAGTGTTTGAATTTCCAACCAGTAATGTGTATGTGTCTGGCCAATGGTATGTGTCTGGCCAATGGTATGGTATGTGTCTGGCCAATGGTATGGTATGTGTCTGGCCAACGGTATGGTATGTGTCTGGCCAATGGTATGGTTTGTGTCTGGCCAATGTTACGGTATGTGGCTGGCAATGGTATGTGTCTGGCCAATGGTACGGTATGTGGCCAATGATATGGTATGTGGCTGGCCAATGGTACGGTATGTGGTTGGCCAATAGCATGGTATGGTATGTGGCTGGCCAATGGTATGTGGCTGGCCAATGGTATGGCCAATTTCTATCAAAAATGCCCAAAGAAAATTGCACTTAATGAAACTTTTTAGCCAATGTTATAATGTATATGGATATATTAATAACTTGTAAATATGCTCTCCACAAATGGAGGTTAACAAATAAATATATAGACCTATTTCAGTTTTTGCGGTTCCCATTTCCATTGTCACTTCGTCCATCTCGAAATTTATCAGTTTTTTTTTGTGAGTGTGTTATATATAGTTTTTTTGTGGTGTGTTATATATAGTTTTTTTGTGAGTGTGTTATATATAGTTTTTTGTGGTGTGTTATATATAGTTTTTTTGTGAGTGTGTTATATATAGTTTTTTTGTGGTGTGTTATATATAGTTTTTTTGTGAGTGTGTTATATATAGTTTTTTTTGTGAGTGTGCTATATATAGTTTTTTTGTGAGTGTGTTATATATAGTTTTTTGTGAGTGTGTTATATATAGTTTTTTTGTGCGTGTGTTATATATAGTTTTTTGTGAGTGTGTTATATATAGTTTTTTTGTGAGTGTGTTATATATAGTTTTTTTTTTAGTGTGTTATATATAGTTTTTTGTGAGTGTGTTATATATTGTTTTTTTGTGAGTGTGTTATATATAGTTTTTTGTGAGTGTGTTATATATAGTTTTTTTGTGAGTGTGTTATATATAGTTTTTTGTGAGTGTTATATATAGTTTTTTTGTGAGTGTGCTATATATAGTTTTTGTGTGTGTGTGTTATATATAGTTTATTGTGATTGTGTTATATATATTTTTGTGTGAGTGTGTTATATATAGTTTTTTTGTGAGTGTGTTATATATAGTTTTTTGTGAGTGTGTTATATATAGTTTTTTTGTGGTGTGTTATATATAGTTTTTTTGTGAGTGTGTTATATATAGTTTTTTTGTGGTGTGTTATATATAGTTTTTTGTGAGTGTGTTATATATAGTTTTTTTCTGTGAGTGTGCTATATGTAGTTTTTTGTGAGTGTGTTATATATAGTTTATTGTGATTGTGTTATATATATTTTTGTGTGAGTGTGTTATATATAGTTTTTTTGTGAGTGTGTTATATATAGTTTTTTTGTGAGTGTGTTATATATATATATTTTTTAGATGCTGTTATACTTGGTTTCGGTTTTCTCAATGATCCAATGTTTTGGTTTTTCAATTTGGCCAAAGTTTCTGAAAAATTGGCAAACAAATTCGGAAATGGCCAGGGGGGTGTCGGAACAATTTTTCAGGCACATATGCTTGGGGGGGGGTTGGCATCTATTGGGCTCGGCAGAGCCTCGCCCAATAGATGCTCAAACCCCCCTCACGGACATAAACAGTTTAAGCGACGACACTAGCTACATATTCTATATGGTATGCATGGGAACTTTGGACACACTATCCCAGCCGATGTACCCAATATACATAACTGTTATATACTCTATATAAAGAGCGTTTACCATATCATATGTATAGGTTTGTAATTAATTACTTACTAACCACAACCTTATATATCATGTACAAATATAAAATAGACATGTTGTCGTGTGATGAATAGATGCTTACTACATTTATAAGCCTTGTACGCCAGACTGTTGAGCTGCTGCATTACATAGAGAGTGGTTCATCTATGATTTATTGTTTACACGGGATTTATGTGTAATCAAACAACGGTACCTCCCTTGATCAAATAAACGAATTAACCTTCCACGATAGTGTGTGGATAATTCAATAGTTGAAATATTGTCAGTGTTGATATCTTTTCATGAACATTTGAAGTGAAAACATTCATACCCAAGTATGAATGTTTGTGGTTTACATGTGCGGGCCTGTTAAAGGCACTTGTTTTGTACAAAAGCGGGAACTCCAGGCACCAAATACGCAAATAGGTGAACAACACGCACGCATATACATGTAACTAAATAGCGTTATTTGTTATACATATTGCGAACTCCAACTCCCTGGACACGCATAAAAGACGTTAATACATTTTTCTAATAATGTGGGACCACGTTTTGTGGCCGACATTTTATGTCTACTAATTAGTCAGTCCGCACGTCCGTCTGTTTGCGTCTGATTTCAGAAGGAGATCTTTATATGTCTCACCTGGATACCATTACGTTATGTATACCGATATTAAATGTGACAAAATATATCCCTGTTGTGGGATTTAAAGTTGTAAATGTTGGGCTTTACAAATGTACACCATGCGTAAGCAATTCATGAGATTCAGGATTCTCTGCAATTTTATTTACACTATTTTTATTTTTGACTGGCTAAAACTGCTCTGACGGCAGACTGTCTGTTCATCATTAACATAATATAAGCTTCCGGTGAGCAAGGCGGCCGGGCACCTTGTTTGTGGGCCCAGGACACTGTGGCATCACCATTGCTCATTCTGAATATGGGCTCCATAAAACAACATTAGAATATTAATATTAATACTAATAAATAGTTCAATTTATCTTTTTCTCACAGTAACCGCAAACATGGCGTCAGCAGGGTGTGGATGTGATCCCGAAGTTATGCAAACATGTGACCAGTTCATTTGTCTGAGTTTGGCTGGGAAAACCCCACCTAAAGGAATGGAGCATCAAATGAACAACAAAGCCTGCACCAAGATGCTGAAGGATCTTGGTATGCAAAACTTGGTTCATGACTTGGAGGCATCATGCTTTCCAAAACATAAGACAACGGGCAAACTGTGAGTATTACGTCATCGACATGGATGCGTCGTGCTTTCTAAAATATAGCTTGTGTGTATTATATACTAATGAGTCTACAAATGTGTTATCATTCAATTCCTGTCATCTTATAACTTTATCAAGACTCATACGGCTATACATATCATCAACAATACAGGACAGATAGGAGTGGGGACAATCATGGCTTCTAATGGTTTTCCCAAATTAACCCAGGGACAGTGAGATGAACTCAGAGAAATTTATTCAGAATGTGAAATCAGTACAATATAATAAGTAATACAAATTTCAAAATTGATGGACAAAACCCTGAAATATATCATAATCTTAACTTAAAAAATTCATATCCACAAATTTAATTCCTGGTCCCACTCGGCCACAAAATCCGGACCAGCTCGCGAAATGTGTTTATGGACACACAAACTTCCAACAGTTACCAAATTTATGTAGTACCTCAAAAGTTGCAGAGCAATGACAGCTTTGGATTTTCATCCCATGGTCTATATATATCAGGCAATTCTTCAAGGATTGTCCACTTATAAACGGACAATCTTTACCTAAAATGGTCATTGATAAATGGACAATCCAACCACGCGTGGCACGCGAGCTTGGGATTGTCCACTAAATGAAGACATGTATAGCTGGTCCTGCATGTTAGGTTCATATTTAATATTATGGCAATAACGGTGATTTGTATGAGAAAATGTGTTTTTGACGAAATAACGGAGATATTTGAAGAAGAGTTTTTGACGAAATAACGGAAATATTCGAAGAAGTGTTTTTAAACAGCGTACCCCAAACCTCCCCCAAACCCATCAACCCAAGGGAAGAATTTGACTTATATTTCACAAGAGTTGATCTGATGTGGTGTTGCAAATTTCTCATATAAATCTCCGTTATTTAGTAAAGATACATTCTTTATAGAGTTATTACCCTTCAGATTTAATATGAAGCTAACATGCAGGATTATCGATATATGTCGTGATTTAGTGGACAATCCCAAGCTCGCGTGCCACGCGTGGTTGGATTGTCCATTTATTAATGACCATTTTAGGTAAGGATTGTCCGTTTATAAGTGGACAATCTTATGCGCATTAGGTGATATATATTGTCATTACTATAGCTTATCACTTCATAACTTTTTGATTTTTTCCAAGCTTCTTATTGTTCGATGAATCATGTTCCATCTCAAGAGTTAGAAATCTTGGCTTGTATTCAAATGCTAGCTAGCTTATATAGTGACCAAACTGCAAGATATAGTCCAGTCCGCCACGCTGATCTGAATACCGTCATCACGTACGCGTATACATAACCTATTAAAGGTACTCAATCCGATAAAACTCCTCTCAATTACTATTTCAATGGCTTCGGGGGTCAAAAATATTTGATTCGAGTCGAGGAAGCCACCCATCAAAGCTCAGATTTTTTAGATATCGATTTTATAAATCTATTATTTTTCATTATCGGGAATACTTTCTGGTCCAGAACACAGTCAAAATTGCGTTATTATTACCACTTGATTTTAGAGTTATCCATCCTTGTCTGTTTGAATAGTGTTTTGGTGTACACATCTCGAGCAGATTACGGCAGTTGAAGGCAATTATTAGTACTCATCTCGAGAAAATAACAAATTTCAAAAATCAATATCTAATAACTCTGAGCTTTGTTTGATGGGCTCCTCGACTCGAATCAAATATTTTTTACCCCGAAAGCCAAAGAAATAGTAATATAGGACCCTCTGATCGGATTGTTGTTGTTGGAATCTGTTGAGATGGGGACCCTCTGATCGGATTGAGTACCTTTAAAGGAAATCTTACATTTTTTATTTAAAACTATGTAGGTTACAATTCGTTCTGCATTATTCTGAGAAACTGAAATTTCCAAATTGGCCAGATCAGATCAGAATGAAATGTAATCGACAATATATAGTCTTAAATAATTTTTTTTTTAGATTTATCTTCTGTCGTATAATGTAAGTATATATAAATTATAATCAGACCAGCGTAGCTAGGGAACTGGACTATGTCTTGCAGTTTGAGTAGCATTATTATAGTGGCATGACAATGAGTAGCATTATTATAGTGGCATGACAATGAGTAGCATTATTATAGTGGCATGACAATGAGTAGCATTATTATAGTGGCATGACAATGAGTAGCATTATTATAGTGGCATGACAATGAAGTGTATTTTATTATAGTGGCATGACAATGAAGTGTATTTTATTATAGTGGCATGACAATGAAGTGTATTTTATTATAGTGGCATGACAATGAAGTGTATTTTATATCAGATCGGTAGGTACATCCAGATAAACGCAATGACTCGTATACATATGTCGTTTATTGACATGACTAATTTTGTCAGTCTGTTGAGACCTGCATGTCTTAATCGAAACCTGATCATTTGTAGATACGTCGAGATAGACAAATGTGGCAATGATCTGTTTAAGCAGCTTGCGGAAATACAGGCTAAAAAGAAATGCAAAGGAACTACAAAGCCAGACCAGGCTGCTATCGACGCAGAATTCTGTTCTATATGCGACAAACTTAAAAAGGGCGCACCAAAAAAAGAACAAGCGGTACGTGCACTACATGTATATCCATATTAATCATGCTGGCATACAGTACTGCCCTAAGTAATCGACTTCATAACCACAGTAGAATTATGGGTAACTTTTCAGGATTTAGTCGGAAATATGGCTTGTTGCCATTCATTGGACAGCTCTCGGGGAGAGCTTTCCGATGAATGGCAACAAGCCATATTTCCGACTAAATCCTGAAAAGTTACCCATAATTCTGCTGTTGTTAAGGTGTCGATTACTTAGGGCATTACATTATTTTATGTATAACTATTGCGCTTTATATACAGAAATTGATATAGTTACGAATTAAACTATTAATCTTTCATTTTCTTTTTGGTGAGGGACGCAAAATTTTAGATAATGTTATATAAAGCATAATCCTATATACATTTTCTGGTGTCAAAAAGATCTATTTGAGCAATTACCCAATCAGATGCACATAGCCTCAAATCGATTAAAATTAAGAAAGTTATTGAATATCTAGCTTCTTAACACCCCAAGGACTCCTGAATCAACTGTACAGTATCACCATATACATTATTTTGTTTTCTTTTTGTTTTGTTAATCACGTGAATCTTCTTTGTAATTGATATTTTGTTGAGCCGGACTTATATAGGTCTTCGTACCTTCGTTGTCTGGCTCATTGTATATTTTATTTGCAATAAACCTATTTATACAAAAAAAAACTAACAGGAGATGAGAGGATATTAGGTTCACCTTGGTTGATACCGACCCCATGTGGGTGTATTATAAGTTACACGGCTATTTGAGGCCCCCACCCCCTTTTTCGTACGCCGTATTCCATGCCCTGTTATGAGGTACCCCGTATTCCGGCCCCTCTGTTAGGAGGTATTCGGTATTCCAAAAATACCGGTATTCGTACGCCGACCTTCGACACCTTCCAAAAAATGATCCTAATAATAATATAAATGCGATTTTTGTCACAATAAATTCACGGTTTGACATATAGATCGTCGATCGTCGTCATTTTAGATCATTTTAGACGTGGACACTGTGGGATGACCGGCGTTCGTACGGCAATAGAAAATTTATCCGGAAAATTCCATATGGCTGTTAACTTGTATTCCGTATTCCACCCTCTGTGTTAAGTGGTATTCCGTATTCCAGGGGTGGGGGTGGTGACCTCCTATTTGTTGCCGGATACGGTCTCATGTGAGACGGGGTGAGATTAATACCGCATCGCCCGATATTAATCTCGCCTCGCCTCACGTACATGACATCGTAGCCGGCAACTAAGAGTCATGTAACATGAAAGGTATTAATTTCACTTCGCCTCACATGACTGTCATGACACCATTTCTGGCAACTAATCGTCCCGTAACTTATAATATGGGGTCGATCGGAACGCCATTTTGTTTTTTATTGGAACTATGCCGCCTCAAGCATATATTTACAGTGTATTTTTGCCATATTTTTGGCGTCACGAAAAAGGATATATGTCTGAAATAATAATCTATGAAATTGAAAACATGTAGCAAAACCTGCATCTGATATGTCTCAAGAATTCTAAAGAGCCATAAATGTGCTATAATACTCAGTTTGTTGCCATGGTAACGAGTGAGGCTTTTTTTGCGTTTGTTTTACTTTTAGATTGTCGTTTGTGTATTTACGATCTTGACAGTTGATCACGTGATCAGTGACTTATATGGAAGCTGGTGCCTGGTGTTAACAAAACCAAAGGTTCATTAACGCCCGCCGTTCGCTTCCTGTCAACTTCGCCTCAATATTATGGAACCTTACTGTGGGTAAAGTACAGTTGATCTACAAGAGAACGCCCTCTAAAGTGGTAATACATGTACATGTAGGTAGCTAATCAAGTCTGGCTCTTCACGAATTCAACTATCACAGTGATATTCAACTATTTTGGATAATCTGACTACCATACACCGGTATATATGTAAACTCCAGGTTTTCTGTTTTTTGTTTTTTTTTTGCTAAACATTTCATGGAATCATCTCGCTTCTTATTATGCACAGTCACACTGAAATGTATATAATACTAAAATAACAGAGCAAATGCGAAGGCATCAGATTCAGATATTAACACAAATTATACAGCTCATTGCGGGAGACTAGTTTCATGATGACAGAAGTATACCTTTCTGAATGATATTAATAATTAGTCGTCCGTCAAGATGGTTTATTCTAACTACAATTAGATCAGTTAAAATTGAGATGAGAGCATCTACTAGTAAGTTCATGTACATGTACATCATCAGATATATAACTAAGAAATATATTCCCCGCGTTATTATTCGACTTTATAAGATTCCCTGTCAAAACTTCAAAACAGTTCCAAGGTTTTGTATTAGCGGAATATGATCTCTACGGCCGTTAGCCATCTATTATATATTTTGGGAAATCTGTGTGTGAGGGTGTGTGTGTGTGTGTGTGTGGGTGTGTGTGTGAGTGTGTGTGTGTGTGTGTGTGAGGGTGTGTGTGTGTGTGTCTGTCTGCCTGTCTGTGTGTTCGCGATGGACTCGAAAACGGCCGAGCCGATTTCGATGAAACTTGGTATATGGGGATACTTTCGGCCGGAGAGTGGCATGGGCCTGTTAATTTGCCCGTGCGATGTGACATTGACCTTGAAATCGGGTCATTTCAAGGTCGAACGCCCGAGTATCACGGGATTTCGATGGAAATTAGTGTCTGGGGATACTTTCGTATAGGGAGTGTCGTAAACCTATTCGTTTGCCCGTGCGACGTGACCTTGTCTTGAAATCGGGTCCATTCAAGGTCAAATCGCGATTTTGTATGGGATTTCGACGAAATTTGATTCATAGGGTTACTTGTGTCCACTGAGTGTTTTGGACGGGTCGAGTCGTGACCCCGACCTGACCTTGACCTTCAAAATGTGAGTGTCATAAGCCTATGCATTTGACCGTGCGACGTGACCTTGAAATCGGGTTAATTCAAGGTCAAATCGCGAATTTTGATGGGATTTCGACGAAATTTGATACATAGGGTTACTTTTGTCCACTGGGTGTTTTGGACGGGTCGAGTCGTGACCCCGACCTGACCTTGACCTTCAAAATGATCAATTCTAGGTCAAATCGGGTAAAACCGGATGGATTTCGACGGGTACTTTTGTCCGGGCAGTGTTTTGGACGGGTCAAATCGTGACCCCACCTGACCTTGACCTTCAAAATGGACAATTTAAGGTCAAATCGCGCAATTCGCCGAAAGCAGAGGGGAAACAGCCCGGACGAAGTCGGGTCCACCTGCTAGTCTACTATATATATTGAGAACTACGTATATCCATATATATATCCTTTATAGAATCGAAAACGGTTGGACCGATCGAGAACAAACTTCCTGTCTAAGGTTAAAAACCCACGGACAGTGCATAGCACAGCTTCTGAGAACGTCCGGGCACTCCTTCTCCACTCTCAGTCACAAAAACGGCACTGTTGGGTTAATCGCGTTGATAGTTAAAGAGTGTTCGTATCCACAGTGTCGTTGAGAAAGAGCGTCGATATACACGACGAGTATAAATACGGCTCCATTGACCGTCTCGAGACGAAATTTCGTACTTAATTTCGTACTTAGGGGTTCCAAGGAACGGGGGAGATTTTTTATCGGGTCAGTTTTTCCGCGCGAGGTGACCTTGACCTTCAAACGGGTACCCACAAATGATATATATATATGTGTGTGTCCTTTATAGACTCGAACCGATTGAGCTCAAACTTGCTACCTACGGGAAGTGTCATGGACGGGTTAAATTGTGACCCCGACCTGACCTTGACCTTGAAAATTGTCAATTCAAGGTCAAATCGGGTAAAATTGAAAAACTAAAAATTAAATTAAAAAATTAAAGAGGCACAATTAACTCATTGAAAAAAAAAATTGAATTAAAAAATTTATTAAAAAAATAAAAAATTGTCATGTTTCTGACGATTGCGGGCTAACCTGCTAGTCTATCTATTATATATTTTGAAAGATCTGTGTGTGTATGTATGTGTTTGTTTGTGTGTGTGTGTGTGTGTGTGTTTGAAATCGATGGACTCCAAAACGACTAAGCCAATTTCGATGAAATTTGGTATTTTAGGGTATTTTCGGCCGGAGACGAACATAGGCATATTTATTTGTCCGTGCGAGGTCAACTTTTCACGTGCGGAGGTCAAATCTATTTTTACGCCGTTTTTGCGCTAATATATTTCAGTTCGGTGCTCACAAATCGATTCGATATAGCGCGAATAATAAATTGCCAGTCATATAATTTGCACGGTTAGAATCTGTGTGTTTTCATCTTTCCAACGATATATAATATGTATGTATCCGTTTTAGTTATCTGCCTCAATTATTAGGTACAAGTGGTACAATGCTTTTATCGGGATAAAATCAATGCGTAATTTCTATGACGTCGTCAGAGGTCATAAAGTTAGATTACGTTAACTCTCACCCTGCCGATGCATTTGACTGTGTCGCGTTAACTCATCACCGGCCGAGGTATCCGCAAATGACATTGGGCTATATATCTCGGAAACGGGTGTAGCTATCGACTTGAAATTTGGTATGTGAATGTATCTTGCCCCGGATACGAATTTTATCGGGTCGCCGAGCACGCGCGACACCAGCTTCGCGCATGCGCAGACCAGATCTAGGAAACGGGTGGAGCAATCGACTTGAAATTTGGTTTTTGAATAGCCCGGACGAAGTCGGGTCACCTTCTAGTCTATTATATATTTTGAAAGATCTGTGTGTGTATGTGTTTGTTTGTTTGTGTGTGTGTTTGAAATCGATGGACTCAAAAACGACTAAGCCAATTTCGATGAAATTTGGTATTTGGATGTGTTTTCGGCCGGAGACGAACATAGGCATATTTATTTGTCCGTGCGAGGTCAACTTTTCACGTGCGGAGGTCAAATCTGTTTTTACGCCGTTTTTGCGCTAATATATTTCAGTTCGGTGCTCACAAATCGATTCGATATAGCGCGAATAATAAATTGCCAGTCATATAATTTGCACGGTTAGAATCTGTGGCGTGTCCTCTTTCCAACGATATATAATATGTATGTATCCGTTTTAGTTATCTGCCTCAATTATTAGGTACAAGTGGTCCGATGCTTTTATCGGGATAAAATCAATGCGTAATTTCTATGACGTCGTCAGAGGTCATAAAGTTAGATTACGTTAACTCTCACCCTGCCGATGCATTTGACTGTGTCGCGTTAACTCATCACCGGCCGAGGTATCCGCAAATGACATTGGGCTATATATCTCGGAAACGGGTGTAGCTATCGACTTGAAATTTGGTATGTGAATGTATCTTGCCCCGGATACGAATTTTATCGGGTCGCCGAGCACGTGCGACACCAGCTTCGCGCATGCGCAGACCAGATCTAGGAAACGGGTGGAGCTATCGACTTGAAATTTGGTTTTTGAATAGCCCGGACGAAGTCGGGTCACCTTCTAGTCTATTATATATTTTGAAAGATCTGTGTGTTTGTGTGTGTGTGTGTGTGTTTGAAATCGATGGACTCGAAAACGACTAAGCCAATTTCGATGAAACTTGGTATTTGGATGTATTTTCGGCCGGAGACGAACATAGGCATATTTATTTTCAGATCCGAGGTCAACTTTTCACGTGCCGAGGTCAAATCTGTTTTTACACCGTTTTGCGCTAATATATTTCAGTTCGGTGCTCACAAATCGATTCGATATAGCGCGAATAATAAATTGCCAGTCATATAATTTGCACGGTTAGAATCTGTGGCGTTTCATCTTTCCAACGATATATAATATGTATGTATCCGTTTTAGTTATCTGCCTCAATTATTAAGGAGAAGTGGTACGATCTTCTATCAGGGTAAAAAGAATGCGTAACTTCTATGACGTCGTTAGAGGTCATAAAGTTAGATCACGTTAACTCTCACCCGGCCGATGCATTTGACTGTTTCAGACGTCTTGGCGATATCTCGGGCACCGATGGTAATTTATCTTTACGTTGAAACTCGAGGCGCGTTTATATACTTCAGTGGAAATCAAATCGGGTTAAACTGGCGAATTTTTACGGACGAAATATGATGCATAGGGTATCTCGGTATCCGCTGGGCCGATTTCCCGGTATCCGCTGGGCCGATTTCCACCATTTTTGGGGTGTTGGTGTTTGACCCCACCTGACCTTGACCTTTAAAATGGTCAATTCAAGGTCAAATCGGGTAAAACCGGATGGATTTCGACGGGTACTTTTGTTCGGGCACTGTGTTTTGGACGGGTCAAATCGTGACCCCACTTGACCGTGGCCTTCAAAATAGACAATTCAAGGTCAAAGCCCGGACGAAGTCGGGTCACCTTCTAGTACTATATATTTTGAGACTTCGTATATGTGTGTGTGTGTGTACTTCATAGAATCCAAAATGCGTGTAAAGATTGAGCTCAAACTTCCTATGTAAGTGTCAAATCCCACCGACACGACCGTGGTCGCGGTTTAGTGAAGCTCAGAGCACCCGTTCTCCAATCTCAAATCACCGCAAATGCACGGCGGGGGTTAATCAAGTGATTATTTAATGAGCGTTTGTTTTTGACGCATCTCTATAAAGAGCGTCTGTTTGCAGAGTTATACGGGAACGCAAACGTTATCGCTCGAAATTTATTCCCTGCGAGCACGGATGGCGCGCTTTGTTTTTACAGTATATACCTTCGGTATATACCGAAATCATCCCAGATAATCACGAATATAGCATCAGATTTCTCCCCAGATATACCGTTATAAAGCTACTGGAATCTGCCAATCTACGGGAAATTCCAGGGAATGCCGATTGAGCTCAAACTTGCTACCTACGGGAAGTGTCATATATATGAGTGTGTCCTTTATAGACTCTAACCGATTGAGCTCAAACATAGCCCCCAAGCCGTAAATATCAACAACAACGATATTACAAAATACACGTTTTCGGCAATGTGAGAGTTTTCGGGGAGCCGTGATGCCAACAACAACGACCCGAAGACAGATTTCCCGACGGGAAGCGTTTGTTTTAAATTCAATGCAATGTTATCGTAGAGAGATTTCACGAAACAAAGAATGCGTTGTCTGTCGTTCCTAGGAAGGGGGGATTTCTACGGGTAAATTTTTCCGCCAGAAACAAAAAAATTAATTAAAACAATTTACAATTTAATTAAAACAATTTAAAATTAAAAAAAATTAACAATAAAAAAACAATTCAGAAACAAAATATATTAAATTTAAAACAAAGCCATGGGACGAATGCCGCCAGTGGCGGGCTAACCTGCTAGTCTATACTATATATTTTGAGACTTCGTATATGTGTGTGTGTGTGTGTGTGTGTGTGTGTACTTCATAGAATCCAAAACGCGTGTACATATTGAGCTTAAACTTCCTATGTAAGTGTCAAATCCCACCGACACGACCGTGGTCGCGGTTTAGTGAAGCTCAGAGCACCCATTCTCCAATCTCAAATCACCGCAAAGGCACGGCGTGGGTTAATCAAGTGATTATTTAATGAGCGTTTGTTTTTGACGCATCTCTATAAAGAGCGTCTGTTTGCCATTCAACGTTATTTGCATCTGCAGAGAGATATACGGAACATACATTAAATTTAAAAAACATTTGTTTCTGATCAACCCTGCGAGCACGGATGGCGCGCTTTGTTTTACAGTATATAGTTATATACCGAAATCATCCCAGATAATCACGAATATAGCATCAGATTTCTCCCCAGATATACCGTTATAAAGCTACTGGAATCTGCCAATCTACGGGAAATTCCAGGGAATGCCGATTGAGCTCAAACTTGCTACCCACGGGAAGTGTCATATATATGAGTGTGTCCTTTATAGACTCGAACCGATTGAGCTCAAACTTGCTAAATAAGAAAATAGCCCCCAAGCCGTAAATATCAACAACAACGATATTACTAAATACACGTTTTCGGCAATGTGAGAGTTTTCGGGGAGCCGTGATGCCAACAACAACGACCCGAAGCCCTGAATGCTAACAACAGATTCAATGCAATGTTATCTATTATGCAGAGAGATTTCACGACATTACGACGGGTACGGCAGACTCAAAATATTATGCAGACAGATTTCCCGACGGGAAGCGTTTGTTTTAAATTCAATGCAATGTTATCGTAGAGAGATTTCACGAAACAAAGAATGCGTTGCCTGTCGTTCCTAGGAAGGGGGGATTTCTACGGGTAAATTTTTCCGCCAGAAACAAAAAAATTAATTAAAACAATTTACAATTTAATTAAAACAATTTAAAATTAAAAAAAATTAACAATAAAAAAACAATTCAGAAACAAAATATATTAAATTTAAAAAACATTAAATTCATATTCAAAAATGTCATGTTTCTGAAACAGAGCCATGGGACGAATGCCGCCAGTGGCGGGCTAACCTGCTAGTCTCTTCTATATATTTTGAGAACTCCTTGTATTCGAGAGATAGCCCACACCCTCCGGACCTCAATGATATGATCGTGAATGAGTATTGATATACCCCACTAAACTTTGACAAACACCAGTAATGGTGTGTAGATCATTTACATATCTCTCCTATATATTTTGATACAATCTATCTAATTTACATATCTCTCTTATATATTTATGTTTGTGTGTGTGTTGTACTTCATACAAATCTACGATTCTCGACCGATCGAGACGAAACTTGGTACGTGTGTGTAGTTTGACCAGGCGGTGGTCGTTGTCGTATTGGCGAGCCTGTGCGACGCCCGTGCAGCGCATGCGCAGACGAGATCTCGGAAACGGGTGGAGCTATCGACTTGAAATTTGCTATGTGAATGTATCTTGCGCCGGGTACAAATTTTATCGGGTCGCCGAGCCCGTGCGACGCCCGTGCAGCGCATGCGCAGACGAGATCTCGGAAACGGTGGAGCTATCGACTTGAAATTTGGCATGTGAATGTATCTTGCGCCGGGTACAAATTTTCATGCGCAGACCAGATCTCGGAAACTGGTAGAGCTACCGGGTACAAATTTTTCTTATTGAAACGCGTGGAGCTAAAAATAAAAAAAAAATATATAAAAATGTCATGTTTCGGACAAGCCGCCGGTGGCGGGCTAACCTGCTAGTCTACTATATATTTTGAGACATACGGAATATATATATCCTTTATAGACTCGAAAACGGCTCGACCGATTGAGCCCAAACTTCCTATCTAAGGGTAAACATCCAAGGGAAGTGTCATCGCACCATTCGCGAGCCCGCGCGACCACTCATTCACCCTTCAACTGCCACCGTAATGGGATTGATGGGTTAAATACTTGCCGAAATTTTAGAGTTACATCGCCTATATCATACAGAAACATGTGATGGCAGAATTCGCGTTTCTGATGAAAAAGTTACCAAGTTTTCTCCACTCGATTCTCTTAAAATGCACCATAATCGGTCAAATTCTTTCGATAATTCTATCTAAATACATCTTATTCGGATCAGCTCTCCCCGTCGAAAAAGAGATAGTTGGACCAAAACGACACTTGAGAAAAGTTTGTTTACAACAACGTCATTACACGTTCGTCATGTATTCGTAAAGTATACATAAATATGTGTTAAAGTGCAGACTAATTCACCACCTTCGTGTAATCAAGAATGTGAATCACACCAAAATTAAGCGAATTGTATACGGAATGTGCAGATATAAGCTGACATGTACATATCATTCCCCAAATGCTTCAATATCATGACAATCTATTAGTTATTATAACAAAACCCCAAAGTGTTCGCAACGCCGCGATATAGGCAACGTGGCGAACATCCTATCATTGTGCGCTATTTCGTTGTTGAGAAATGGGCCGAACGTTCAATGTAATGTGGACAGTTGCTTTGTGGTTCCGTGAGCCCGATAACCAGAACTGAGTCGTTTCATAAAAAAAATGAATGTGTAATCAGCATGTCTGTCTGTCTGTCAGTCCGTTCGTCCGAGATGGTTTCTGATTGATAACCTCAGTATTAGTTAACTTATTCGATTGTCCATTTTCGTCGGGTCAGTTTGTCCGCCTGAGGTGACCTTGACCTTGAAACGGGTACACACAAATGACCTTGGGCGATATCTCGGTCGTCAACGGTGACATCGACGTGAAAATTTGTTATGTATGGTCAACTCGGGACGGGGAATATTTTTGTCGGGTTGCTGTCGGCGTGCATGTACGGGGTTACCTTGAAAAACAAAAATTAATGGATCGACCAAAGCCATGGGACCAATCCCGCCATTGGCGGGCTAATCTGCTAGTTAAGAGATATTTCTGACATCCAAACGAATTCAAAACAGCAAACCTCATCCGCTTTGAACGTAAAAGAACGAAATATCATATAAACAAGCACCATTCATCCATTCGCAAATAATCCGAAAGAAAATTAAATTACTTCCGGGTTAGGGTCGGTTTAATACCGCGCAGTTCCATTATCGCGACTACATGCAGCGCGCCCTTCGATAGAAATTTGTAAAAAATCTCTCGCGCGCAAATTGGGTCATAATTCTAACTTTGTATTTACATTCTATGTTCAATCCAATTGAGTATTTCAACTTCAACTTTTTAATTTTAACATTTTAATTCTGACTATTTAATTCTAACTTTTTAACCTTTAGCAGATTTGTGTTACAACTTCATACTTAGAATTCCAATGTCTTAGATACCTAAACCTAACAAATAAAAACTAGAAAAAAGTTAGAATTAAAACATTATATTAAAGTTAAACTTTTAATTTAGAATTAAAATTTTGAGCTAAAATTAAAATATTAATATTAGAATATTAAATTAGAGTTGAAATATTAAGTTAGAATTAAAATATTAAGTTAGAGTTAAATTCATAAGTTATATTTAAAATATTAACATTAAAATATTAAATTATAGTTGAAATATTAAGTTAGAATTAGAATATTAAGTTAAGAGTTAAATTCATAAGTTGGAATTAAAATATTTAGTTAGAATTATGATATTGGAATTAAAATTTTAAGTTAGAATTAAAATAGTATATTAGAATTATGACCCTTTTTGCCCTCCATACAAGCGTCACAACTTGTTGCGAGATTTGAGTATAACTCAAGCCGGAGATTAGTGTGCCTTGTCATTTGCAAAATGAGATTCACAGAGGGTGAATTTAGTGACGCTATCCCACATAGCGGGCTAGCATAACTAATTTCACCATCTGGTGACCTCATTCTGCAAAGGCCTCATCCTTCTCTGAAAAGTTTCACTTGTATTGAAAGTAATTTCTATAGAAACTTCTGCACATAGTTCAGTTTCTCTATATACCAAAATTGGCAGACGACATCATTATTGTTTATTGACCTCCAAGTATGAAGAGCATATATACATATCAGTTACAGAAAATATGTGGTAACGAGACCATTGTAAGTGGACTATACACCAGCATCTATTTACAAGGAAGGACATTGTATACATACATTGAAAAGGTGTGTACATTGTACGAATAGCAAGGTAAAAACGAGTATATGATAAAACATTGTAGATGCGGGTGGCAAGGAGGCCAGATCATAGTTGAAAATTGTCCACATGAGAGGCATATTGCATCAAATGTCATGTGAATGTCATCTTTTAACTTCCGGGGCGAATTAGTTGACAACCAACATACAGAAATGCAGCAGATGCGACGATGAGCTGCTCCCATGACATCAAGGTTCCCCAATGGGTGAATATCACAGGGGCCTGTAACGCGCTCCGCTGTCCGCCGCCCCTTTGCACTGCCCATATACGCCGCTCTATATACGCGCCTTCTTCGCGTTAATGGAACATTATATAGACTATATAATGTTCCATTAACGCGAAGAAGGTGCGTATATAGAGCGGCGTATATGGGCAGTGCAAAAGGGGGCGGACAGCGGAGCGCGTTACAGGCCCCTGTGGTGAATATTCACCATTTCGGAACTTCAATCTGAGTCTTCGTCTCCCATAGCTAATGAGACCAATTATAATGAGGTTCCCATAGGATGAATTTGGGTTAAGCTAGCTAGCCCGCTATGTGGATAGCGTCACTAAATTCACCATCTGTGGGCATCATTCTGCAACTGACAGGCGCACTAAACTCAGGCTTGTAGTCACTGTTAGGAAACTCGGCAATCCACCGGTGGGAAAAGAAGAGATGACAATTGACAATCTCTGTTCTTATTTACAGAAAGTGGGCGGAGCCGCTGCTAAGAGTGTTGCGAGAATGACGGATACCAAAAACTACACTGGGAGTCACAACGAGAGATTCGGCGAAGATGGCAAGGGGAAGGGCAAAGAAGGCCGAGAAAATCTTCACGACAACAAGGGATATGTCACAGGATCAAAGTGTACCAAGTAGAGAGAAAGCGACTCTATCACATTTCAGAACTGTATAGAATTCAGAACACTTATTGTGACAAGGGCCTTATGGAAGCTGGTTTGATTTGAAATTGTCAACGTCCAATTTCAAAACATCCAGATTCGACGGACTAACGCTATATATATATACCGGGTTCAGATTTGTTAAGAAGAATGAACAACCACCGTTAACGTTATATCCGACATTATCTGGGATTTCTTCATCATTCGAGACAATATATTTAACACAAGATAGCAAGTATACGTAAGATTTTAATTCCGTAAATTTGGGAGAAAGTAATATTAAGAGTATATTCATATCGTGATTACTCACGTTAAATGATTATATATGTTGATATGTCATATGAAATTGGAATCTTGACTACCACCCATGGGTAATGCCCTAAATAATCGACTCCTTAACCACGGCAGAATTATGGGTAATTTTTCAGGATTTAGTCAGAAATATGGCTTGTTGCTCTCACCGAGAGCTTTCCGATGAATGACAAGAAGCCATATTATTTCAGACTAAATCCTGAAAAATTGCCCATAATTCTGCTGTGTTTAAGGAGTCGATTATTTAGGGCATTACTGTAGTTAGTTTTCTTCACCATTTCTGATATCCTGCCATTTCCAGAAGTCAGATTCCTAAAGTTCACTTTCATGGAAGTCTCGGTGATGAGTTTAATAGGGTCACCGTTTAACCCTTTACCCAACAGAACGGCCCTGTGCCAATGCATTCTCTTATATATGCGAGTCGACCATAGGTCGCCTCGCATATATAAGAGAATGCATTGGCTTAACACATATTAAAAATGATAACATTGTCAAAGAATGTAGAAAAATATTATAAAAAATGTTAAAAAATGTAAAATAAAATTATAAAATTGTTAAAGAATGTAAGAAAAAATGGTAAAAAAGATTTTTTTTAGGCCAATGCATTCTCTTATATATGCGAGGCGACATATGGTCGACTCGCATATATAAGAGAATGCATTGGCACAGGGCATAACTGTAACCATCACAATGTGGTCAATGAACCGGTTCCAATTGTATGGTTCTATTGAGACAGACCGAAGATATTTTAGGCTGTTGAAGCTTTATTTGGGCGTTTTTGGCCGCTTTGTTGGGTAAAGGGTTAAGTTACTAATCATTCTTATTGTTCTTGTTTTTGCAGTGTTATTTTAACAATTTACTTTATACATGTATATTGGAATCTTCATTTATAATTTTAGGCCGTTATGAGTTTGGCGACGACTTGAATAAAATATAGATCTTTTTTCCCCACATTCCCCGCAGGGCTATCACTAGATCATGCCATGATCCTCTACTCTGGCAAACGCCCGTAGAGATCATATTCTACTAGTACAAAACGTGGGAACTTTTTTATGTTCTGACCCCTTCTGACAGGGAACTTTATAACATTCAACAAACAAGGCAGGGAATATATTTCTTTGTTTATATTTGTTCCTCGATAATTTACTTCAAAGTATGGGGTTGTCCCATGCAGCTCAAAATTGCATGCTTTCACGTGTCTTTAGCGAGCCGATCGCAAAAACACTGAATTAATTACCCTGGAGAAACTCCATGATTGTAATTGTAAGTTGCGCAAAGCAAAGTCGCTAAATAATTTAATCTCAAGCTGGGACCTTTGCTATACTAATGAATAAACTATTAAGCAACAGGTATTAACACAGAAATATATTCCCCGCGTTATTTTTTTGGACTGTACAATGTTCCCTGTCAAGGCTAGGCTATCACGTTTGACTGCGTGGTAAGTCAGAGCATATGTGATTGGCTGCTGTCTAGACTAGTATCTAGATATCAGAATTATACAACTCATATCGCCATGAAATTCTTCAACTACTATAATACTAGAAACAAACAAATTATAACAACTCTTAACAATTTAATTCATGATGCATGTTAGTTTATTTATTGCATCCTATATTTGAAGAATGTTTATATTCTCTGCCCCATCCTATGTGAATGGTTGATGTGAATATGATGTGAATGGTTGATTTTGTTCAGGTCGGCATCAGATCTTACAACCCTTGAATGCACATTACATGATAATAAATATATATAACACAGTGGTATGGCGTTTGTTATTACGACCTCGCCAAACTATACATGTAGGTTGAGTTTTAACCTCCATAACATATCTTGATTCACCCCATAAGTGCATCTGGGGAGAGCGGCGAGAAATGCATAATTATGTCCACCCTTACGAAAACCGAACGTCATTGTTTAGCGTTTGCTTAGCAATTTTTCTTGGCGTTCAAATGCATAAAAGAAACGCTAAGATGAATGGGACCAACAAATGTTAAAGATACTCAATCCGATCAGAGGGTCCCCATATCATCAAAATACAACAACAACATTTCTTCAAAATACCCTTCAGTTATCAGAATCTATTAAATGCCCAAAAATAATACTAACCACAGTCAACTATAGTATAAAATTGCCCAAAACCTGTTATTTATCAACGTTTTGTTCAACGAAATTTTGCCAGTTGTCAAAAAAAGCCACTGCATTTTAGAGTTATCGATCTTCGTCCGCTGTCTGGTCAGATAAGTTCTTCTCGTCGACAGTTTACTGGGCCATTTAAAATTAAAATAATAGATGTCGAACACTCCTAGCTTTGATGGGTGGGTTCCTCGACTCGAATCAAATATTTTTTACCCCCGAAGCCAAGGAAATACTTTGCGAGCGCCAATTCGGATTGAGTACCTTTAAGCTTGGCATTCAAACGCTATCTTAGTATTTTCTTATCGTTCACTTAGCGTGTATATTGTATATTGGGTGAAATATTTATGAGCTTAGCGTTCCATAAGCTTACCGTTTGAATGCTTACCTAATTTGCATATAGCGTTTTCTTAGCAATTCCTCATATAACGTTTTCTTAGTGTTCAAATACAATAATTTAAGGGCTAATATTAAACTTAAAGTTACTGAATTGTAGTCTTCTGGTTATAATGACTGAAAAGGCTGCTTGAAAAGGCCTCGTCATTTACTCACGCATAATTAGAGCATGCATTGGTTTAAATTTTACAGTACATTTAGTCACATGTATGGGGAATCCCCAAATCAGAGTCTGTGATGAAGCAACTAATTGCAAATAAATTCAAAGACATGCATCCTGCTGAAGCATCTCGGGCTCACAATGCGTGTTAATGTCAGAAAGCACTGGTTAAAGACTTATTTTTCATGTCTGGTGGTCGTTCATAACGGGTAAATTTTGTCATTTTGCCACAAATCACCGACCGCTGGTCGTGTTTGACGGGTGGTCGCTCACGGCAGGTCATTTATATAGTAATACCAGTCCGTACAAAACCAAAGCGGTCGTTAAGCGAGGTTTCACTGTACCTTATATTCTTTTCCTAAAGATTCACCAACTCATCCACGGATTATTGACTCTCCCAAAATATTCCTTCCTCATCATGGAATGATGAATTGTACTCCAATTTGAGAATGTATTCCAGTATAAACAAATTATCTTAGCCTCATTTAGGCACCCCCAATGCAACTCGATCATCTAACAATTAAATTTAATATATAATATTTTTTACTTTCTTGGAGTCTTTTTTACTTGTTCTCATAATAACACACCAAGGGATATAACTCTATTTTCAGGTTTTGTTTGTGCAGAACTGTCAAAGATAGATAACTCTATTTGCAGCATATCTTCTCTGAAGTTAAATTCATTGAATGAAAACTCATATGATGCTGAACTAAGTTTATTAAAACAGATAAACATAACAATAAAACTCTATAACAAAAATAGAATATATCACATGGATTATTGATTCAATTTTGAATAATGAATGCCGGGACATGTCATGATTTCCAATATAAAGTGTTCCAAAATTTGTTTCAGAAACTTATGCGAACACTAAGGGAACATCAGATCCATTACTTAATAAATGATAGAACATCAATATTGGTGTTAATAGAGTGGAATGTTTGGTAAATGTCCCCACAGCCATGCCTGAGTTCAGTGTGCCTGTCATTTGCAGAATGAGGACGGATGGACACATAGACATGCTGATTATAATATTCTTCCGAATTTTTTTTTGGGTGAGGCGACACCAATTTTTAAGTCTGGTTTACGAACATGTGGGGAGAGAAAAAGTAGATGCAGGAGGGAAAAAAAAATTTCCCCCCAATTTATATCAAGTAAATCATGGAATTTTACATAAATTTTACAAAAATTGTGAAAAAATGTTTTTGAATGAAATTCTGAACCAAACAAGACATTTCTTCTCATGAAATACATGAAAATATGGATCTGTAAATGATCATGAGCTGAACCGGATGCGACAGCACATGAAAATCAGTACGCGTGTAAAAAAGTTTTATTTTTTTTCATGAAATGGAAAAAAAGTTGTAGGAGGTGTTCGTAAACCAGACTTAAAAATTGGTGTCGCCTGACAGGAAATTAATGCACAGTTCATTATTTCTCATTAATTTACACTCTTACATGCATTCAACCTGAAACTGTGGAACTTGAATGGAGGCAAGCCTTGAAATAGGGTGTCTGTCATTTGCGGGGAAGCATCACCAAATTCACCCTCTGGGGGACCTCATTCTGCAAATGACAGACACACTATTTCAAGGCTTGAATGGAGGACAACTTGCAACGCGATACCAGATTATCGTTCAAAACGGGCGCTCAATGCTCTTTTAATCTGCCCGTTGACTCGGTTGAGTGTAAATATAAAAAATGGATGTTGACTTGGTTGCGTTCCATAAAGTATGCATGCAAGTTGATCTGACATTTTTATATGTGGAACGTCACATCAGCATGATCAACTGATTCTGCTGTGATGTTGGTATGACAAGACAATAGGAAGAGTACCATTTTTTTGTTCTTTTCTTGTTGTAATTTTCTGGTTTATTGCTATATTCTTCAATTTATTTTGGTAATAATAGCACATTTTCTGGTTTCTTGGTATATTCTTCAATTTATTTTGGTAATAATAGCACATTTTCTGGTTTATTGGTATATTCTTCAATATATTTTGGTAATAATAGCACATTTTCTGGTTTATTGCTATATACTTCAATTTATTTTGGTAATAATAGCACATTTTCTGGTTTATTGCTATATTCTTCAATATATTTTGGTAATAATTCTGGTTTCTTGGTACATGTATATTCTTCAATATATTTTGGTAATAATAACACATTTTAAAGCAGGTCAAGCTCATATAATTAAGCTGCTAGAATGAGTTTATTTGGTCTCTTAGGATAATATAACAATGCTGTATTAGCGGATATCTGAGGTATTTCTTGCCATTGTATGAAGTGTGAAAGTGCACTGCAGGCTTTTACAGGTCACATTAATCATAACTACAGTTATGCTCCAAGTAATCGACTCCTTAAACACAGCAGAATTATGGGTAACTTTTCAGGATTTAGTTGGAAATATGGCTTGTTGCCATTCATCGGAAAGCTCTCCCTGAAAGTTGCCAATAATTCTGCGGTGTTTAAGGAGTCGATATCTTAGGGCATTACTGTATGTGAGTAAAAGCTGAATGATCACAGTAAATCCATAGGAATCAAGAAATATTGTTATAACAAAAAGTAATTATTATCAAAAGAGAAATTGAATAAACAACAATATAAAAGATGAATAAAGTTATCACAGCAGAGTTGAGGAAGATGTCCTTCCTTCGTTGAGGTTTCGGAGTTGAACTGATGATGACACAGGAATAAATGGGGGACAGTTCTTAATATTCAACAGGGAGCGCAGTCAATAATCGACACACTGACTACTGCACACATAGTGAAATAGAAACAACTTCACAATATTCTTCTTTGTTTGAATCTACTGTCAGTTGCAAAACTCAGCTCACTGTGTCTAGCAGGGATGTGGTAGTCCCAGTCTGCTGGTATGTAGACCAGCTAAGATATTGGTATAGACAGATGCTGTGTTTATGTCCCAGAATGCCCGGATAGCCTTTCTGTAGCAGACTTTACGTGCTAGTCACCAGCTCACATAAAACCACAAATAAATGTAATCAAATATCACAATTTTGACAATAAAAAGGTTTATTCCTTAGAAGACATGATATTTGTTCTGAACACCACATCAATTGTCATTTGAAAGTGGTAATTTAATGTGAAAAAATTATATTATCTCAGTGCTTACATATTAGTATGCGAACTCAATTTACCTCACAAAGTGACATCGGCATATTCTGGCACTTGTAAGGAGAACATAAACAACCCCACGTGGTCGTAAATTGAATTTTATTAATTCTGTCCCAAATACCTGGTAATTTGTAAATTAAAATTGCATACATATCGTGAGACGTTCCATGTAAGAAATGTTTAACGAATAAGTAATATAGGATCACTTACAATAAAAATAAACATATAATAGTGATGGAGTATATTAAGAGGACACGGTGTTTAAATAAGGGTGCACTCGATTGACGACACAGAAGCCGAACTTAACCGAGTAACTTACGGAACACTTCGGCTTTCAGTTACAGTAAACAAACCGATGTTAGTCCTAATAAACCAGAATATTCTATGTGTAATTTAACATGAAAGTTAGATTATTATACGCCATAAGTGAACATTCAGACGACCAAGATTCAATCGTAAGTGGAAAGATTGCAGTCATAGGAAGTAACCGGTAGTTGGACTGCGCATGCTCACGTCAAAATCGCAAGTCAAAAAATAATATCAAGCACTGTTTGATTTTAGATGCGAAATCGTGGGGTATCATTGGTTGCCTCCACTTGCGACGTAATCGCAGTCATGTGTACGTAAAAATCGTGGCTGGAAAGATTGCAGGGTAGTCAATCACATGCTTTACAAACAACCTACGATGTCATCGTGTACGCGTGTGAACAAACTATCCACGATCTCGTCGGACCCGATTCCTCCCCTTATGATTGTATCGTGGTCATCTGAACGTTCACTAAGATGTCACTCTTTCCAATCTATATAGCATCAAGCATTGATTTGTTTGGTAACATTGTGTGTAAGAGCCAAACAAACCCACCACAGAGTGTGGGTGTAAAGTCTGCTATAGAACGGCTATCCGGGCATTCTGGGACATAAACACAGCATCTGTCTATCCCGGTATCTTAGCTGGTTTACATACCAGCAGACTGGGACCAGGACTTGGCGAAGGAGTGGCGATGTCTCACTCTCCAACTTTGGTCAAAATATTCAAGTTGGAAACTTTAGCCTGTCTGTTAGTGTAAAATTTGTGCAGTGCATATTGAATTTCTCAGACTTGGTATACCCCCCCCCCCCCCCCACCACCAACAGTAGTGTGTGGCTGGGTGCCACGATAGCTTGATCGGGTGAAGACTTCAATAGTGACATAATGACAGTCTCATGTGCTACACATACAGTAATGCCCTAAGTAATCGACTGCTTAACCACAGCAGAATTATGGGTAACTTTTCAGGATTTAGTCGGAAATATGGCTTGTTGCCATTCATCGGAAAGCTCTCCCCGAGAGCTTTCCGATGAATGGCAACAAGCCATATTTCCAACTATATCCTGAAAAGTTACCCATAATTCTGCTGTGGTTAAGGAGTCGATTACTTAGGGC
The DNA here is from genome assembly GCA_032622095.1 of Siphonodentalium dalli. Lineage (NCBI taxonomy): Eukaryota > Metazoa > Mollusca > Scaphopoda > Gadilida > Siphonodentaliidae > Siphonodentalium > Siphonodentalium dalli. Next base: position 244,991,460 of record CP136065.1, read on the forward strand.
ATTACTGTACCTGTGGTATTATGTGCATCCTATCATGGGCAAGAGATCCACTGCCCGACATAATTTAGAAATATGGTATTGAATGACATTGTCACGCCCTGTGTCATACAAGCCTGGATAGTGTGTCTGACATTTGCAGAATGAGGACCTCAGCTTCTGGGAAGTATATACGGTCTTAAATTAACATTGTTTTTAGTTATTTTTCCCTTCCATTCAGTTTCTATATTTCCTAATTTACAGAAGATAAAATGCATAATTGAGGTTTATACTATAATGAGTGAACATCACCAACTTCAACTGGGAAACTTCAATCGGATCCTGAGGTCTCCAGCTGGTGAATTTGGTGATGCTAGCCCAATGTGCGGGGTAAAGTCACTAAATTCACCAGCTAGGGACCTCATTCTGCAAATGTCAGACACACAATATCCCGACTTGGTGTCATAAACAATGTAGGTTATTATTTATATCATGCCCCCAGTGTCATACACAGTGTAGGTTAAATATTAATATATCACATCTATTAAAAAATTCATCTCAACAAATAAAGAACTGATATGTATTGGTGAACATTTCAAGATGGTTCTATTTGTCCACTTTGATGTTGATTTTGGACCTAATAACCAAATATTATTCTACCTTGCTCTTCAATTTACAGATTCTTAACCTCTTCGCTGCTATGACGTCCGTAACTATTACGGACGTAAAAGTGCACGCCGTGTGCTATATGGTCCGTAGGTACTATGGACCTACTTCAGCCCACTAGCAGTAGGCCACTATATATAACTGGAACTCAGAGATTTGTGCATCGGAATAACTGTATCTCTAAGTTTCAAACAGTGTATGATGTTCCACGATTGTGAACGATAATAGCCTTCCAACTGGGTCAGTTTTATGGTTCTTGTGATATTCCCGTTATATTTTCCCACTGGAAAATGGCAATAACGTTAACAGCCCAACACAGGACGTCATAATGTCATTTAGCAGCGAAGAGGTTAATAGATATCCAGGTCTTGTCACAACATAATTCAAATTCACGCAGCAAAATATTTTGGCTTGTTTTTAATTTCTGCAGTTAATTTGCGCAACCTGACAAACAATTGACGTAAAATAAACTGGATTAGAGCAATCACAAATATTAGTTAACCCTTTCATGACTGGAGCTGCGCTGGAAAAGCATTAAAGACCCTATGCCAATGCATTCTCTTATATATTCGAGTCTCCCATAGGGAGCCTCGATTATATAAGAGAGTGCACTGGCTTAATTAGATCAAGGTTAATATTGTTAGGCCAATGCTTTCTCTTATATATCCGAGGTGCCCTATGGGAGACTCGCATATATAAAAGAATGCATTGGCACAGGGTTTTCGCAAAATTTCAGGAAGGTACAATCATGAAAGTGTTAAATTTAAATACAGGTAGTGCATACAAATTCTTTTATATTAAAACATTTTGTTTCTTTATTTACTGAGAATTTTCCTGCCTGACGTTGACAATTTATCACAATCCCTCTTGCGTTCTATATTTACCTTTAAGAGAAATCTATATATCTGGGCCAATTGGTACTGGAATTATATTTTTATCTTTCTTTCTGATGTTTGAATGTTTCATATTAGTTCAAATAACCTTGCTGAAAATTAATGAAGGTTAAGTCCAAAGGAAACTGCAATAGCCTTGTTAGATATTCTGCCAAATATAATTCACATTTGGTACACAAAATTTTCTAGAAAGAAAATACTTTTCGATTTTTTCTTGAACTTACTAGAAATCTTGGGGAGTATATATATTTGGAAAACTGTTCTAGTTTTCATAAGAAAATACTTATTTCACAGAGTGATAAAGAGAGAAATCATCAATTTACAAAGTTAAAATTCTAGTCACCAAACGCTAAAAAACGGAGATCTGTCAAACATTTATGAGTATTTCAATAGCCTATAATTCTTGTGTAATTCCGATAACTAATTAAAATTTTGTGGGAATCGTAAGATGTTTTATCAGCATCAGCCAGGAAATTAAGGACATTTTCATTTCCTTCCGTAGGTCGTTTTATAGGATAAATATTGCTGATTTGTCACCCCATGAAATCTGCAGATTTAAAACAAATTTGGTGAAAGATCTAATCAGAGTTTGATGCTAATTGTTATCAAACCTATTTCATTCTTCATTTGGATGTTAGTTTTCACGTCCCATTTGTTGATTTAAGTATGTTTCATCGAGGTTTTGGATCATGTAATAAATAGAATCTACAACGAGTCCCCAGTTTATAGCATAATTTACAAAACTCCTCCAGTGAATTAGGTCTGGACATCGCCAAAGGCTCGCCCCATACCTAATTTACTTGACTCGTTTTATAAATTCCACTATATTGATTCTCTATTTATGAAACAAACAAACTCTGTTGAGTTTGATACAGTAATGCCCTAAGTAATCGACTCCTTAAACACAGCAGAATTATGGGTAACTTTTCAGGATTTAGTCGGAAATATGGCTTGTTGCCATTCATCGGAAAGCTCTCAGGGAGAGCTTTCCGATGAATGGCAACAAGCCATATTTCCGACTAAATCCTGAAAAGTTAACCATAATTCTGCTGTGTTTGAGGAGTTGATTATTTAGGGCATTACTGTATATGGGGATTTAAGCATGCAAACATTATGTGAACGAGTCGGCTTGTCTGTGAGTTCACAAATTGTTTTCATGCATGAATCCAAGTCTGAGTTTAGTGTGCCTGTCATTTGCAGAATGAGGTCCCCAGAGGGTGAATTTAGTGACCCTCTGGTGACATAATTCTGCTTTGGCCTCATCTTCTCTGGAAAGTTTCCTTATTATCAAATTTCTATAGAAACTTCTTCACATAAGATTCTATTTCCTTTTTAGTTTAGTTTCTCTATATCCCCAAAGTGGCAGACGACACATGGCATGTTTGAGGTTCCCAATGGGTGTATATCACAATATTCACCATTTGTGAACTTCAATCTGTATCTATGTCTCCCATAGCAGATGAGGCCTAAGCCGAATGAGGTCCCCAGAGGGTGAATTTGGTGATGCTAGACCACTATGTGGGATAGCATCACTAGATTACCCTCTGGGGACCTCATTCTGCAAATGACAGGTCTGGAACTCTGAATGCATCTTTAAGTTCAGGGTTAACAATGAGAATGATGAATTTCTGGTCTGAGTTTCATTGTTTTTCACATGCGAGACAGTGATGGATAATTACGTCAGTTAATGATTTATTCCGGGTTCTCAATTTAGTTTTTTGTGTATTTCTGAAAATGCGACAAGGATCTTCATTAGTGTTTGTCGAACATGAAAGAGATAATTGGCAATTTATGAATATTTAAGTCAGCATTGAATACAAATTAGGCAGTTCCAGTATATAAATTGTGCCAAGTTGTCAAAATCATCTTCATATTGACATTTAAAAGGAGGTTTGAATGTGACACGAGGTTTCTATCATATTTTTTTAGATACTAGTAAGTGACTTGTGCCAATAAATTTAGGCCAGTACTAAAATGTTTGCTAATTGTCAACTCACTGACCTCAATCGTTTTCACATTCCACCATTATTCCAATAATGTTATCTATATACGCTGCTGAATAAAGTTCTTTTAATTATAAAAATAATTTATAAATTAAATTTACCTCAAAATTCTAGGAAAATATAAGAACCATGTTGTCCAAAGAAGTTACATTATTTCATGGAAATTTGAGGTCAGATGATCTTTAAATTTAGAGACAAGTCAGCGATAATCTGATCCTACATGTATGTGAATGAACGGATGTAATAATTTGTATAAGTTTTTCGTAGTACTGTAATTTGAGGAGACTGCAAGTCTGAGTTTAGTGTGCCTGTTATTTGCAGAATGAGGCCCCAGAGGGTGAATTTAGTGACGCTATCCCACATAGCAGGCTAGCATCACCAAATTCACATTCTTGGGACCTCATTCTGCATGGCCTCATCTACTATGGTAGACATGGACTCAGATTGAGGTTCCCAAATGGTGAATATTGTGATATACACCCATTGGGAACCTCGATTATGAAATTTAGATTACTACGAAAACGCGTAAAAATTGTTACATCATTCATCCAGTGTGATCTATTATTAGCATATTTAGCTCTGTATGAAAGGAGCAGCTCGTTTCTTCTTGGTCGGTTGTTTCTTCCCAAATTGCCCAGCGACGATAGATTCCTCGACCTTCATCACTCGTTTCTCGTGTTCCGTCAGCGGTCTCTTCTTGCCTTGCTTGCTTAGAAGATTTTCGAGGCGTTCCTGTTGTAGATACACGGACGAAATCGTCTCCAGGAATCGGTCAATTCTCTCGGGGAAATTGTCAATCTTCCGTTGTAATTCCTGTCCTTCGTCTTCCTTGTTTTTGTCTTCTGTAGTGGTCTCCGAGGTGCCGATTCCTGTCCATTTCTTGAGTCGATTCAGCATAAAGTCCATAACCTCGTAGTCGTTGTTTATATTCTTCTTACCCGATCGGACAGCAGTGAATGTTTCGTTGAGCAATGACAAGAACATGTTAACGAGAATGAACGTCGATGTGACCAAATAAAGGCAAACATATAATGGAGCAAGATATGGCTGAGCCATGATAAGTTCGTAAATGTCAAACTTCCCCATCAACATAAGAACGCCGTACTCCATCGATGTAACAAATGTCGCAAAAGTGAATAACGAGTTGACGAAGGTGAGATAGAAGAGCTGTATGAAAGCAAGGAAAACTATCCAGAAAATGATACTGAAATGGAACATAGACCACGCCCCATGCTTTAATACACCAGCTAACAGAGCTATCTTCTTGTTGAATCGAAGCAATTTCAAGAATTTCATCGTCGCGAGGAAGAGTAGCCAGCCGATGAGGTATGAATAGATCTCGTGCCAGTAAGCGACGTATTGGAATTTCTGATAACCATTGCCATTCGTTAACGAGAAATAATCAATTAATTTGAGAGTTTCAATAAACTTGTAAAAGTAAATTGCGATGGCAGAAATTGACAAAATAATGATGCTTGTTTCAACCAAATTCCAGAATTCTTTAAAATATGCCCATTTCTTTTGATAGAACTGTCTTCCCTGCAGAACCATAAAAATGATGATGTAGATAATATAAACAAATTCACAAAGCAACTGGAAGATGTAGAACCCTGTACTGTAAGGGAGCAGCAGAACTGGTTCAAAACGGTACGACGGCAAGAAACCATTTGTTGGTAGGAACTCACCAACGATGGTCGCAACACCGAATAGATTGACCTGCGGGTTGTATACAGTGAACTCGACATAGACAGCCCGTGTGTACGGATCGATCCAGTTTTCTGTCTCGGCTACCGTTAATTTTTGTTTGATTGCTTCATCGGAGCCACGGAGGTCTAGGACGTATCCCCCTCCACCATACATCGTCCATTTAGCATAGTGTGGGTACCCGTCTAATTCGGATGCTGTCTTGTATTTGTAGCGGTCCAAAATGGTGCTCGAGTTAGCGGCCTCACCGGACCAGCCCGTCTCAAAGTCTCCCTTCTCTTCGTTGAGTACACTGTAATCATCGTTACACTCTGTGCTTATCGCTTGGATGACCTCATGCACGTTACACGTATCTGAAATTGTACAAAGTATATTCTGTTTAAAGTGATGTGAAACATTCCAGCAGGGTGATCGAATAGAAATGTTGTTCAAAGTAGTAATTTTTACAAATTTATATCCAAATTGACAACACACACCATCATTCTTATATATTAATTAATTGCAGTGACTCTTGATGGAGAAAATATTTTCGTTAGCTTATCGCAGATAGATGCGTCCCGAATCGAGTAGTAAATATTTACAATTGAGCATAGTTCAGACAATGTTTTCTATGGAGTGGTAGGGTCGCGAGGTTTCAATTTTTGGCGATGTTAGTAGAATGTTACATTTCTCCAGTTGGCATAGTGCCTGAATACTAACTTATCAGTTTTACGCACCCGAACAAGTACATAACATGTCTTTAACCCTTTACCCAACAAACCGGCCAAAACCGGCCAAATAAAGCTTCAACAGCCTAAAATATCTTCGGTCTGTCTCAATAGAACCATACACATATGGATATCATTGGAACCGGCTCCTTGACCACATTGTGATAGTTACAGTTATGCCCTGTGCCAATGCATTCTCTTATATATACGAGTCGACCATAGGTCGCCTCGCATATATAAGAGAATGCATTGGCCTAAAAAAAACTTTTTACCATTTTTTCTTACATTCTTTAACAATTTTATAATTTTTAATGTGTTAAGCCAATGCATTCTCTTATATATGCGAGGCGACCTATGGTCGACTCGCATATATAAGAGAATGCATTGGCACAGGGCCCTTCTGCTGGGTAAAGGGTTAACCCTCCAAGACTGCAAAGATAATTTTCCATTTCTCAGGCTCACATGCATGGTCCCGAAAAACCCTACAGTGCAATCTTTTTAACACTTTCATGACTGGAGCTTCCTGAAATTTTGCGAAAACCCCGTGCCAATGCATTCTATTATATATTAGAGAGATTACATTGGCCTAACAATATTTACCTTTACCTTGTAAGCCACGGAATAAAGGCTCTGTCTAATATAAAAATATGCGCGAAGCACAGAGGGGAAGAGGCCCCTCTAATGCTGAATAAAGGGGGCCTGTTTCAGCTAGTTATATACAGTAATGCCCTGAAATAATCGACTCCTTAACCACTGCAGAATTATGGGTAATTTTTCAGGATTTAGTCGGAAATATGGCTTGTTGCCATTCATCGGAAAGCTCTCACTGAGAGCTTTGCGATGAATGGCAACAAGCCATATTTCCGACGATATTTAGTCGGAAATATGGCTCGTTGCCATTCATCGGAAAGCTCTCACTTTGCGATGAATGGCAACAAGCCATATTTCCGACTAAATCCTGAAAAATTACCCATAATTCTACTGTGGTTAACCCTTTGAGTGCCAGGCCGATTTTTGTATCAACCCATATACCCTGTGCCAATGCATTCTCTTATATATGCAAGTCGACCATAGGTCGGCTCGCATATATAAGAGAATGCATTGGCCTAACAATTTTTTTATTTTTTTTTACAATTTTTTACAATTTTAATATATTTTATTATATTCTTTAACAGACTTATTGTGTAGGTTTAGGGCCGATTAGATCGGCCCCTGGCACTCAAAGGGTTAAGGAGTCGATTATTTAGGGCATTATTGTATATAAGGGAACTAAACTTATCAATGAGTATTTTGTAAATCTGTAATTTATTGAAGAAGGTAAATACAAGTAAAAATAGTAAATTGATGTAAATTCAGTAAACTTTCAGCTTAATTTTTCTTGCAGTTAGGTGACCACATTGAAACTGTTCAACTTTGAACCCGATATTCCACCTTAATTATATTAATGAATCAGATTTGCAATCTATTGAAGAAAATAACTATTGTATACACCCGTCAGTAAGCCCGGGGTGGGGGATGTGGGGGGGGGCTAGTGCACATTTTTGCTCAAAAAGTGGGTACTGGGTTTACTCATGAGGACCCCCCCCCCCCTGTGCAAAAGTTCAGTTAGCCTTCATGTGCCGACCTACCATCATATTTTATACCAATACCATGTTTTGTATTGAATAAAGATAATAATGTGTTTCATTTAAATTATTAAGAAGATAAAATCACATGATAATAACCAAAACAATGATAGACAGATACATTTGGGATCAATTTGAATAAGGTTGTAAATTTTTTGATTAGCTTGTAAACACAATAGTGTTGTATCTGGGACTAATGATGAGTTCACAAGTTAATTTAATATAAGGGTAAAACAACTGAATTCATGCGGTCAAAATCCTTCAACCTTACCTCGCTGAATCCTGACCTGACGCATCACAGCATATCCCATAATACGAGATATCTTATCATCGATGAGACCTCGTAAAAACACAGGCGGAGCTCCGTTATAATATTTCTGTGCTCTCAGTGATGGTACCAAGCTGTTCCGAGCCCACTCATAAAACTCCTGGGTGTTACGGACCTGTGTAAAAAAATATACTTGTAAAACTCCTGGGTGTTATTGACGCTGAATTGGTAATTTTTCACATGGCTATGCAGGGCTATCGGTGATCTCACAAACCCAAACCAGTGGTTCACAGTGGTTCTGCCAGAAAAACAATCACTGTATATCAAGCCTGAGTTTAGTGTGCCTATTTGCATAGTGAGGTCCCCAGAGGGTGAATTTAGTGACGCTATCATGCATAGCGGGCTAGCATCACTATATTCACCCTCTGGAGGTCTTTAAGTACTCACCATAGAGAACGACAGGCTGTCATTTATCATGAAGATATTATATATTCTAGAGGCAACCTTTTATCAGAGAAACGTACTCACTCATGCACTCACCATGACAGGTCGTTGTAATTGGAATTTTTCATGAAGAATTTATACATTCTTGTGTCTGACTATATATGTACTCACTGTGGAGAATAACAGGTCATCTGTGCTGGCATTTTTCACAAAGAATTTATACATGCTTGAGCAAGCCTTGAAATAGTGTGTCTGTCATTTGCAGAATGAGGTCCCCAGAGGGTGAATTTAGTGATGCTACCCCGCATAGCATCAACAAATTCACCCTCTGGGGACCTCATTCTGCTTACACCTCAGCAGAATGAGGTTCCCAGAGGGTGAATTTGGGGATGCTAGCCCGCTATAAGGGTAGCATCACTAAATTCACCCTCTGGGGACCTCATTCTGCAAATGACAGACACACTATTTGAAGGCTTGCTATGTACTCACTGTGGAGAATGACAGGTCATCACTGTTGGCATTTTTTATGTAGAATTTGTTTTCCAGGTTTTCTTTGAAGGGATAAGCGTACTCGCTGCGTCCACGATAGCTGATGATAATCAGAACCCAGAGGAAGAAGAAATAGAAGATGATCTCCCGGATTATTGCCCACATCTTCACTTCTTTCTCTCGTTTCATTCTATCCTGTTCAAGTTTCACTTTGTCCAAAGGAATGTACCCTGCTTTGTTCGGTTTTGTGTACGCTGTGAAAAACAATTTAAATCATAAGATTTCATCATAAGTTATTTCTGGCATTGCCCGATATAACAATTTTGTCCTCACAACAATGGGCTTACAACCTTATCTTTGATATGACTTTCGTTTTTCCTCACATTAATTCACACCAATCAGAATTCAGTAGCCGACCTATGGATCCAACATCATGCAAACACGGCGTACTAGAGCAATGTCATCCCCACACCAAAAACACCCCCAAACAATATGTGAGGAAACTGAAATTGTGCAATAAAAAAAGTATATGGAGAAATAATTAAAGAAAAATATTTCTTTTTTTGACAACACAATATAACTTTAAAGACAGTTTAACAATGATCATTATATTTCTTTATTACATGATTCTACCCTTATTCCATTCAATAAACCCATTCTATAAATTGTGATATTAAACGTTCGTTTAATAACAGGAAATAGTGCCAGGTGACCTTTGACTTCCGGTTTGTCGACCTGTTAACATTCTGTACGCTACGTCTCAAAATACTATGGCTGGACTGGGGACTCGTTGTAGATCATCTATTTATTGACAACTCATTGTAACTTTAAAGACTATGAGTATACTGTAACCAAAAATATGAATAAATTATAAAACAAACTTTAAAGACAGTTTGAACAATGATCATTATATTTCTTTTCAATTTCTACTGTCAGAGTAACTTTGAATGGGACAAGTCATGTGATGATGGGATAGGGAGAGGGTGGGGTATAAGATGTTAGATATGGCAGATCATGGAACCAAATGGAAACATTAAATTCTGACCATACAGTAAAAATTAGGCTAAAAAAAATTGGTTTTGATTCTCAGGCATAGCCGCATTGAAAATAAAAGGTCAGCAGACCACAGTGTCCCCCGACAACATGGCAAGTCGATGCCGCTTTGTTAGAGAAATTAAAAAAAAATGTTGAAATTTTCTCAGTCGAAAAGGGTTAATAACTCCATTTATTAGCTATATAGATGTTGCAAATCACCAACATGTTAGGAACAATATCCCAGAGTTTCAAATCTCTACATTTAAAACTGTAGGAGGAGTTGATTACACCATGAAGGTACCCAATCTCATCCAAAAGGCAAAAATGTTCCAAATTTTCTAAGTCGAAAACCCCCCCAAAAATATGGAAAAAAATGATATTTTTTATTAGCTATATAGATGTTGCATATCACCAACATGTTAGGAACAATATCCCAGAGTTTCAAATCTCTACATTTAAAACTGTAGGAGGAGTTGATTACACCATGAAGGTACCCAATCTCATCCAAAAGGCAAAAATGTTCCAAATTTTCTAAGTCGAAAACCCCCCCAAAAATATGGAAAAAATGATATTTTGGATTAGCTATATAGATGTTGCAAATCACCAATATGTTAGGAACAATATCCCAGAGTTTCAAATCTCTACGTTTAAAACTGTACGAGGAGTTGATTACACCATGAAGGTACCCAATCTCGGACGGACGGACGGACGGACGAGGGTCATTTCTATAGTCCTCCGACGGAAACGTCGGGGGACAAAAATGGCCCACATTGGAGCATTTTATTTTTATTTTTTATTTCACTGTAGTTGCAAACCAGTAACACGAAAATAGGAAACTGCCACACGGCAATTAGGTTTGTTTCAAATATTGAATAGGAGCTAAATACAACAGTGTTTGTGCGGATAATCTACAAAAGACCACAGGCAACAATAACTATCAGGTATATATTGTCACCACAGGCTGTCCAAACTCCCAAGTTTATTGGTAAAATATGTTGAAATATTTCGATAAAAAGCAGGAAGTTATACCCGTTATACGCGGGCCACAGTAAAAACACATCTATAAAGAGCATACTGGTGCAGAAATAGGTCCATAGTGAGCATATTTTTTTTTTTATTTATTCAATTAATTTTTTTTAATAAAACTGAGAGCTCTCCGATGAATGGCAACAAGCCATATTTCAGACTAAAACCTGAAAAGTTACATATAATTCTGCTGTGGTTAAGGAGTCAATTATTTAGGGCATTGCTGTATGAGTGCGATAATAACATACTTAATTCTAGAACTGAATGTGAGAATCCATTCAGGAGTTATTATAAGATTCTGAGGACCTCTTTGTGTTTATAAATGGAATGGGTTTAAAGGTACTTAATCCGATTAAGCACCCCTCAATTACTATTTATTTTGCTTCGGGGGGGGGGGGGGGGGGGGGGGGGGGGGGTAACTTAAATCTATTATTTTCACCAAATTAAATCTATTATTTTCACCACCTGGAATATCTAGTGGCCCAGTAAAAGTCGATGAGAAGACCAAATAGCGGATGAAGATGGATAACTAAAATCAAGTGGCTTTTTTGTGTCAGATATTTGACACACCTGCAATATTTCATTGTACAAAATGTTGATAACTAAAAGGTTTTGGGCAAAATCAGCAGGCCAATCAAATAAATTAAGAACAGAGACGCTAAACATGTACTCTATTATATCTGGGGATCCATATATAAATAAACAGTTATCACATTGTTTCTGGGGATCCATATATAAATTAACAGTTATCACATTGTTTCTGGGGATCCATATATAAATTAACAGTTATCACATTGTTTCTGGGGATCCATATAAATTAACAGTTATCACATTACATCTGGGGATCCATATATAAATAAACAGTTATCACATTACATCTGGGGATCCATATAAATTAACAGTTATCACATTACATCTGGGGATCCATATATAAATTAACAGTTATCACATTGTTTCTGGGGATCCATATATAAATTAACAGTTATCACATTGTTTCTGGGGATCCATATAAATTAACAGTTATCACATTACATCTGGGGATCCATATATAAATTAACAGTTATCACATTATTTCTGGGGATCCATATATAAATTAACAGTTATCACATTGTTTCTGGGGTTCCATATAAATAAACAGTTATCACATTACATCTGGGGATCCATATATAAATTAACAGTTATCACATTGTTTCTGGGGATCCATATATAAATTAACAGTTATCACATTGTTTCTGGGGATCCATATATAAATTAACAGTTATCACATTGTTTCTGGGGATCCATATATAAATAAACAGTTATCACATTGTTTCTGGGGATCCATATATAAATTAACAGTTATCACATTGTTTCTGGGGATCCATATATAAATAAACAGTTATCACATTGTTTCTGGGGATCCATATATAAATTAACAGTTATCACATTACATCTGGGGATCCATATAAATTAACAGTTATCACATTGTTTCTGGGGATCCATATATAAATAAACAGTTATCACATTGTTTCTGGGGATCCATATATAAATAAACAGTTATCACATTGTTTCTGGGGATCCATATATAAATTAACAGTTATCACATTGTTTCTGGGGATCCATATATAAATTAACAGTTATCACATTACATCTGGGGATCCATATAAATTAACAGTTATCACATTGTTTCTGGGGATCCATATATAAATAAACAGTTATCACATTGTTTCTGGGGATCCATATATAAATAAACAGTTATCACATTGTTTCTGGTGATCCATATATAAATTAACAGTTATCACATTGTTTCTGGGGATCCATATATAAATTAACAGTTATCACATTACATCTGGGGATCCATATATGAATAAACAGTTATCACATTGTTTCTGGGGATCCATATATAAATTAACAGTTATCACATTACATCTGGGGATCCATATAAATTAACAGTTATCACATTGTTTCTGGGGATCCATATAAATTAACAGTTATCACATTGTTTCTGGGGATCCATATATAAATTAACAGTTATCACATTGTTTCTGGGGATCCATATATAAATTAACAGTTATCACATTACATCTGGGGATCCATATATAAATAAACAGTTATCACATTACATCTGGGGATCCATATAAATTAACAGTTATCACATTGTTTCTGGGGATCCATATAAATTAACAGTTATCACATTGTTTCTGGGGATCCATATAAATTAACAGTTATCACATTGTTTCTGGGGATCCATATATAAATTAACAGTTATCACATTGTTTCTGGGGATCCATATATATTAACAGTTATCACATTGTTTTTGGGTTCCATATAAATTAACAGTTATCACATTGTTTGTGGTATTTCCTTGGGTTGACAAATCCTTACGTTATATCCACGGCACCAACCTGAATTATGTGGATCATGGAGATACTCCTCATCCGCTTCCAGTTCCACCTTTTCTTCATCTTCTTCGCCGCCCTCGTCTTCACCAGGGTTTTTGAAGATGAGAGATAGGACCACAGCGACCAGAATAACCTACAAAAAACATATTAGACTACAACTGCTGAAAACCAACAAAACAAAATATTAGATTAAAATGACTGAAAACCTACAAAACAAAATATTAGCCTAAAACGGCTGAAAACCTACAAAACAAAATATTAGATTAAAACGACTAAAAACCTACAAAACAAAATATTAGATTAAAACGGCTGAAAACCTACAATACAAAATAAAATAGTTAAAAAGGGCTAAAAACACATACAAAACAGAACAGAATAAATTAAGTTTAAAGGTACTCAACCCGTAAAGAGGGTCCCCATCTCAACAGATTCCAACAACAACAATCCGATCAGAGGGTCCTATATTACTATTTCTTTGGCTTTGGGGGTAAAAAATATATGATTCGAGTCGTGGAACCCATCAAACAAAGCTCAGAGTTATTAGATATTGATTTTTCAAATTTGTTATGTTCTCGAGATGAGTACCAATAACTGCCGTAATCTGCTCTGGATGTGTACTCCAAATCTATTCAAACAGACAAGGATGAATAACTCTAAAATCAAGTGGTAATTTTAACGCAATTTTGACTGAGTTCTGGGCCAGATAGTATTCCCGATAATGAAAAATAATAGATTTCTAAAATCGATATCTAACAAATCTGAGCTTTGATGGGTGACTTCCTCGACTCGAATCAAATATTTTTGACCCCCGAAGCCATTGAAATAGTAATTGAGAGGAGTTTTATCGGGTTGAGTACCTTTAAAGGGGTTACACTGTACACTAAATCAAATAGCGTGACAGGTACAGGGGTGGCTTACCATGCCAGCTTGGTTATCTCAGAGCGTGACAGGTACAGGGGTGGCTTACCATGCCAGCTAGGTTATCTCAGAGACAATCACTGACTGATTGTGGTTACTCATATAAGGATTAACTGTCATGTGGACTGTTGTTATGGAGATGTAACGGTGAGGTAAGTGTACATAACTTGTGTAAAACCCGAAGGGTTTTACATACAAGTTATGACCACTTACCTCACCGTTGCATCTCCATAAAAATAGTCCACATGACAGTTAATCCTTATATTTATATACATTTAGCGAAGAAGCCACTTTTGTAAATATATTTAAATCGAAAAGTGTATCGCGACAAGATCAGCCCAAAATATCCCATAGCACCCTTGCCAAAAGTTAATAGGAACAATTTCTCTTCATATTGAAACCCGATGATGTATTAAGTCAGTCCTGCGCGAGTCCAAATGCGCCCAAAACATTACGCCTTCATCTTTCCAAACATAATGACGTATCGATGGTGTTATTAGCTTGGTGTTATGATGCGTTGCGCATTCACCGAGAAATAACTGCACCTAGCCACGTGGGCGCCGACCAATCAGAATGCTGGATTTAGTGATGACAACACTTAGTGTGTAAATATAAACAAATGACTGTATGTATATACAGTAATGCCCCAAGTAATCAACCTCTTAACCACAGCAGAATTATGGGTAACTTTTCAGGATTTAGTCGGAAATATGGCTTGTTGCCATTCATCGGAATGCTCTCCCCTCTCTCTTCCGATGAATGGAAACAAGCCATATTTCTGACTAAATCCTGAAAAGTTACCCATAATTCTGCTGTGGTTAAGGGTCGATTACTTAGGGCATTACTGTAGTATTCATTAGTATGGGATTTTTGGATGTTAATTTATATTCATGGCTGTATTGCAATTTACCTTGACAGGCTGCGTTATGAAGACCGACATAACAAATGAAATCAGCATTGAAGAGAGCCATGCCTGGCATTTGTATTCGGAGAATGTGATTCCATAAGCAGTGACCAGCCCCGCTGACACCAATACCAGAATCGCCGTCAATATCCATGCGATAATAACGCACCACCATGGCAGATCAAACTTCTTCTTCTTCTTTTTGCTTTTCTTGGATTTGTTACAAACCTCCTCGGAATCTTTATCACTCAGTGATATTGTTGATACCCCAGTATTCTGCCTGTAGATGTATATATAGAATATATTTTTAGAATAACCAATGATGTCACCCCATTTTCTGGTATGTGTGATCCATAACTTATTAAATTGTACGCATGATTCATATATCCCCATATTAATCGGGATTCATGACCATAGTAACTGGTATTCAGGATTCGACTTAATAGCTGGTAATAAGTTGCTTTTTTATAGAATTAATCTCATATCTCTCATTGTGTTAAAAGTTTAAAGATAGTATATCTCCTCTGGGCCGCAATTACAACAACAACCATATCATTTTCATGAAACCCGATTTCAAGACTAAAAATACCTTAGGATAGCCCAACTTCTGAGCTTAGTGTGTCTGTCATTTGCAGAATGAGGTCCCCAGAGGGTGAAATTAGTGACGCTATCCCACATAGTGGGCTAGCATCACAAAATACACACTTTGGGGACCTCATTCTGCATGGCCTTATCTGCTATGGGAGACATAGACTCAGATTGAAGTTCCCAAATGGTGAATATTGTGATGTACACCCATTGGGAACCTTGATTATGCAATGTGTCATCTGCCAATTTGGGAATATATAGAGAAGCTAAAGTAAAAAAGAAATAGAATCTATGTGAATAAGTTTCTATAGAAATTTGATAATAAAGTAAATTTCCAGAAAAGATGAGACCTAAGCAGAATGAAGTCCCCAGAGGGTGAATTTTGTGATGCTATATAGCCTGCTATGCAGGATAGCGTCACTAAATTCATTCATTCTGCAAATGACAGGCACACTAAACTTGGGCTTGGCTGTGGGAACAAATATCAAACATTAAGCCTTGAAATAGTGTCTGTCATTGTCACTTACCAATATACGAGCGGCTGCGGCGCATAGATACTATGGAAGGCGGGATGGGGTGGTGGGTGGGTACTTACCAATATACGAGCTATGCGGTGCAGATACTATGGAAGGCGGGATGGGGTGGTGGGTGGGTACTTACCAATATACGAGCGGCTGCGGCACATAGATACTATAGGAGGCGGGATGGGGTGGTGGGTGGGTACTTACCAATATACGAGCTATGCGCCTGTGGCGCATAGATACTATGGGAGGCGGGGATGGGGTGGTTGGTTTTTACTTACCAATATACGAGCGCCTGCGGCGCATAGAAACTATGGGAGGCGGGGTACTTACCAATATACGAGCGTCTGTGGCGCATAGATACTATGGGTGGCGGGATGTGGTGGTGGGTGGGTACTTACCAATATACGAGCGCCTGCGGTGCATAGATACTATGGGAGGTGGGACGTGGTGGTGGGTGGGTACTTAATTACCAATATACGAGCGCCTGCGGTGCAGATACTATGGGAGGCAGGATGGGGTGGTGGGTGGGTACTTACCAATATACGAGCGCCTGCGGCGCATAGATACTATGGGAGGCGGGATGTGGTGGTGGGTGGGTACTTACCAATATACGAGCGCCTGCGGCGCATAGATACTATGGGAGGCGGGATGAGGTGAATTAGCGGGCTAGCATCACCAAATTCCCCCTGTAGGGACCTCATTCTGCAAATGACAGACACACTATTTCCAATATTAATGTTCTATCATTTTTTCCAGTGCTTAAAGGCTCACTTAATTTTCGAGTCACCGATTATTTTTTATAGTGCCTTGATATACAGCCTGCAAATGACACGCACACTAAACTCAAGTCTTGGGACCTCATTCTGAAAATGTTAGACACACTAAATCCAGACTTAAGACTGACAGTCGCGGTTGTTAGCACATTATGACACGGTCGGTTAGAATACTCTGCCAATACACAAAATTGCTCAGTTAATAAGTCAATTTGATTCAAACTTTACGAAAAATTTAAAATATATCGTCGACCATGATAATTGTTTCAGCCTAGCTCATACAATAAGAAGCCCTATATCTATATAATGATTCGCTGGCAAGGAGTACCCTGTTCATACCTGTATAGTGAGTTGCTGATCATTCGATGCTGGAACGGAATACTCATTTCACTGTTGATATAACACCCACATACCTGTATAGTGTGTCGCTGATATCAAGACGCTGGAACGGAGTACCAGGTTTACTATTAACATCAGCGTTGACGTCAGTGATCGATCGAGCAGTATTCAGAGATGCTTCTGGTCTGTTTTTTTTTCGGTTCTCGCTCTCCCTCATTGCCACAACGTATCGGTTTTCTCGCTTCTTCCAAGGCCTCGAGCTTCGGAATAGGAAGATGACTAAGAAGTTGATGGGGAACACGATCAAATTGGTGATGAAACCAATGTAGAGCTGAAAAAGAGAACGAAACACTGAGTCAGCTCAAGTCTGAGTTTAGTGTGCAGTCATTTGCAGAATGAGGTCCCCAGAGGGTGAATTTAGTGATGCTATTCCGCATAGTGGGCTAGCATCACTAAATTCACCCTCTGGAGACCTCATTCTGCTTAGGCCTCAACTTCTCTGAAAGGTTTCTTTATTATCAAATTTAGAAACTTCTTCACATAGATTCTATTTCTTTTTTAGTTTAGTTTATCTATATCCCCAACTGGCAGACGACACATTGCATAATCGGGGGTTCCCAATGGGTGTACATCACAATATTCATAATTTGGGAAATTCAATCTGAGTCTTTGTCTCCCATAGCAGATGACGCCATGCAGAATGAGGTCCACAAAGGGATGAATATGGGATATCTTAACTATATTCTCCCTCTGGGACCTCATTCTGCAAATGATAGGCACACTAAACTCAGACTTTATTCAGCTATAAATTTGAACAGTTCATGTCTGAACCTAGTCTAATTAACCCTTCCATGACCAGATCTTTTTTGAATGCCCTATGCAGAATGAGGTCCCCAGAGGGTGAATTTATGCTAGTCGGGATAGGATCACTAAATTCACTCTCTGGGGACCTCATTCTGAAAATGACAGGCATACAAAACGCAGACTTGGCAGTTGGATATTTAAAGTTAGCCATCCCTTGGAACGGAGATCATTTAACCACGTCCCTGCTCACAAGGCATGTCCACCGGCTTTCGCGAGGTTCTCACTATTCGCTTTAAATGACATGTTCATCAACGATCACCCATAAGTATTTCAAACTGGGGACTATGTCAATAGATTGGCTTATACAAACTGAACACAGACACTAGCTCCCGAGTACTTTTGTGGTTTCCAAAAATGGATAAATGTCATCTTTTAGTTCAAGGATAGCATCCTTTAGATTTGTACAGTAATGCTCTAAATAATCGACCCCTTAACCACAGCAGAATTATGGGTAACTTTTCAGGATTTAGTCGGAAATATGGCTTATTGCCATTCATCGGAAAGCTCTCGGTTAAGGGCTCGATTACTTAGGGCATTACTGTAAATACTGGTCTTAGATCACAACCTTTGGGTCAATATTTGCTTATGTTTACATGTTTTAGGATTGAATGTAAAGTGTTTTAGAGTATTGTATACAATGGATTTTACACTTTTAATTTAATTATTATAAGGCCAAAAAAAATTAATTAATTGATTCTCAGGCACCGCCGCTCTCATAAAATAGGGGCCGCCTAACTCTTTTTATTTTAAATCCAAACAACCAACGATCAAATAATTCAAATCGCAGCCGATTCGCGTTCAAGTGGCGAATTCGTGGCGAGTTCTCCGTTTGCGGAAGTGCCGGAATTCGCTATTTCCGGTTTACGCTTTTAGCACGTGGTAATGTAATAATTACGACAGGAATACCACTTCAAAACGAACTACGGCGAGTTATGGCAGTGCGCTGCTGGGGAGATGATAGGCCTCGGTATTTACGCAAAAAACATGATTAAATAAAGCGAACTAATGTCATTCATTAAAGCAGGTTGCATTATTTACAGTTATTTATAAGTTCACAAACAAACGAGTCGTGCCGTTTCTTCACCGGCAAATTCCGTGATTTGTGAGGGTGTATGTTCGACAGAACTTTAAATGCTCTGACCAAATAGAAATTCCATATTTCAGCTGTAAATCCTTCCCAGACATCTGCATAAAATGTGGTGGAATGGAAGATTTGGACAAGGTTGATGGTTGCCATCCACAGTGTAAGACGTGTCTTGAAAAAATTCAGACAGTGCTCTCTCGTAAGCGCAACCAGAGGCGGACTGGGCCAAAAAACCGGCCCGGGAAATGAATATAATACCGACCCATCTGCCAAAGGCAGTTGCCGAGGTGCAGAGCGCCGAGTGGGGGTCTCTGTTCGGGGGTGTCCACCTTGGGAAATTCCAACTGCACCCCCCCCCCCCGAATCAGAATCAGACCATGTTTCTGCATAATTCCATTTGCACCCCCCCTTGCACCTCAATGCTCTGGCCTAATATCCTATATATTCCTAAACCAAAATCATGGTTCTATATATTCCCGGTATGAGACCATTAAGATATTTTTACCTGAAAAATTGCATAAATTGTAACATCTGGCGGTCTAACTCCAGACAAATGCACACGGCTACGGACAAGAGACCAGGACACACCGGGCTGTCCATGGTTGTTCGGCCCGAGTTGAGAAATTGTTGAAAACTATACAAGAAAATCGCTAATCCTAGCATCTAGACTGGCCTCAACTGAAGCGTTCCTATTGTGTTGGAAATTTCAATTGGGGGAGGATCCGGGAGGGGTGCGTGAGAATTATTTTTGGGATTTACAGCTGGGAGTTACCGTTAAAATCTCGAGATTAACTGGGTCTTTACATGGTGTTATATGATGCTGACAAGTTCATTTAATGACAAAATTACGATTAGCCAATTAGGCTGGTTAAACAACACATGTGGCGGCCCACGTCAGGCCTCCGGCCCATCAGGAATTTTCCCGGTCTCCCGATCGGCCAGTCCGCCTCTGAGCGCAACAGGAGAAGTTGAAAGCTAAACGAAACAACTTAACAAGGCAAAATGAGCATGTCTGCAATTTCCCCAAGACGCATTTAAACAGTGTGAATGGCAAACATCAGTTTAATACCTCACTATATTTAATATAATCATTCCATTTTCCGTCCTTTCATTTTCTTAGCTTTAAGAGGAACAACCTCGATGTTATTTTAGAAGTAGGATACTTCAATGCATATATTTTATTTTATACGCTTTTCCAGTTTTATTTCACTACTAGTCTTTTGTTTTGTTTTGTTTATTGGTTCGCAATTTCAATTATAATGATTCCACAATTAATTGAGCCTTCTGGTCTTGATTTCGGGAATCCAAGATGTATGTCTGAACTGGCCGCTGGAAATAAAAAATAAAAATAAAAACCGCCCTCCCTCATTCATTTGAAAAAAAAATTGCCTGAGAATCAATTCATTAATTTTGTTTGGCCTAATTATTATTATTTATTTTATTAAATTCACTCCTTGAACAATCGAACCAACATATTTATCCAGTTGCTTTTTTAATAAATAATGTGATACAAGTAGTTCACAAATGTACATATGTAATTTATGTAATATGTAAATAATAATTGTGTAAATAACGATATGTAAATAATAATTATTTCATCACCTGTTGTGGTGACATTGTGAATGGCCCTAACTGCCATCCACTCTTCCCATCCTCTACACTTCCTGTGCCGTAGAACATCGCGTTTCCCAACATCGTCATGAAGAGTAGTAAGAGACAGCAGGCCACACGCTGTTTCCTGGTGAATCGACTCGCTGGCGGACGCGCGACGACCGAGAACCAGAGATGTCCATCAGTTAGATTCTCCTTTGCTTTCTTAGCGAACAGGTATTTGAAGTCAGTGAGTTGCTCCTTCCCACAAACCGGCAGCACTCGGTTGATCTGAAGAAAGATTACAGTCAGGACTCGAAATATTGTTTTATGGTTTATGCGATTATGGCAAAGGGGATGTCAAGGCCTAGTAACTACTTACTGGGTGGACAGCACCACACCGACCCGCCGGACTAGCAGGAAAATACTAGTATGAAGGATCGACTGGTAACCGAGAGTGACCCCTCGGCTATCTACAGGTCAACAAAGGATATAGGATAGTATAACGGTCGATCATTCTGTCGTCATATATGAAAATTTTCACGTGATATGTGTATAAAACAAATGTATGCATACCATGACGGAAAAGGAACATAGCACCAAGATTTATTAGGGATATGGGAATATATTATTGTTATGCTGCCCAAATTGTAGTACAGGTATATGTTACCCCGTACACCGTGATATGAAATTTACGAGGCATGATTCGGGAAGTGATTTAGTCAACGCTCTTCATTTTGCATCAAGCTATGGTATTGTGTTATTAGTAGCTGTGTAGCTTAAAAATTATAATTACAGTCAGGACTCGAAATATTGCAGAATGAGGTCCCCAGAGAGTGAATTTAGTGATGCTACCCTGTACAGTGGGCTAGCATCACTAAATTCTTCCTCCGGGGACCTCATTTTGCATGGCCTCATTTGCTATGGGAGTCCTAGACACAGAATTAAGTTCCCAGATGGAGAAGATGGCAATGTGCACCCCAATATGCACTTCAATTTTGCACTCTCTCGTCTGCCAATTTGAGGATATAGAAAAACTAAACTAAAATAGAAAAAGAATCTATGTGAAGAATGGCGCTCGATCGTCAAATGTTTTTGCCTGAAAAGTAGCAAAAGAATTATTGGCAGCCATATTTTTTTTTGTGAATTTCTATTTAGAAGTCACCTCGAAGTTGCATTTGAAGTTTGGTGACGATGGACGAAAATGTGTGCTAAAGGATTTAGTCATGCATACAAAGAGTATAATCCAAAATGGCTGCCATGTTTTTTAACAGAAGTCGGAAAAAAATTATAAGCACACATCTAGAGATCACACCGAGGATCCATATGAAGTTCGGTGATGATCGGATGAGTGATATGCTCTGTAAGGTTTGCTAAAGGATTTAGTGCTGCAAAGGGTAAAATCCAAGATAAAAAGGGTAAAAGCCATGTTTTCAAATTCGATAGCACCATCTAGAGGTTATCCTAGACTAATATGCAGAATACCATTGAAATCAGTCAAAGTTTATTTTGAGTTATGCACTAATGGTTGCGAACGACAAAAATGGCTAAAAAATAGACAAATTAAGTCAAACAAACCATAACTCTCGTATAAAAGATTGGACAAACCTGATTTTCGAACTCGTTCCAGATATTCCCATAAACCAAATATGAAATAAATCGGTTGATGTTTGTTTGAGTTATCGCCCGTGCCCAGCCCGGACGCCTACCGACCTCGCCAAAGCATAAGTCAAGTTTTTGAAAAAACTTGACTAAAAAGAAACTTTCTAATAAAACTTCTTAATTTGATAATAAAGATACTTTCCAGAGAATCAAAGATGAGTCTCAACCAGTGTGTGGGGCAGCATCACTAAATTCACCCTCTGGGAACCTCATTATGTGTGGGGCAGCATTACTAAATTAACCCTCTGGGAACCTCATTCTGCAAATGTCCGGCACCATATGTTAAGGCCTGATTAACCCTTTACCCAACAGAACGGCCCTGTGCCAATGCATTCTCTTATATATGCGAGTCGACCATAGGTCGCCTCGCATATATAAGAGAATGCATTGGCTTAACACATTAAAAATTATAAAATTGTTAAAGAATGTAAGAAAAAATGGTAAAAAGTGTTAAAAAAGATTTATTTTAGGCCAATGCATTCTCTTATATATGCGAGGCGACCTATGGTCGACTCGCATATATAAGAGAATGCATTGGCACAGGGCATAACTGTAACTATCACAATGTGGTCAAGGCGCCGGTTCCAATGATATCCATATTTGTATGGTTCTATTGAGACAGACCGAAGATATTTTAGGCTGTTGAAGCTTTATTTGGCCGGTTTTGGCCGTTTTGTTGGGTAAAGGGTTAATATGATGTGTTGTGTTCAGGGAATACAGAATAAATTAACAAGAGCACGCCGTCGGGGCGTAGCATAATATGCCCGTTTCTGGAATAGAGTGGGGCATGTAGACAGAACCAATATTTGAACTTGATCCCTATACCATATTTGGTTCAGTTCACTCGATTCAATCTAAAGTTATCATCAGGTAAACTAATATACAAAATTTGGTTCAGTTCACTCGATTCAAAATAAAGTTATCATCAGGAAACCGCAAATCAGGTAAAATCTAAGTCGAAAAAGGGGCATAACTCAGTCAAAATCATGCGGACAAAACCCATATTTGAACTTGATCTGTATTTTGGGGTGGTAAACTAACATACCAAACTTGATTCAGTTCACTCAATTCAACCTAAAGTTATCATCCGGAAACCAAAAGCGGACGACGGACAACCCATTTACATAATACAACCGTTTTTTCAAACAGGCGTATAAAGATGGTTTATCTCTTACTAACATGTTTTATATAATATTAAAGATGATCTATCATTCCTGACACGTTTTATATAATATTAAAGATGATCTATCATTCCTGACATGTTTTATATAATATTAAAGATGATCTATCATTCCTGACATGTTTTATATAATATTATAGATGATCTATCATTCCTAACACGTTTTATATAATATTAAAGATGAACTATCATTCCTAACACGTTTTATATAATATTAT
This sequence comes from Siphonodentalium dalli, assembly GCA_032622095.1. Classification (NCBI taxonomy): domain Eukaryota; kingdom Metazoa; phylum Mollusca; class Scaphopoda; order Gadilida; family Siphonodentaliidae; genus Siphonodentalium; species Siphonodentalium dalli. Next base: position 245,015,321 of record CP136065.1, read on the forward strand.
AGATGAACTATCATTCCTAACACATTTTATATAATATTATAGATGAACTATCATTCCTAACACGTTATATATAATATTATAGATGAACTATCATTCCTAACACGTTTTATATAATATTATAGATGAACTATCATTCCTATCAGGAATATATATAATATTATAGATGAACTATCATTCCTAACAAGTTTTATATAATATTATAGATGAACTATCATTCCTAACACGTTTTATATAATATTATAGATGATCTATCATTCCTAACACATTTTATATAATATTAAAGATGAACTATCATTCCTAACAAGTTTTATATAATTTTAAAGATGATCTATCATTCCTAACACGTTTTATATAATATTATAGATGAACTATCATTCCTAACACGTTTTATATAATATTATAGATGAACTATCATTCCTAACACGTTTTATATAATATTATAGATGAACTATCATTCCTAACACGTTTTATATAATATTATAGATGAACTATCATTCCTAACACGTTTAATATAAAATATTATAGATGAACTATCATTCCTATCAGGAATATATATAATATTATAGATGAACTATCATTCCTAACACGTTATATATAATATTATAGATGAACTATCATTCCTAACACGTTTTATATAATATTATAGATGAACTATCATTCCTAACACGTTTTATATAATATTATAGATGAACTATCATTCCTAACACGTTTTATATAATATTAAAGATGATCTATCATTCCTATCAGGAATATATATAATATTATAGATGAACTATCATTCCTAACACGTTTTATATAATATTATAGATGATCTATCATTCCTAACACGTTTTATATAATATTATAGATGAACTATCATTCCTAACACGTTATATATAATATTATAGATGAACTATCATTCCTAACACGTTTTATATAATATTATAGATGAACTATCATTCCTAACACGTTTTATATAATATTAAAGATGAACTATCATTCCTAACACGTTTTATATAATATTATAGATGAACTATCATTCCTAACACGTTTTATATAATATTATAGATGAACTATCATTCCTAACACGTTTTATATAATATTATAGATGAACTATCATTCCTAACACGTTTTATATAATATTATAGATGACCTATCATTCCTGACACGTTTTATATAATATTAAAGATGATCTATCATTCCCAACACGTTTTATATAATATTAAAGATGAACTATCATTCCTAACACGTTTTATATAATATTATAGATGAACTATCATTCCTATTAGGAATATATATAATATTATAGATGAACTATCATTCCTAACACGTTTTATATAATATTAAAGATGATCTATCATTCCTAACATGTTTTATATAATATTATAGATGAACTATCATTCCTAACACGTTTTATATAATATTATGGATGAACTATCATTCCAACACGTTTTATATAATATTATATTTACACACTAAGTGTTGTCATCACTAAATCCAGCATTCTGATTGGTCGGCGCCCACGTGGCTAGTTGCAGTTATTTCTCGGTGAATGCGTAACGCGTCATAACACCAAGCTAATAACACCATCGATACGTCATTAGGTTTGGAAAGACGAACGCGTAATGTTTTGGGCGCATTTGGACTCGCGCAGGATTGACTTAATACATCATCGGGTTTGAACATGAAGAGAAATTGTTCCTATTAACTTTTGCCAAGGGTGCTATTGGGTATTTTGGGCTGATCTTGTCACGATACACTTTTCGATTTAAATATATTTACAAAAGTGGCTTTTTCGCTAAATGTATATAAATATAAGGATTAACTGTCATGTGGACTATTTTTATGGAGATGTAACAGTGAGGTAAGTGGACATAAATTGTATGTAAAACCCTTCGGGTTTTACACAAGTTATGTCCACTTACCTCACCGTTACATCTCCATAAAAACAGTCCACATGACAGTTAATCCTTATATAGATGAACTATCATTCCTATCAGGAATATATATAATATTATAGATGAACTATCATTCCTAACACGTTTTATATAATATTATAGATGAACTATCATTCCTATTAGGAATATATATAATATTATAGATGAACTATCATTCCTGACACGTTTTATATAATATTATAGATGAACTATCATTCCTAACACGTTTTATATAATATTATAGATGAACTATCATTCCTAACACGTTTTATATAATATTATAGATGAACTATCATTCCTATCAGGAATATATATAATATTATAAATGAGCTATCATTCCTAACACGTTTTATATAATATTAAAGATGATCTATCATTCCTAACACGTTTTATATAATATTATAGATGAACTATCATTCCTAACACGTTTTATATAATATTATAGATGAACTATCATTCCTAACACGTTTTATATAATATTATAGATGAACTATCATTCCTAACACGTTTTATATAATATTATAGATGAACTATCATTCCTAACACGTTTTATATAATATTATAGATGAACTATCATTCCTAACACGTTTTATATAATATTATAGATGAACTATCATTCCTAACACGTTTTATATAATATTAAAGATGAACTATCATTCCTAACACGTTTTATATAATTTTAAAGATGATCTATCATTCCTAACAGGTTTTATATAATATTATAGATGAACTATCATTCCTATCAGGAATATATATAATATTATAGATGAACTATCATTCCTAACACGTTTTATATAATTTTAAAGATGATCTATCATTCCTAACACGTTTTATATAATATTATAGATGAACTATCATTCCTATCAGGAATATATATAATATTATAGATGATCTATCATTCCTGACACGTTTTATATAATATTAAAGATGATCTATCATTCCTGACACGTTTTATATAATATTATAGATGATCTATCATTCCTGACACGTTTTATATAATATTAAAGATGATCTATCATTCCTGACACGTTTTATATAATATTAAAGATGATCTATCATTCCTAACACGTTTTATATAATATTAAAGATGAACTATCATTCCTAACACGTTTTATATAATATTAAAGATGATCTATCATTCCCAACACGTTTTATATAATATTATAGATGAACTATCATTCCTAACACGTTTTATATAATATTATAAATGAACTATCATTCCTAACACGTTTTATATAATATTAAAGATGAACTATCATTCTTATCAGGAATATATATAATATTATAGATGATCTATCATTCCTGACACGTTTTATATAATATTAAAGATGAACTATCATTCCTAACACGTTTTATATAATATTATAGATGAACTATCATTCCTAACACGTTTTATATAATATTATAGATGAACTATCATTCCTATCAGGAATATATATAATATTATAGATGATCTATCATTCCTAACACGTTATATATAATATTATAGATGAACTATCATTCCTAACACGTTTTATATAATATTATAGATGAACTATCATTCCTAACACGTTTTATATAATATTATAGATGAACTATCATTCCTAACACGTTTTATATAATATTATAGATGATCTATCATTCCTAACACGTTTTATATAATATTATAGATGAACTATCATTCCTAACACGTTTTATATAATATTATAGATGAACTATCATTCCTAACACGTTTTATATAATATTATAGATGATCTATCATTCCTAACACGTTTTATATAATATTATAGATGAACTATCATTCCTAACACGTTTTATATAATATTATAGATGAACTATCATTCCTAACACGTTTTATATAATATTATAGATGATCTATCATTCCTAACACGTTTTATATAATATTATAGATGAACTATCATTCCTAACACGTTTTATATAATATTATAGATGAACTATCATTCCTAACACGTTTTATATAATATTATAGATGATCTATCATTCCTAACACGTTTTATATAATATTATAGATGAACTATCATTCCTATCAGGAATATATATAATATTATAGATGATCTATCATTCCTAACACGTTTTATATAATATTAAAGATGATCTATCATTCCTAACACGTTTTATATAATATTATAGATGAACTATCATTCCTAACATGTTTTATATAATATTAAAGATGATCTATCATTCCTGACACGTTTTATATAATATTATAGATGATCTATCATTCCTAACACGTTATATATAATATTATAGATGATCTATCATTCCTAACACGTTTTATATAATATTATAGATGAACTATCATTCCTGACACGTTTTATATAATATTATAGATGAACTATCATTCCTATCAGGAATATATATAATATTATAGATGAACTATCATTCCTAACACGTTTTATATAATATTAAATATGAACTATCATTCCTATCAGGAATATATATAATATTATAGATGAACTATCATTCCTAACACGTTTTATATGATATTATAGATGAACTATCATTCCTATCAGGAATATATATAATATTATAGATGATCTATCATTCCTAACACGTTTTATATAATATTATAGATGAACTATCATTCCTATCAGGAATATATATAATATTATAGATGATCTATCATTCCTAACACGTTTTATATAATATTAAAGATGATCTATCATTCCTAACACGTTTTATATAATATTATAGATGAACTATCATTCCTAACATGTTTTATATAATATTAAAGATGATCTATCATTCCTGACACGTTTTATATAATATTATAGATGATCTATCATTCCTAACACGTTATATATAATATTATAGATGATCTATCATTCCTAACACGTTTTATATAATATTATAGATGAACTATCATTCCTGACACGTTTTATATAATATTATAGATGAACTATCATTCCTATCAGGAATATATATAATATTATAGATGAACTATCATTCCTAACACGTTTTATATAATATTAAATATGAACTATCATTCCTATCAGGAATATATATAATATTATAGATGAACTATCATTCCTAACACGTTTTATATAATATTATAGATGAACTATCATTCCTATCAGGAATATATATAATATTATAGATGAACTATCATTCCTATCAGGAATATATATAATATTATAGATGATCTATCATTCCTAACACGTTTTATATAATATTAAAGATGATCTATCATTCCTAACACGTTTTATATAATATTATAGATGAACTATCATTCCTAACATGTTTTATATAATATTAAAGATGATCTATCATTCCTGACACGTTTTATATAATATTATAGATGATCTATCATTCCTAACACGTTATATATAATAGTATAGATGAACTATCATTCCTAACACGTTTTATATAATATTAAAGATGATCTATCATTCCTAACACGTTTTATATAATATTATAGATGAACTATCATTCCTAACACGTTTTATATAATATTATAGATGAACTATCATTCCTATCAGGAATATATATAATATTATAGATGAACTATCATTCCTAACACGTTTTATATAATATTATAGATGAACTATCATTCCTAACACGTTTTATATAATATTATAGATGAACTATCATTCCTAACACGTTTTATATAATATTATAGATGAACTATCATTCCTAACACGTTTTATATAATATTATAGATGATCTATCATTCCTAACACGTTTTATATAATATTATAGATGAACTATCATTCCTAACACGTTTTATATAATATTATAGATGAACTATCATTCCTAACACGTTTTATATAATATTATAGATGATCTATCATTCCTAACACGTTTTATATAATATTATAGATGAACTATCATTCCTAACACGTTTTATATAATATTATAGATGAACTATCATTCCTAACACGTTTTATATAATATTATAGATGATCTATCATTCCTAACACGTTTTATATAATATTATAGATGAACTATCATTCCTAACACGTTTTATATAATATTATAGATGAACTATCATTCCTAACACGTTTTATATAATATTATAGATGATCTATCATTCCTAACACGTTTTATATAATATTATAGATGAACTATCATTCCTATCAGGAATATATATAATATTATAGATGATCTATCATTCCTAACACGTTTTATATAATATTAAAGATGATCTATCATTCCTAACACGTTTTATATAATATTATAGATGAACTATCATTCCTAACATGTTTTATATAATATTAAAGATGATCTATCATTCCTGACACGTTTTATATAATATTATAGATGATCTATCATTCCTAACACGTTATATATAATATTATAGATGATCTATCATTCCTAACACGTTTTATATAATATTATAGATGAACTATCATTCCTGACACGTTTTATATAATATTATAGATGAACTATCATTCCTATCAGGAATATATATAATATTATAGATGAACTATCATTCCTAACACGTTTTATATAATATTAAATATGAACTATCATTCCTATCAGGAATATATATAATATTATAGATGAACTATCATTCCTAACACGTTTTATATGATATTATAGATGAACTATCATTCCTATCAGGAATATATATAATATTATAGATGATCTATCATTCCTAACACGTTTTATATAATATTATAGATGAACTATCATTCCTATCAGGAATATATATAATATTATAGATGATCTATCATTCCTAACACGTTTTATATAATATTAAAGATGATCTATCATTCCTAACACGTTTTATATAATATTATAGATGAACTATCATTCCTAACATGTTTTATATAATATTAAAGATGATCTATCATTCCTGACACGTTTTATATAATATTATAGATGATCTATCATTCCTAACACGTTATATATAATATTATAGATGATCTATCATTCCTAACACGTTTTATATAATATTATAGATGAACTATCATTCCTGACACGTTTTATATAATATTATAGATGAACTATCATTCCTATCAGGAATATATATAATATTATAGATGAACTATCATTCCTAACACGTTTTATATAATATTAAATATGAACTATCATTCCTATCAGGAATATATATAATATTATAGATGAACTATCATTCCTAACACGTTTTATATAATATTATAGATGAACTATCATTCCTATCAGGAATATATATAATATTATAGATGAACTATCATTCCTATCAGGAATATATATAATATTATAGATGATCTATCATTCCTAACACGTTTTATATAATATTAAAGATGATCTATCATTCCTAACACGTTTTATATAATATTATAGATGAACTATCATTCCTAACATGTTTTATATAATATTAAAGATGATCTATCATTCCTGACACGTTTTATATAATATTATAGATGATCTATCATTCCTAACACGTTATATATAATAGTATAGATGAACTATCATTCCTAACACGTTTTATATAATATTAAAGATGATCTATCATTCCTAACACGTTTTATATAATATTATAGATGAACTATCATTCCTAACACGTTTTATATAATATTATAGATGAACTATCATTCCTATCAGGAATATATATAATATTATAGATGAACTATCATTCCTAACACGTTTTATATAATATTATAGATGAACTATCATTCCTAACACGTTTTATATAATATTATAGATGAACTATCATTCCTAACACGTTTTATATAATATTATAGATGAACTATCATTCCTATCAGGAATATATATAATATTATAGATGAACTATCATTCCTAACACGTTTTATATAATATTATAGATGAACTATCATTCCTATCAGGAATATATATAATATTATAGATGATCTATCATTCCTAACACGTTTTATATAATATTAAAGATGATCTATCATTCCTAACACGTTTTATATAATATTATAGATGAACTATCATTCCTAACATGTTTTATATAATATTAAAGATGATCTATCATTCCTGACACGTTTTATATAATATTATAGATGATCTATCATTCCTAACACGTTATATATAATATTATAGATGAACTATCATTCCTAACACGTTTTATATAATATTATAGATGATCTATCATTCCTAACACGTTTTATATAATATTATAGATGAACTATCATTCCTAACACGTTTTATATAATATTAAAGATGATCTATCATTCCTAACACGTTTTATATAATATTATAGATGAACTATCATTCCTATCAGGAATATATATAATATTATAGATGAACTATCATTCCTAACACGTTTTATATAATATTAAAGATGATCTATCATTCCTAACACGTTTTATATAATATTATAGATGAACTATCATTCCTATCAGGAATATACATAATATTATAGATGAACTATCATTCCTGACACGTTTTATATAATATTAAAGATGATCTATCATTCCTAACACGTTTTATATAATTTTAAAGATGATCTATCATTCCTAACACGTTTTATATAATATTATAGATGAACTATCATTCCTATCAGGAATATATATAATATTATAGATGAACTATCATTCCTAACACGTTTTATATAATATTATAGATGAACTATCATTCCTAACACGTTTTATATAATATTATAGATGAACTATCATTCCTATCTGGAATATATATAATATTATAGATGAACTATCATTCCTGACACGTTTTATATAATATTAAAGATGATCTATCATTCCTAACACGTTTTATATAATATTATAGATGAACTATCATTCCTAACACGTTTTATATAATATTAAAGATGATCTATCATTCCGGACACGTTTTATATAATATTATAGATGAACTATCATTCCTGACACGTTTTATATAATATTAAAGATGATCTATCATTCCTAACACGTTTTATATAATATTATAGATGAACTATCATTCCTAACACGTTTTATATAATATTATAGATGAACTATCATTCCTAACACGTTTTATATAATATTATAGATGAACTATCATTCCTAACACGTTTTATATAATATTATAGATGATCTATCATTCCTAACACGTTTTATATAATATTATAGATGAACTATCATTCCTAACACGTTTTATATAATATTATAGATGAACTATCATTCCTAACACGTTTTATATAATATTATAGATGATCTATCATTCCTAACACGTTTTATATAATATTATAGATGAACTATCATTCCTATCAGGAATATATATAATATTATAGATGATCTATCATTCCTAACACGTTTTATATAATATTAAAGATGATCTATCATTCCTAACACGTTTTATATAATATTATAGATGAACTATCATTCCTAACATGTTTTATATAATATTAAAGATGATCTATCATTCCTGACACGTTTTATATTATATTATAGATGATCTATCATTCCTAACACGTTATATATAATATTATAGATGATCTATCATTCCTAACACGTTTTATATAATATTATAGATGAACTATCATTCCTGACACGTTTTATATAATATTATAGATGAACTATCATTCCTATCAGGAATATATATAATATTATAGATGAACTATCATTCCTAACACGTTTTATATAATATTAAATATGAACTATCATTCCTATCAGGAATATATATAATATTATAGATGAACTATCATTCCTAACACGTTTTATATGATATTATAGATGAACTATCATTCCTATCAGGAATATATATAATATTATAGATGATCTATCATTCCTAACACGTTTTATATAATATTATAGATGAACTATCATTCCTATCAGGAATATATATAATATTATAGATGATCTATCATTCCTAACACGTTTTATATAATATTAAAGATGATCTATCATTCCTAACACGTTTTATATAATATTATAGATGAACTATCATTCCTAACATGTTTTATATAATATTAAAGATGATCTATCATTCCTGACACGTTTTATATAATATTATAGATGATCTATCATTCCTAACACGTTATATATAATATTATAGATGATCTATCATTCCTAACACGTTTTATATAATATTATAGATGAACTATCATTCCTGACACGTTTTATATAATATTATAGATGAACTATCATTCCTATCAGGAATATATATAATATTATAGATGAACTATCATTCCTAACACGTTTTATATAATATTAAATATGAACTATCATTCCTATCAGGAATATATATAATATTATAGATGAACTATCATTCCTAACACGTTTTATATAATATTATAGATGAACTATCATTCCTATCAGGAATATATATAATATTATAGATGAACTATCATTCCTATCAGGAATATATATAATATTATAGATGATCTATCATTCCTAACACGTTTTATATAATATTAAAGATGATCTATCATTCCTAACACGTTTTATATAATATTATAGATGAACTATCATTCCTAACATGTTTTATATAATATTAAAGATGATCTATCATTCCTGACACGTTTTATATAATATTATAGATGATCTATCATTCCTAACACGTTATATATAATAGTATAGATGAACTATCATTCCTAACACGTTTTATATAATATTAAAGATGATCTATCATTCCTAACACGTTTTATATAATATTATAGATGAACTATCATTCCTAACACGTTTTATATAATATTATAGATGAACTATCATTCCTATCAGGAATATATATAATATTATAGATGAACTATCATTCCTAACACGTTTTATATAATATTATAGATGAACTATCATTCCTAACACGTTTTATATAATATTATAGATGAACTATCATTCCTAACACGTTTTATATAATATTATAGATGAACTATCATTCCTAACACGTTTTATATAATATTATAGATGATCTATCATTCCTAACACGTTTTATATAATATTATAGATGAACTATCATTCCTAACACGTTTTATATAATATTATAGATGAACTATCATTCCTAACACGTTTTATATAATATTATAGATGATCTATCATTCCTAACACGTTTTATATAATATTATAGATGAACTATCATTCCTAACACGTTTTATATAATATTATAGATGAACTATCATTCCTAACACGTTTTATATAATATTATAGATGATCTATCATTCCTAACACGTTTTATATAATATTATAGATGAACTATCATTCCTAACACGTTTTATATAATATTATAGATGAACTATCATTCCTAACACGTTTTATATAATATTATAGATGATCTATCATTCCTAACACGTTTTATATAATATTATAGATGAACTATCATTCCTATCAGGAATATATATAATATTATAGATGATCTATCATTCCTAACACGTTTTATATAATATTAAAGATGATCTATCATTCCTAACACGTTTTATATAATATTATAGATGAACTATCATTCCTAACATGTTTTATATAATATTAAAGATGATCTATCATTCCTGACACGTTTTATATAATATTATAGATGATCTATCATTCCTAACACGTTATATATAATATTATAGATGATCTATCATTCCTAACACGTTTTATATAATATTATAGATGAACTATCATTCCTGACACGTTTTATATAATATTATAGATGAACTATCATTCCTATCAGGAATATATATAATATTATAGATGAACTATCATTCCTAACACGTTTTATATAATATTAAATATGAACTATCATTCCTATCAGGAATATATATAATATTATAGATGAACTATCATTCCTAACACGTTTTATATGATATTATAGATGAACTATCATTCCTATCAGGAATATATATAATATTATAGATGATCTATCATTCCTAACACGTTTTATATAATATTATAGATGAACTATCATTCCTATCAGGAATATATATAATATTATAGATGATCTATCATTCCTAACACGTTTTATATAATATTAAAGATGATCTATCATTCCTAACACGTTTTATATAATATTATAGATGAACTATCATTCCTAACATGTTTTATATAATATTAAAGATGATCTATCATTCCTGACACGTTTTATATAATATTATAGATGATCTATCATTCCTAACACGTTATATATAATATTATAGATGATCTATCATTCCTAACACGTTTTATATAATATTATAGATGAACTATCATTCCTGACACGTTTTATATAATATTATAGATGAACTATCATTCCTATCAGGAATATATATAATATTATAGATGAACTATCATTCCTAACACGTTTTATATAATATTAAATATGAACTATCATTCCTATCAGGAATATATATAATATTATAGATGAACTATCATTCCTAACACGTTTTATATAATATTATAGATGAACTATCATTCCTATCAGGAATATATATAATATTATAGATGAACTATCATTCCTATCAGGAATATATATAATATTATAGATGATCTATCATTCCTAACACGTTTTATATAATATTAAAGATGATCTATCATTCCTAACACGTTTTATATAATATTATAGATGAACTATCATTCCTAACATGTTTTATATAATATTAAAGATGATCTATCATTCCTGACACGTTTTATATAATATTATAGATGATCTATCATTCCTAACACGTTATATATAATAGTATAGATGAACTATCATTCCTAACACGTTTTATATAATATTAAAGATGATCTATCATTCCTAACACGTTTTATATAATATTATAGATGAACTATCATTCCTAACACGTTTTATATAATATTATAGATGAACTATCATTCCTATCAGGAATATATATAATATTATAGATGAACTATCATTCCTAACACGTTTTATATAATATTATAGATGAACTATCATTCCTAACACGTTTTATATAATATTATAGATGAACTATCATTCCTAACACGTTTTATATAATATTATAGATGAACTATCATTCCTATCAGGAATATATATAATATTATAGATGAACTATCATTCCTAACACGTTTTATATAATATTATAGATGAACTATCATTCCTATCAGGAATATATATAATATTATAGATGATCTATCATTCCTAACACGTTTTATATAATATTAAAGATGATCTATCATTCCTAACACGTTTTATATAATATTATAGATGAACTATCATTCCTAACATGTTTTATATAATATTAAAGATGATCTATCATTCCTGACACGTTTTATATAATATTATAGATGATCTATCATTCCTAACACGTTATATATAATATTATAGATGAACTATCATTCCTAACACGTTTTATATAATATTATAGATGATCTATCATTCCTAACACGTTTTATATAATATTATAGATGAACTATCATTCCTAACACGTTTTATATAATATTAAAGATGATCTATCATTCCTAACACGTTTTATATAATATTATAGATGAACTATCATTCCTATCAGGAATATATATAATATTATAGATGAACTATCATTCCTAACACGTTTTATATAATATTAAAGATGATCTATCATTCCTAACACGTTTTATATAATATTATAGATGAACTATCATTCCTATCAGGAATATACATAATATTATAGATGAACTATCATTCCTGACACGTTTTATATAATATTAAAGATGATCTATCATTCCTAACACGTTTTATATAATTTTAAAGATGATCTATCATTCCTAACACGTTTTATATAATATTATAGATGAACTATCATTCCTATCAGGAATATATATAATATTATAGATGAACTATCATTCCTAACACGTTTTATATAATATTATAGATGAACTATCATTCCTAACACGTTTTATATAATATTATAGATGAACTATCATTCCTATCAGGAATATATATAATATTATAGATGAACTATCATTCCTGACACGTTTTATATAATATTAAAGATGATCTATCATTCCTAACACGTTTTATATAATATTATAGATGAACTATCATTCCTAACACGTTTTATATAATATTAAAGATGATCTATCATTCCGGACACGTTTTATATAATATTATAGATGAACTATCATTCCTGACACGTTTTATATAATATTAAAGATGATCTATCATTCCTAACACGTTTTATATAATATTATAGATGAACTATCATTCCTAACACGTTTTATATAATATTATAGATGAACTATCATTCCTAACACGTTTTATATAATATTATAGATGAACTATCATTCCTAACACGTTTTATATAATATTATAGATGATCTATCATTCCTAACACGTTTTATATAATATTATAGATGAACTATCATTCCTAACACGTTTTATATAATATTATAGATGAACTATCATTCCTAACACGTTTTATATAATATTATAGATGATCTATCATTCCTAACACGTTTTATATAATATTATAGATGAACTATCATTCCTATCAGGAATATATATAATATTATAGATGATCTATCATTCCTAACACGTTTTATATAATATTAAAGATGATCTATCATTCCTAACACGTTTTATATAATATTATAGATGAACTATCATTCCTAACATGTTTTATATAATATTAAAGATGATCTATCATTCCTGACACGTTTTATATTATATTATAGATGATCTATCATTCCTAACACGTTATATATAATATTATAGATGATCTATCATTCCTAACACGTTTTATATAATATTATAGATGAACTATCATTCCTGACACGTTTTATATAATATTATAGATGAACTATCATTCCTATCAGGAATATATATAATATTATAGATGAACTATCATTCCTAACACGTTTTATATAATATTAAATATGAACTATCATTCCTATCAGGAATATATATAATATTATAGATGAACTATCATTCCTAACACGTTTTATATGATATTATAGATGAACTATCATTCCTATCAGGAATATATATAATATTATAGATGATCTATCATTCCTAACACGTTTTATATAATATTATAGATGAACTATCATTCCTATCAGGAATATATATAATATTATAGATGATCTATCATTCCTAACACGTTTTATATAATATTAAAGATGATCTATCATTCCTAACACGTTTTATATAATATTATAGATGAACTATCATTCCTAACATGTTTTATATAATATTAAAGATGATCTATCATTCCTGACACGTTTTATATAATATTATAGATGATCTATCATTCCTAACACGTTATATATAATATTATAGATGATCTATCATTCCTAACACGTTTTATATAATATTATAGATGAACTATCATTCCTGACACGTTTTATATAATATTATAGATGAACTATCATTCCTATCAGGAATATATATAATATTATAGATGAACTATCATTCCTAACACGTTTTATATAATATTAAATATGAACTATCATTCCTATCAGGAATATATATAATATTATAGATGAACTATCATTCCTAACACGTTTTATATAATATTATAGATGAACTATCATTCCTATCAGGAATATATATAATATTATAGATGAACTATCATTCCTATCAGGAATATATATAATATTATAGATGATCTATCATTCCTAACACGTTTTATATAATATTAAAGATGATCTATCATTCCTAACACGTTTTATATAATATTATAGATGAACTATCATTCCTAACATGTTTTATATAATATTAAAGATGATCTATCATTCCTGACACGTTTTATATAATATTATAGATGATCTATCATTCCTAACACGTTATATATAATATTATAGATGAACTATCATTCCTAACACGTTTTATATAATATTAAAGATGATCTATCATTCCTAACACGTTTTATATAATATTATAGATGAACTATCATTCCTAACACGTTTTATATAATATTATAGATGAACTATCATTCCTATCAGGAATATATATAATATTATAGATGAACTATCATTCCTAACACGTTTTATATAATATTATAGATGAACTATCATTCCTAACACGTTTTATATAATATTATAGATGAACTATCATTCCTAACACGTTTTATATAATATTATAGATGAACTATCATTCCTATCAGGAATATATATAATATTATAGATGAACTATCATTCCTAACACGTTTTATATAATATTATAGATGAACTATCATTCCTATCAGGAATATATATAATATTATAGATGATCTATCATTCCTAACACGTTTTATATAATATTAAAGATGATCTATCATTCCTAACACGTTTTATATAATATTATAGATGAACTATCATTCCTAACATGTTTTATATAATATTAAAGATGATCTATCATTCCTGACACGTTTTATATAATATTATAGATGATCTATCATTCCTAACACGTTATATATAATATTATAGATGAACTATCATTCCTAACACGTTTTATATAATATTATAGATGATCTATCATTCCTAACACGTTTTATATAATATTATAGATGAACTATCATTCCTAACACGTTTTATATAATATTAAAGATGATCTATCATTCCTAACACGTTTTATATAATATTATAGATGAACTATCATTCCTATCAGGAATATATATAATATTATAGATGAACTATCATTCCTAACACGTTTTATATAATATTAAAGATGATCTATCATTCCTAACACGTTTTATATAATATTATAGATGAACTATCATTCCTATCAGGAATATACATAATATTATAGATGAACTATCATTCCTGACACGTTTTATATAATATTAAAGATGATCTATCATTCCTAACACGTTTTATATAATTTTAAAGATGATCTATCATTCCTAACACGTTTTATATAATATTATAGATGAACTATCATTCCTATCAGGAATATATATAATATTATAGATGAACTATCATTCCTAACACGTTTTATATAATATTATAGATGAACTATCATTCCTAACACGTTTTATATAATATTATAGATGAACTATCATTCCTATCAGGAATATATATAATATTATAGATGAACTATCATTCCTGACACGTTTTATATAATATTAAAGATGATCTATCATTCCTAACACGTTTTATATAATATTATAGATGAACTATCATTCCTAACACGTTTTATATAATATTAAAGATGATCTATCATTCCGGACACGTTTTATATAATATTATAGATGAACTATCATTCCTGACACGTTTTATATAATATTAAAGATGATCTATCATTCCTAACACGTTTTATATAATATTATAGATGAACTATCATTCCTAACACGTTTTATATAATATTATAGATGAACTATCATTCCTAACACGTTTTATATAATATTATAGATGATCTATCATTCCTAACACGTTTTATATAATATTAAAGATGATCTATCATTCCTAACACGTTTTATATAATATTATAGATGAACTATCATTCCTATTAGGAATATATATAATATTATAGATGAACTATCATTCCTGACACGTTTTATATAATATTATAGATGAACTATCATTCCTGACACGTTTTATATAATATTAAAGATCATCTATCATTCCTAACACGTTTTATATAATATTATAGATGAACTATCATTCCTAACACGTTTTATATAATATTAAAGATGATCTATCATTCCTAACATGTTTTATATAATATTATAGATGAACTATCATTCCTAACACGTTTTATATAATATTATGGATGAACTATCATTCCAACACGTTTTATATAATATTATATTTACACACTAAGTGTTGTCATCACTAAATCCAGCATTCTGATTGGTCGGCGCCCACGTGGCTAGTTGCAGTTATTTCTCGGTGAATGCGTAACGCGTCATAACACCAAGCTAATTACACCATCGATACGTCATTAGGTTTGGAAAGACGAACGCGTAATGTTTTGGGCGCATTTGGACTCGCGCAGGATTGACTTAATACATCATCGGGTTTCAACATGAAGAGAAATTGTTCCTATTAACTTTTGCCAAGGGTGCTATTGGGTATTTTGGGCTGATCTTGTGACGATACACTTTTCGATTTAAATATATTTACAAAAGTGGCTTTTTCGCTAAATGTATATAAATATAAGGATTAACTGTCATGTGGACTATTTTTATGGAGATGTAACAGTGAGGTAAGTGGACATAACTTGTATGTAAAACCCTTCGGGTTTTACACAAGTTATGTCCACTTACCTCACCGTTACATCTCCATAAAAACAGTCCACATGACAGTTAATCCTTATATAGATGAACTATCATTCCTATCAGGAATATATATAATATTATAGATGAACTATCATTCCTAACACGTTTTATATAATATTATAGATGAACTATCATTCCTATTAGGAATATATATAATATTATAGATGAACTATCATTCCTGACACGTTTTATATAATATTATAGATGAACTATCATTCCTAACACGTTTTATATAATATTATAGATGAACTATCATTCCTAACACGTTTTATATAATATTATAGATGAACTATCATTCCTATCAGGAATATATATAATATTATAAATGAGCTATCATTCCTAACACGTTTTATATAATATTAAAGATGATCTATCATTCCTAACACGTTTTATATAATATTATAGATGAACTATCATTCCTAACACGTTTTATATAATATTATAGATGAACTATCATTCCTAACACGTTTTATATAATATTATAGATGAACTATCATTCCTAACACGTTTTATATAATATTATAGATGAACTATCATTCCTAACACGTTTTATATAATATTATAGATGAACTATCATTCCTAACACGTTTTATATAATATTATAGATGAACTAACATTCCTAACACGTTTTATATAATATTAAAGATGAACTATCATTCCTAACACGTTTTATATAATTTTAAAGATGATCTATCATTCCTAACAGGTTTTATATAATATTATAGATGAACTATCATTCCTATCAGGAATATATATAATATTATAGATGAACTATCATTCCTAACACGTTTTATATAATTTTAAAGATGATCTATAATTCCTAACACGTTTTATATAATATTATAGATGAACTATCATTCCTATCAGGAATATATATAATATTATAGATGATCTATCATTCCTGACACGTTTTATATAATATTAAAGATGATCTATCATTCCTGACACGTTTTATATAATATTATAGATGATCTATCATTCCTGACACGTTTTATATAATATTAAAGATGATCTATCATTCCTGACACGTTTTATATAATATTAAAGATGATCTATCATTCCTAACACGTTTTATATAATATTAAAGATGAACTATCATTCCTAACACGTTTTATATAATATTAAAGATGATCTATCATTCCCAACACGTTTTATATAATATTATAGATGAACTATCATTCCTAACACGTTTTATATAATATTATAAATGAACTATCATTCCTAACACGTTTTATATAATATTAAAGATGAACTATCATTCTTATCAGGAATATATATAATATTATAGATGATCTATCATTCCTGACACGTTTTATATAATATTAAAGATGAACTATCATTCCTAACACGTTTTATATAATATTATAGATGAACTATCATTCCTAACACGTTTTATATAATATTATAGATGAACTATCATTCCTATCAGGAATATATATAATATTATAGATGATCTATCATTCCTAACACGTTATATATAATATTATAGATGAACTATCATTCCTAACACGTTTTATATAATATTATAGATGAACTATCATTCCTAACACGTTTTATATAATATTATAGATGAACTATCATTCCTAACACGTTTTATATAATATTATAGATGATCTATCATTCCTAACACGTTTTATATAATATTATAGATGAACTATCATTCCTAACACGTTTTATATAATATTATAGATGAACTATCATTCCTAACACGTTTTATATAATATTATAGATGATCTATCATTCCTAACACGTTTTATATAATATTATAGATGAACTATCATTCCTAACACGTTTTATATAATATTATAGATGAACTATCATTCCTAACACGTTTTATATAATATTATAGATGATCTATCATTCCTAACACGTTTTATATAATATTATAGATGAACTATCATTCCTAACACGTTTTATATAATATTATAGATGAACTATCATTCCTAACACGTTTTATATAATATTATAGATGATCTATCATTCCTAACACGTTTTATATAATATTATAGATGAACTATCATTCCTATCAGGAATATATATAATATTATAGATGATCTATCATTCCTAACACGTTTTATATAATATTAAAGATGATCTATCATTCCTAACACGTTTTATATAATATTATAGATGAACTATCATTCCTAACATGTTTTATATAATATTAAAGATGATCTATCATTCCTGACACGTTTTATATAATATTATAGATGATCTATCATTCCTAACACGTTATATATAATATTATAGATGATCTATCATTCCTAACACGTTTTATATAATATTATAGATGAACTATCATTCCTGACACGTTTTATATAATATTATAGATGAACTATCATTCCTATCAGGAATATATATAATATTATAGATGAACTATCATTCCTAACACGTTTTATATAATATTAAATATGAACTATCATTCTATCAGGAATATATATAATATTATAGATGAACTATCATTCCTAACACGTTTTATATAATATTATAGATGAACTATCATTCCCTATCAGGAATATATATAATATTATAGATGATCTATCATTCCTAACACGTTTTATATAATATTATAGATGAACTATCATTCCTATCAGGAATATATATAATATTATAGATGATCTATCATTCCTAACACGTTTTATATAATATTATAGATGAACTATCATTCCTAACATGTTTTATATAATATTAAAGATGATCTATCATTCCTGACACGTTTTTATATAATATTATAGATGATCTATCATTCCTAACACGTTATATATAATATTATAGATGATCTATCATTCCTAACACGTTTTATATAATATTATAGATGAACTATCATTCCTGACACGTTTTATATAATATTATAGATGAACTATCATTCCTATCAGGAATATATATAATATTATAGATGAACTATCATTCCTAACATGTTTTATATAATATTAAAGATGATCTATCATTCCTGACACGTTTTATATAATATTATAGATGATCTATCATTCCTAACACGTTATATATAATATTATAGATGAACTATCATTCCTAACACGTTTTATATAATATTATAGATGATCTATCATTCCTAAACACGTTTTATATAATATTATAGATGAACTATCATTCCTAACACGTTTTTATATAATATTAAAGATGATCTATCATTCCTAACACGTTTTATATAATATTATAGATGAACTATCATTCCTATCAGGAATATATATAATATTATAGATGAACTATCATTCCTAACACGTTTTTATATAATATTAAAGATGATCTATCATTCCTAACACGTTTTATATAATATTATAGATGAACTATCATTCCTATCAGAATATACATAATATTATAGATGAACTATCATTCCTGACACGTTTTATATAATATTAAAGATGATCTATCATTCCTAACACGTTTTATATAATTTTAAAGATGATCTATCATTCCTAACACGTTTTATATAATATTATAGATGAACTATCATTCCTATCAGGAATATTATAATATTATAGATGAACTATCATTCCTAACACGTTTTATATAATATTATAGATGAACTATCATTCCTAACACGTTTTTATATAATATTATAGATGAACTATCATTCCTATCAGGAATATATATAATATTATAGATGAACTATCATTCCTGACACGTTTTATATAATATTAAAGGATGATCTATCATTCCTAACACGTTTTATATAATATTATAGATGAACTATCATTCCTAACACGTTTTATATAATATTAAAGATGATCTATCATTCCGGACACGTTTTATATAATATTATAGATGAACTATCATTCCTGACACGTTTATATAATATTAAAGATGATCTATCATTCCTAACACGTTTTATATAATATTATAGATGAACTATCATTCCTAACACGTTTTATATAATATTATAGATGAACTATCATTCCTAACACGTTTTTATATAATATTATAGATGATCTATCATTCTAACACGTTTTATATAATATTAAAGATGATCTATCATTCCTAACACGTTTTATATAATATTATAGATGAACTATCATTCCTATTAGGAATATATATAATATTATAGATGAACTATCATTCCTGACACGTTTTATATAATATTATAGATGAACTATCATTCCTGACACGTTTTATATAATATTAAAGATCATCTATCATTCCTAACACGTTTTATATAATATTATAGATGAACTATCATTCCTAACACGTTTTATATAATATTAAAGATGATCTATCATTCCTAACATGTTTTATATAATATTATAGATGAACTATCATTCCTAACACGTTTTATATAATATTATGGATGAACTATCATTCCAACACGTTTTATATAATATTATATTTACACACTAAGTGTTGTCATCACTAAATCCAGCATTCTGATTGGTCGGCGCCCACGTGGCTAGTTGCAGTTATTTCTCGGTGAATGCGTAACGCGTCATAACACCAAGCTAATAACACCATCGATACGTCATTAGGTTTGGGAAAGACGAACGCGTAATGTTTTGGGCGCATTTGGACTCGCGCAGGATTGACTTAATACATCATCGGGTTTCAACATGAAGAGAAATTGTTCCTATTAACTTTTGCCAAGGGTGCTATTGGGTATTTTGGGCTGATCTTGTCACGATACACTTTTCGATTTAAATATATTTACAAAAGTGGCTTTTTCGCTAAATGTATATAAATATAAGGATTAACTGTCATGTGGACTATTTTTATGGAGATGTAACAGTGAGGTAAGTGGACATAACTTGTATGTAAAACCCTTCGGGTTTTACACAAGTTATTGTCCACTTACCTCACCGTTACATCTCCATAAAAACAGTCCACATGACAGTTAATCCTTATATAGATGAACTATCATTCCTATCAGGAATATATATAATATTATAGATGAACTATCATTCCTAACACGTTTTATATAATATTATAGATGAACTATCATTTCCTATTAGGAATATATATAATATTATAGATGAACTATCATTCCTGACACGTTTTATATAATATTATAGATGAACTATCATTCCTAACACGTTTTATATAATATTATAGATGAACTATCATTCCTAACACGTTTTATATAATATTATAGATGAACTATCATTCCTATCAGGAATATATATAATATTATAAATGAGCTATCATTCCTAACACGTTTTATATAATATTAAAGATGATCTATCATTCCTAACACGTTTTATATAATATTATAGATGAACTATCATTCCTAACACGTTTATATAATATTATAGATGAACTATCATTCCTAACACGTTTTATATAATATTATAGATGAACTATCATTCCTAACACGTTTTATATAATATTATAGATGAACTATCATTCCTAACACGTTTTATATAATATTATAGATGAACTATCATTCCTAACACGTTTTATATAATATTATAGATGAACTATCATTCCTAACACGTTTTATATAATATTAAAGATGAACTATCATTCCTAACACGTTTTATATAATTTTAAAGATGATCTATCATTCCTAACAGGTTTTTATATAATATTATAGATGAACTATCATTCCTATCAGGAATATATATAATATTATAGATGAACTATCATTCCTAACACGTTTTATATAATTTTAAAGATGATCTATCATTCCTAACACGTTTTTATATAATATTATAGATGAACTATCATTCCTATCAGGAATATATATAATATTATAGATGATCTATCATTCCTGACACGTTTTATATAATATTAAAGATGATCTATCATTCCTGACACGTTTTATATAATATTATAGATGATCTATCATTCCTGACACGTTTTATATAATATTAAAGATGATCTATCATTCCTGACACGTTTTATATAATATTAAAGATGATCTATCATTCCTAACACGTTTTATATAATATTAAAGATGAACTATCATTCCTAACACGTTTTATATAATATTAAAGATGATCTATCATTCCCAACACGTTTTATATAATATTATAGATGAACTATCATTCCTAACACGTTTTATATAATATTATAAATGAACTATCATTCCTAACACGTTTTATATAATATTAAAGATGAACTATCATTCTTATCAGGAATATATATAATATTATAAATGAGCTATCATTCCTAACACGTTTTATATAATATTAAAGATGATCTATCATTCCTAACACGTTTTATATAATATTAAAGATGAACTATCATTCCTAACACGTTTTATATAATATTAAAGATGATCTATCATTCCCAACACGTTTTATATAATATTATAGATGAACTATCATTCCTAACACGTTTTATATAATATTATAAATGAACTATCATTCCCAACACGTTTTATATAATATTATAGATGAACTATCATTCCTAACACGTTTTATATAATATTATAAATGAGCTATCATTCCTAACACGTTTTATATAATATTAAAGATGATCTATCATTCCTAACACGTTTTATATAATATTATAGATGAACTATCATTCCTAACACGTTTTATATAATATTATAGATGATCTATCATTCCTGACACGTTTTATATAATATTAAAGATGAACTATCATTCCTAACACGTTTTATATAATATTATAGATGAACTATCATTCCTAACACGTTTTATATAATATTATAGATGAACTATCATTCCTATCAGGAATATATATAATATTATAGATGATCTATCATTCCTAACACGTTATATATAATATTATAGATGAACTATCATTCCTAACACGTTTTATATAATATTATAGATGAACTATCATTCCTAACACGTTTTATATAATATTATAGATGAACTATCATCCTAACACGTTTATATATTATATTATAACGTGTTAGGAATGATAGTTCATCTATAATATTATATAAAACGTGTTAGGAATGATAGTTCATCTATAATATTATATAAACGTGTTAGGAATGATAGTTCATCTATAATATTATATATAACGTGTTAGGAATGATAGATCATCTATAATATTATATATATTCCTGATAGGAATGATAGTTCATCTATAATATTATATAAAACGTGTTAGGAATGATAGTTCATCTATAATATTATATAAAACGTGGTTAGGAATGATAGTTCATCTTTAATATTATATAAAACGTGTCAGGAATGATAGATCATCTATAATATTATATAAAACGTGTTAGGAATGATAGTTCATCTATAATATTATATAAAACGTGTTAGGAATGATAGATCATCTTTAATATTATATAAAACGTGTTAGGAATGATAGCTCATTTATAATATTATATAAAACGTGTTAGGAATGATAGTTCATCTATAATATTATATAAAACGTGTTGGGAATGATAGTTCATTTATAAAATTATATAAAACGTGGTTAGGAATGATAGTTCATCTATAATATTATATAAAACGTGTTGGGAATGATAGATCATCTTTAATATTATATAAAACGTGTTAGGAATGATAGTTCATCTTTAATATTATATAAAACGTGTTAGGGAATGATAGATCATCTTTAATATTATATAAAACGTGTTAGGAATGATAGCTCATTTATAATATTATATATATTCCTGATAAGAATGATAGTTCATCTTTAATATTATATAAAACGTGTGTTAGGAATGATAGTTCATTTATAATATTATATAAAACGTGTTAGGAATGATAGTTCATCTATAATATTATATAAAACGTGTTGGGAATGATAGATCATCTTTAATATTATATAAAACGTGTTAGGAATGATAGTTCATCTTTAATATTATATAAAACGTGTAGGAATGATAGATCATCTTTAATATTATATAAAACGTGTCAGGAATGATAGATCATCTTTAATATTATATAAAACGTGTCAGGAATGATAGATCATCTATAATATTATATAAAACGTGTCAGGAATGATAGGATCATCTTTAATATTATATAAAACGTGTCAGGAATGATAGATCATCTATAATATTATATATATTCCTGATAGGAATGATAGTTCATCTATAATATTATATAAAACGTGTTAGGAATGATAGATCATCTTTAAAATTATATAAAACGTGTTAGGAATGATAGTTCCATCTATAATATTATATATATTCCTGATAGGAATGATAGTTCATCTATAATATTATATAAAACCTGTTAGGAATGATAGATCATCTTTAAAATTATATAAAACGTGTTAGGAATGATAGTTCATCTTTAATATTATATAAAACGTGTTAGGAATGATAGTTCATCTATAATATTATATAAAACGTGTTAGGAATGATAGTTCATCTATAATATTATATAAAACGTGTTAGGAATGATAGATTCATCTATAATATTATATAAAACGTGTTAGGAATGATAGTTCATCTATAATATTATATAAAACGTGTTAGGAATGATAGTTCATCTATAATATTATATAAAACGTGTTAGGAATGATAGTTCATCTATAATATTATATAAAACGTGTTAGGAATGATAGATCATCTTTAATATTATATAAAACGTGTTAGGAATGATAGCTCATTTATAATATTATATATATTCCTGATAGGAATGATAGTTCATCTATAATATTATATAAAACGTGTTAGGAATGATAGTTCATCTATAATATTATATAAAACGTGTTAGGAATGATAGTTCATCTATAATATTATATAAAACGTGTCAGGAATGATAGTTCATCTATAATATTATATATATTCCTAATAGGAATGATAGTTCATCTATAATATTATATAAAACGTGTTAGGAATGATAGTTCATCTATAATATTATTATATTCCTGATAGGAATGATAGTTCATCTATATAAGGATTAACTGTCATGTGGACTGTTTTTATGGAGATGTAACGGTGAGGTAAGTGGACATAATCTTGTGTAAAACCCGAAGGGTTTTACATACAAGTTATGTCCACTTACCTCACTGTTACATCTCCATAAAAATAGTCCACATGACAGTTAATCCTTATATTTATATACATTTAGCGAAAAGCCACTTTTGTAAATATATTTAAATCGAAAAGTGTTATCGTGACAAGATCAGCCCAAAATACCCAATAGCACCTTGGCAAAAGTTAATAGGAACAATTTCTCTTCATGTTGAAACCCGATGATGTATTAAGTCAATCCTGCGCGAGTCCAAATGCGCCCAAAACATTACGCGTTCGTCTTTCCAAACCTAATGACGTATCGATGGTGTTATTAGCTTGGTGTTATGACGCGTTACGCATTCACCGAGAAATAACTGCAAACTAGCCACGTGGGCGCCCGACCAATCAGAATGCTGGATTTAGTGATGACAACACTTAGTGTGTAAATATAATATTATATAAAACGTGTTGGAATGATAGTTCATCCATAATATTATATAAAACGTGTTAGGAATGATAGTTCATCTATAATATTATATAAAACATGTTAGGAATGATAGTTCATCTTTAATATTATATAAAACGTGTTAGGAATGATAGTTCATCTATAATATTATATAAAACGTGTTAGGAATGATAGATGATCTTTAATATTAATATAAAACGTGTCAGGAATGATAGTTCATCTATAATATTATATAAAACGTGTCAGGAATGATAGTTCATCTATAATATTATATATATTCCTAATAGGAATGATAGTTCATCTATAATATTATATAAAACGTGTTAGGAATGATAGATCATCTTTAATATTATAATAAAACGTGTTAGGAATGATAGATCATCTATAATATTATATATAACGTGTTAGGAATGATAGTTCATCTATAATATTATATAAAACGTGTTAGGAATGATAGTTCATCTATAATATTATATAAAACGTGTTAGGAATGATAGATCATCTTTAATATTATATAAAACGTGTCAGGAATGATAGGTTCATCTATAATATTATATAAAACGATGTCCGGAATGATAGATCATCTTTTAATATTATATAAAACGTGTTAGGAATGATAGTTCATCTATAATATTATATAAAACGTGTTAGGAATGATAGATCATCTTTAATATTATATAAAACGTGTCAGGAATGATAGTTCATCTATAATATTATATATATTCCTGATAGGAATGATAGTTCATCTATAATATTATATAAAACGTGTTAGGAATGATAGTTCATCTATAATATTATATAAAACGTGTTAGGAATGATAGTTCCATCTATAATATTATATATATTCCTGATAGGAATGATAGTTCATCTATAATATTATATAAAACGTGTTAGGAATGATAGATCATCTTTAAATTATATAAAACGTGTTAGGAATGATAGATTCATCTTTAATATTATATAAAACGTGTCAGGAATGATAGTTCATCTATAATATTATGTATATTCCTGATAGGAATGATAGTTCATCTATAATATTATATAAAACGTGTTAGGAATGATAGATCATCTTTAATATTATATAAAACGTGTTAGGAATGATAGTTCATCTATAATATTATATATATTCCTGATAGGAATGATAGTTCATCTATAAATATTATATAAAACGTGTTAGGAATGATAGATCATCTTTAATATTATATAAAACGTGTTAGGAATGATAGTTCATCTATAATATTATATAAAACGTGTTAGGAATGATAGATCATCTATAATATTATATAAAACGTGTTAGGAATGATAGTTCATCTATAATATTATATATAACGTGTTAGAATGATAGATCATCTATAAAATATTATATATAACGTGTCAGGAATGATAGATCATCTTTAATATTATATAAAACATGTTAGGAATGATAGTTCATCTATAATATTATATATATTCCTGATAGGAATGATAGTTCATCTATAAT
Organism: Siphonodentalium dalli; assembly: GCA_032622095.1. Lineage (NCBI taxonomy): Eukaryota > Metazoa > Mollusca > Scaphopoda > Gadilida > Siphonodentaliidae > Siphonodentalium > Siphonodentalium dalli. The sequence goes on from CP136065.1 coordinate 245,043,974, forward strand.
ATTATATAAAACGTGGTCAGGAATGATAGTTCATCTATAATATTATATAAAACGTGTTAGGAATGATAGATCATCTATAATATATATAACGTGTAGGAATGATAGATCATCTATAATATTATATAAAACGTGTCAGGAATGATAGATCATCTTTAATATTATATAAAACATGTTAGGAATGATAGTTCATCTATAATATTATATAAAACGTGTTAGGAATGATAGATCATCTATAATATTAATATATATTCCTGATAGGAATGATAGTTCATCTATAATATTATATAAAACGTGTTAGGAATGATAGATCATCTATAATATTATATATATTCCTGATAGGAATGATAGTTCATCTATAATATTATATAAAACGTGTTAGGAATGATAGTTCATCTATAAATTATATATATTCCTGATAGGAATGATAGTTCATATTTAATATTATATAAAACGTGTTAGGAATGATAGTTCATCTATAATATTATATATATTCCTGATAGGAATGATAGTTCATCTATAATATTATATAAAACGTGTCAGGAATGATAGTTCATCTATAATATTATATAAAACGTGTTAGGAATGATAGATCAATCTATAAAATTATATATAACGTGTTAGGAATGATAGATCATCTATAATATTATAATAAAACGTGGTCAGGAATGATAGATCATCTTTAATATTATATAAAACATGTTAGGAATGATAGTTCATCTATAATATTATATAAAACGTGTTAGGAATGATAGATCATCTTAATATTATATAAAACGTGTTAGGAATGATAGATCATCTATAATATTATATATATTCCTGATAGGAATGATAGTTCATCTATAATATTATATAAAACGTGTTAGGAATGATAGATCATCTATAATATTATATAAAACGTGTTAGGAATGATAGTTCATCTATAATATTATATAAAACGTGTTAGGAATGATAGTTCATCTATAATATTATATAAAACGTGTTAGGAATGATAGATCATCTATAAATATTATATAAAACGTGTTAGGAATGATAGTTCATCTATAATATTATACTAAACGTGTTAGGAATGATAGTTCATCTATAATATTATATAAAACGTGTTAGGAATGATAGATCATCTATAATATTATATAAAACGTGTTAGGAATGATAGTTCATCTATAATATTATATAAAACGTGTTAGGAATGATAGTTCATCTATAATATTATATAAAACGTGTTAGGAATGATAGATCATCTATAATATTATATAAAACGTGTTAGGGAATGATAGTTCATCTATAATATTATATAAAACGTGTTAGGAATGATAGTTCATCTATAATATTATATAAAACGTGTTAGGAATGATAGTTCATCTATAATATTATATATAACGTGTTAGGAATGATAGATCATCTATAATATTATATATATTCCTGATAGGAATGATAGTTCATCTATAATATTATATAAAACGTGTTAGGAATGATAGTTCATCTATAATATTATATAAAACGTGTTAGGAATGATAGTTCATCTTTAATATTATATAAAACGTGTCAGGAATGATAGATCATCTATAATATTATATATATTCCTGATAAGAATGATAGTTCATCTTTAATATTATATAAAACGTGTTAGGAATGATAGTTCATTTATAATATTATATAAAACGTGTTAGGAATGATAGTTCATCTATAATATTATATAAAACGTGTTGGGAATGATAGATCATCTTTAATATTATATAAAACGTGTTAGGAATGATAGTTCATCTTTAATATTATATAAAACGTGTTAGAATGATAGATCATCTTTAATATTATATAAAACGTTGTCAGGAATGATAGATCATCTTTAATATTATATAAAACGTGTCAGGAATGATAGATCATCTATAATATTATATAAAACGTGTCAGGAATGATAGATCATCTTTAATATTATATAAAACGTGTCAGGAATGATAGATCATCTATAATATTATATATTCCTGATAGGAATGATAGTTCATCTTATAATATTATATAAAACGTGTTAGGAATTATAGATCATCTTTAAATTATATAAAACGTTGGTTAGGAATGATAGTTCATCTATAATATTATATATATTCCTGATAGGAATGATAGTTCATCTATAATATTATATAAAACCTGTTAGGAATGATAGATCATCTTTAAAATTATATAAAACGTGCTTAGGAATGATAGTTCATCTTTAATATTATATAAAACGTGTTAGGAATGTTAGTTCATCTATAATATTATATAAAACGTGTTAGGAATGATAGTTCATCTATAATATTATATAAAACGTGTTAGGAATGATAGTTCATCTATAATATTATATAAAACGTGTTAGGAATGATAGTTCATCTATAATATTATATAAAACGTGTTAGGAATGATAGTTCATCTATAATATTATATAAAACGTGTTTAGGAATGATAGTTCATCTATAAATATTATATAAAACGTGTTAGGAATGATAGATCATCTTTAATATTATATAAAACGTGTTAGGAATGATAGCTCATTTATAATATTATATATATTCCTGATAGGAATGATAGTTTCATCTATAATATTATATAAAACGTGTTAGGAATGATAGTTCATCTATAATTATTATATAAAACGTGTTAGGAATGATAGTTCATCTATAATATTATATAAAACGTGTCAGGAATGATAGTTCATCTATAATATTATATATATTCCTAATAGGAATGATAGTTCATCTATAATATTATATAAAACCGTGTTAGGAATGATAGTTCATCTATAATATTATATATATTCCTGATAGGAATGATAGTTCATCTATATAAGGATTAACTGTCATGTGGGACTGTTTTTATGGAGATGTAACGGGTGAGGTAAGTGGACATAACTTGTGTAAAACCCGAAGGGTTTTTACATACAAGTTATGTCCACTTACCTCACTGTTACATCTCCATAAAAATAGTCCACATGACAGTTAATCCTTATATTTATATACATTTAGCGAAAAAGCCACTTTTGTAAATATATTTAAATCGAAAAGTGTATCGTCACAAGATCAGCCCAAAATACCCAATAGCACCCTTGGCAAAAGTTAATAGGAACAATTTCTCTTCATGTTGAAACCCGATGATGTATTAAGTCAATCCTGCGCGAGTCCAAATGCGCCCAAAACATTACGCGTTCGTCTTTCCAAACCTAATGACGTATCGATGTGTAATTAGCTTGGTGTTATGACGCGTTACGCATTCACCGAGAAATAACTGCAACTAGCCACGTGGGCGCCGACCAATCAGAATGCTGGATTTAGTGATGACAACACTTAGTGTGTAAATATAATATTATATAAAACGTGTTGGAATGATAGTTCATCCATAATATTATATAAAACGTGTTAGGAATGATAGTTCATCTATAATATTATATAAAACATGTTAGGAATGATAGATCATCTTTAATATTATATAAAACGTGTTAGGAATGATAGTTCATCTATAATATTATATAAAACGTGTTAGGAATGATAGATGATCTTTAATATTATATAAACCGTGTCAGGAATGATAGTTCATCTATAATATTATATAAAACGTGTCAGGAATGATAGTTCATCTATAATATTATATATATTCCTAATAGGAATGATAGTTCCATCTATAATATTATATAAAACGTGTTAGGAATGATAGATCATCTTTAATATTATATAAAACGTGTTAGGAATGATAGATCATCTATAATATTATATAAAACGTGTTAGGAATGATAGTTCATCTATAATATTATATAAAACGTGTTAGGAATGATAGTTCAACTATAATATTATATAAAACGTGTTAGGAATGATAGATCATCTTTAATATTATATAAAACGTGTCAGGAATGATAGTTCATCTATAATATTATATAAAACGTGTCCGGAATGATAGATCATCTTTAATATTATATAAAACGTGTTAGGAATGATAGTTCATCTATAATATTATATAAAACGTGTTAGGAATGATAGATCATCTTTAATATTATTATAAAACGTGTCAGGAATGATAGTTCATCTATAATATTATATATATTCCTGATAGGAATGATAGTTCATCTATAATATTATATAAAACGTGTTAGGAATGATAGTTCATCTATAATATTATATAAAACGTGTTAGGAATGATAGTTCATCTATAATATTATATATATTCCTGATAGGAATGATAGTTCATCTATAATATTATATAAAACGTGTTAGGAATGATAGATCATCTTTTAAAATTATATAAAACGTGTTAGGAATGATAGATCATCTTTAATATTATATAAAACGTGTCAGGAATGATAGTTCATCTATAATATTATGTATATTCCTGATAGGAATGATAGTTCATCTATAATATTATATAAAACGTGTTAGGAATGATAGATCATCTTTAATATTATATAAAACCGTGTTAGGAATGATAGTTCATCTATAATATTATATATATTCCTGATAGGAATGATAGTTCATCTATAATATTATATAAAACGTGTTAGGAATGATAGATCATCTTTAATATTATATAAAACGTGTTAGGAATGATAGTTCATCTATAATAATTATATAAAACGTGTTAGGAATGATAGATCATCTATAATATTATATAAACGTGTTAGGAATGATAGTTCATCTATAATATTATATATAACGTGTTAGGAATGATAGATCATCTATAATATTATATAAAACGTGTCAGGAATGATAGATCATCTTTAATATTATATAAAACATGTTAGGAATGATAGTTCATCTATAATATTATATAAAACGTGTTAGGAATGATAGATCATCTTTAATATTATATAAAACGTGTTAGAGAATGATAGATCATCTATAATATTATATATATTCCTGATAGGAATGATAGTTCATCTATAATATTATATAAAACGTGTTAGGAATGATAGTTCATCTATAATATTATATATATTCCTGATAGGAATGATAGTTCATCTATAATATTATATAAAACGTGTTAGGAATGATAGTTCATCTATAATATTATATAAAACGTGTTAGGAATGATAGTTCATCTATAATATTATATAAAACGTGTTAGGAATGATAGTTCATCTATAATATTATATATATTCCTGATAGGAATGATAGTTCATCTATAATATTATATAAAACGTGTTAGGAATGATAGTTCATCTATAATATTATATAAAACGTGTTAGGAATGATAGATCATCTTTAATATTATATAAACGTGTTAGGAATGATAGTTCATCTATAATATTATATATAACGTGTTAGGAATGATAGATCATCTATAATATTATATAAAACGTGGTCAGGAATGATAGATCATCTTTAATATTATATAAAACATGTTAGGAATGATAGTTCATCTATAATATTATATAAAACGTGTTAGGAATGATAGATCATCTTTAATATTATATAAAACGTAGTTAGGGAATGATAGATCATCTATAATATTATATATATTCCTGATAGGAATGATAGTTCATCTATAATATTATATATATTCCTGATAGGAATGATAGTTCATCTATAATATTATATAAAACGTGTTAGGAATGATAGTTCATCTATAATATTATATATATTCCTGATAGGAATGATAGTTCATATTTAATATTATTATAAAACGTGTTAGGAATGATAGTTCATCTATAATATTATATATATTCCTGATAGGAATGATAGTTCATCTATAATATTATATAAAACGTGTCAGGGAATGATAGTTCATCTATAATATTATATAAAACGTGTTTAGGAATGATAGATCATCTATAATATTATATATAACGTGTTAGGATTGATAGATCATCTATAATATTATATAAAACGTGTCAGGAATGATAGATCATCTTTAATATTATATAAAACATGTTAGGAATGATAGTTCACTCTATAATATTATATAAAACGTGTTAGGAATGATAGATCAATCTTTAATATTATATAAAACGTGTTAGGAATGATAGATCATCTATAATATTATATATATTCCTGATAGGAATGATAGTTCATCTATAATATTATATAAAACGTAGTTAGGAATGATAGATCATCTATAATATTATATATATTCCCTGATAGGAATGATAGTTCATCTATAATATCATATAAAACGTGTTAGGAATGATAGTTCATCTATAATATTATATATATTCCTGATAGGAATGATAGTTCATATTTAATATTATATAAAACGTGTTAGGAATGATAGTTCATCTATAATATTATATATATTCCTGATAGGAATGATAGTTCATCTATAATATTATATAAAACGTAGTCAGGAATGATAGTTCATCTATAATATTATATAAAACGTGTTAGGAATGATAGATCATCTATAATATTATATATAACGTGTTAGGAATGATAGATCATCTATAATATAATATAAAACGTGTCAGGAATGATAGATCATCTTTAATATTATATTAAAACATGTTAGGAATGATAGTTCATCTATAATATTATATAAAACGTGTTAGGAATGATAGATCATCTTTAATATTAATATAAAACGTGTTAGGAATGATAGATCATCTATAATATTATATATATTCCTGATAGGAATGATAGTTCATCTATAATATTATATAAAACGTGTTAGGAATGATAGATCATCTAGTAATATTATATAAAACGTGTTAGGAATGATAGTTCATCTATAATATTATATAAAACGTGTTAGGAATGATAGTTCATCTATAATATTATATAAAACGTGTTAGGAATGATAGATCATCTATAATATTATATAAAACGTGTTAGGAATGATAGTTCATCTATAATATTATATAAAACGTGTTAGGAATGATAGTTCATCTATAATATTATATAAAACGTGTTAGGAATGATAGTTCATCTATAATATTATATAAAACGTGTTAGGAATGATAGATCATCTTTAAATATTATATAAAACGTGTCAGGAATGATAGTTCATCTATAATATTATATAAAACGTGTCCGGAATGATAGATCATCTTTAATATTATATAAAACGTGGTTAGGAATGATAGTTCATCTATAATATTATATAAAACGTGTTAGGAATGATAGATCATCTTTAATATTATATAAAACGTGTCAGGAATGATAGTTCATCTATAATATTATATATATTCCTGATAGGAATGATAGTTCATCTATAATATTATATAAAACGTGTTAGGAATGATAGTTCATCTATAATATTATATAAAACGTGTTAGGAATGATAGTTCATCTATAATATTATATATATTCCTGATAGGAATGATAGTTCATCTATAATATTATATAAAAACGTGTTAGGAATGATAGATCATCTTTAAAATTATATAAAACGTGTTAGGAATGATAGATCATCTTTAATATTATATAAAACGTGTCAGGAATGATAGTTCATCTATAATATTATGTATATTCCTTGATAGGAATGATAGTTCATCTATAATATTATATAAAACGTGTTAGAATGATAGATCATCTTTAATATTATATAAAACGTGTTAGGAATGATAGTTCATCTATAATATTATATATATTCCTGATAGGAATGATAGTTCATCTATAATATTATATAAAACGTGTTAGGAATGATAGATCATCTTTAATAATTATATAAAACGTGTTAGGAATGATAGTTCATCTATAATATTATATAAAACGTGTTAGGAATGATAGATCATCTATAATATTATATAAAACGTGTTAGGAATGATAGTTCATCTATAATATTATATATAACGTGTTAGGTAATGATAGATCATCTATAATATTATATAAAACGTGTCAGGAATGATAGATCATCTTTAATATTATATAAAACATGTTAGAATGATAGTTCATCTATAATATTATATAAAACGTGTTAGGAATGATAGATCATCTTTAATATTATATAAAACGTGTTAGGAATGATAGATCATCTATAATATTATATATATTCCTGATAGGAATGATAGTTCATCTATAATATTATATAAAAACGTGTAGGAATGCATAGTTCATCTATAATATTATATATAATTCCTGATAGGAATGATAGTTCATCTATAATATTATATAAAACGTGGTTAGGAATGATAGTTCATCTATAATATTATATAAAACGTGTTAGGAATGATAGTTCATCTATAATATTATATAAAACGTGTTAGGAATGATAGTTCATCTATAATATTATATATATTCCTGATAGGAATGATAGTTCATCTATAATATTATATAAAACGTGTTAGGAATGATAGTTCATCTATAATATTATATAAAACGTGTTAGGAATGATAGATCATCTTTAATATTATATAAAACGTGTTAGGAATGATAGTTCATCGTATACTATTATATATAACGTGTTAGGAATGATAGATCATCTATAATATTATATAAAACGTGTCAGGAATGATAGATCATCTTTAATATTATATAAAACATGTTAGGAATGATAGTTCATCTATAATATTATATAAAACGTGTTAGGAATGATAGATCATCTTTAATATTATATAAAACGTGTTAGGAATGATAGATCATCTATAATATTATATATATTCCTGATAGGAATGATAGTTCATCTATAATATTATATATATTCCTGATAGGAATGATAGTTCATCTATAATATTATATAAAACGTGTTAGGAATGATAGTTCATCTATAATATTATTATATTCCTGATAGGAATGATAGTTCATATTTTAATATTATATAAAACGTGTTAGGAATGATAGTTCATCTATATATTATATATATTCCTGATAGGAATGATAGTTCATCTATAATATTATATAAAACGTGTCAGGAATGATAGTTCATCTATAATATTATATAAAACGTGTTAGGAATGATAGATCATCTATAATATTATATATAACGTGTTAGGAATGATAGATCATCTATAATATTATATAAAACGTGTCAGGAATGATAGATCATCTTTAATATTATATAAAACATGTTAGGAATGATAGTTCATCTATAATATTATATAAAACGTGTTAGGAATGATAGATCATCTTTAATATTATATAAAACGTGTTAGGAATGATAGATCATCTATAATATTATATATATTCCTGATAGGAATGATAGTTCATCTATAATATTATATAAAACGTGTTAGGAATGATAGATCATCTATAATATTATATATATTCCTGATAGGAATGATAGTTCATCTATAATATCATATAAAACGTGTTAGGAATGATAGTTCATCTATAATAATATATATATTCCTGATAGGAATGATAGTTCATATTTAATATTATATAAAACGTGTTAGGAATGATAGTTCATCTATAATATTATATATATTCCCTGATAGGAATGATAGTTCATCTATAATATTATATAAACGTAGTCAGGAATGATAGTTCATCTATAATATTATATAAAACGTGTTTAGGAATGATAGATCATCTATAATATTATATATAACGTGTTAGGAATGATAGATCATCTATAATATTAATATAAAACGTGTCAGGATGATAGATCATCTTTAATATTATATAAAACATGTTAGGAATGATAGTTCATCTATAATATTATATAAAACGTGTTAGGAATGATAGATCATCTTTAATATTATATAAAAACGTGTTAGGAATGATAGATCATCTATAATATTATATATATTCCTGATAGGAATGATAGTTCATCTATAATATTATATAAAACGTGTTAGGAATGATAGATCATCTATAATATTATATAAAACGTGTTAGGAATGATAGTTCATCTATAATAATTATATAAAACGTGTTAGGAATGATAGTTCATCTATAATATTATATAAAACGTGTTAGGAATGGATAGATCATCTATAATATTATATAAAAACGTGTTAGGAATGATAGTTCATCTATAATATTATATAAAACGTGTTAGGAATGATAGTTCATCTATAATATTATATAAAACGTGTTAGGAATGATAGATCATCTATAATATATATAAAACGTGTTAGGAATGATAGTTCATCTATAATATTATATAAAACGTGTTAGGAATGATAGTTCATCTATAATATTATATAAAACGTGTTAGGAAATGATAGATCATCTATAATATTATATAAAACGTGTTAGGAATGATAGTTCATCTATAATATTATATAAAACGTGTTAGGAATGATAGTTCATCTATAATATTATATAAAACGTGTTAGGAATGATAGTTCATCTATAATATTATATAAAACGTGTTAGGAATGATAGTTCATCTATAATATTATATATATTCCTGATAGGAATGATAGTTCATCTATAATATTATATAAAACGTGTTAGGAATGATAGTTCATCTATAATATTATATAAAACGTGTTAGGAATGATAGATCATCTTTAATATTATATAAAACGTGTTAGGAATGATAGTTCATCTATACTATTATATATACGTGTTAGGAATGATAGATCATCTATAATATTATATAAAACGTGTCAGGAATGATAGATCATCTTTAATATTATATAAAACATGTTAGGAATGATAGTTCATCTATAATATTATATAAAAACGTGTTTAGGAATGATAGATCATCTTTAATATTATATAAAACGTGTTAGGAATGATAGATCATCTATAATATTATATATATTCCTGATAGGAATGATAGTTCATCTATAATATTATATATATTCCTGATAGGAATGATAGTTCATCTATAATATTATATAAAACGTGTTAGGAATGATAGTTCATCTATAATATTATATAATATTCCTGATAGGAATGATAGTTCATATTTAATATTATATAAAACGTGTTAGGAATGATAGTTCATCTATAATATTATATATATTCCTGATAGGAATGATAGTTCATCTATAATATTATATAAAACGTGTCAGGAATGATAGTTCATCTATAATATTATATAAAACGTGTTAGGAATGATAGATCATCTATAATATTATATATAAGCGTGTTAGGAATGATAGATCATCTATAATATTATATAAACGTGTCAGGAATGATAGATCATCTTTAATATTATATAAAACATGTTAGGAATGATAGTTCATCTATAATATTATATAAAACGTGTTAGGAATGATAGATCATCTTTAATATTATATAAAACGTGTTAGGAATGATAGATCATCTATAATATTATATATATTCCTGATAGGAATGATAGTTCATCTATATATTATATTAAAACGTGTTAGGAATGATAGATCATCTATAATATTATATATATTCCTGATAGGAATGATAGTTCATCTATAATATCATATAAAACGTGTTAGGAATGATAGTTCATCTATAATATTATATATATTCCTGATAGGAATGATAGTTCATATTTAATATTATATAAAACGTGTTAGGAATGATAGTTCATCTATAATATTATATATATTCCTGATAGGAATGATAGTTCATCTATAATATTATATAAAACGTGTCAGGAATGATAGTTCATCTATAATATTATATAAAACGTGTTAGGAATGATAGATCATCTATAATATTATATATAACGTGTTTAGGAATGATAGATCATCTATAATATAATATAAAACGTGTCAGGAATGATAGATCATCTTTAATATTATATAAAACATGTTTAGGAATGATAGTTCATCTATAATATTATATAAAACCGTGTTAGGAATGATAGATCATCTTTAATATTATATAAAACGTGTTAGGAATGATAGATCATCTATAATATTATATATATTCCTGATAGGAATGATAGTTCATCTATAATATTATATAAAACGTGTTAGGAATGATAGATCATCTATAATATTATATAAAACGTGTTAGGAATGATAGTTCATCTATAATATTATATAAAACGTGTTAGGAATGATAGTTCATCTATAATATTATATAAAACGTGTTAGGAATGATAGATCATCTATAATATTATATAAAACGTGTTAGGAATGATAGTTCATCTATAATATTATATAAAACGTGTTAGGAATGATAGTTCATCTATAATATTATATAAAACGTGTTAGGAATGATAGTTCATCTATAATATTATATAAAACGTGTTAGGAATGATAGATCATCTTTAATATTATATTAAAACGTGTCAGGAATGATAGTTTCATCTATAATATTATATAAAACGTGTCCGGAATGATAGATCATCCTTTAATATTATATAAAACGTTGTTAGGAATGATAGTTCATCTATAATATTATATAAAACGTGTTAGGAATGATAGATCATCTTTAATATTATATAAAACGTGTCAGGAATGATAGTTTCATCTATAATATTATATATATTCCAGATAGGAATGATAGTTTCATCTATAATATTATATAAAACGTGTTAGGAATGATAGTTCATCTATAATATTATATAAAACGTGTTAGGGAATGATAGTTCATCTATAATATTATATATATTCCTGATAGGAATGATAGTTCATCTATAATATTATATATAAAACGTGTTAGGAATGATAGATCATCCTTTAAAATTATATAAAACGTGTTAGGGAATGATAGATCATCTTTAATATTATATAAAACGTGTCAGGAATGATTAGTTCATCTATAATATTATGTATATTCCTGATAGGAATGATAGTTCATCTATAATATTATACTAAAACGTGTTAGGAATGATAGATCATCTTTAATATTTATAAAACGTGTTAGGAATGATAGTTCATCTATAATATTATATATATTCCTGATAGGAATGATAGTTCATCTATAATATTATATAAAACGTGTTAGGAATGATTAGATCATCTTTAATATTATATAAAACGTGTTAGGAATGATAGTTCATCTTATAATATTATATAAAACGTGTTAGGAATGATAGATCATCTATAATATTATATAAAACGTGTTAGGAATGATAGTTCATCTATAATATTATATATAACGTGTTAGCGAATGATAGATCATCTATAATATTATATAAAACGTGTCAGGAATGATAGATCATCTTTAATATTATATAAAACATGTTAGGAATGATAGTTCATCTATAATATTATATAAAACGTGTTAGGAATGATAGATCATCTTTAATATTATTATAAACGTGTTAGGAATGATAGATCATCTATAATATTATATATATTCCTGATAGGAATGATAGTTCATCTATAATATTATATAAAACGTGTTTAGGAATGATAGTTCATCTATAATATTATATATATTCCTGATAGGAATGATAGTTCATCTATAATATTATATAAAACGTGTTAGGAATGATAGTTCATCTATAATATTATATAAAACGTGTTAGGAATGATAGTTCATCTATAATATTATATAAAAACGTGTTAGGAATGATAGTTCATCTATAATATTATATATATATTCCTGATAGGAATGATAGTTCATCTATAATATTATATAAAACGTGTTAGGAATGATAGTTCATCTATAATATTATATAAAACGTGTTAGGAATGATAGATCATCTTTAATATTATATAAAACGTGTTAGGAATGATAGTTCATCTATACTATTATATATAAACGTGTTAGGAATGATAGATCATCTATAATATTATATAAAAACGTGTCAGGAATGATAGATCATCTTTAATATTATATAAAACATGTTAGGAATGATAGTTCATCTATAATATTATATAAAACGTGTTAGGAATGATAGATCATCTTTAATATTATATAAAATCGTGTTAGGAATGATAGATCATCTATAATATTATTTATATATTCCTGATAGGAATGATAGTTCATCTATAATATTATATATATTCCTGATAGGAATGATAGTTCATCTATAATATTATTATAAAAACGTGTTAGGAATGATAGTTCATCTATAATATTATATATATTCCTGATAGGAATGATAGTTCATATTTAATATTATATAAAACGTGTTAGGAATGATAGTTCATCTTATAATATTATATATATTCCTGATAGGAATGATAGTTCATCTATAATATTATATAAAACGTGTCAGGAATGATAGTTCATCTATAATATTATATAAAACGTGTTAGGAATGATAGATCATCTATAATATTATATATAACGTGTTAGGAATGATAGATCATCTATAATATTATATAAAACGTGTCAGGAATGATAGATCATCTTTAATATTATATAAAAACATGTTAGGAATGATAGTTCATCTATAATATTATATAAAACGTGTTAGGAATGATAGATCATCTTTAATATTATATAAAACGTGTTAGGAATGATAGATCATCTATAATATTATATATATTCCTGATAGGAATGATAGTTCATCTATAATATTATATAAAACGTGTTAGGAATGACTAGATCATCTATAATATTATATATATTCCTGATAGGAATGATAGTTCATCTATAATATCATATAAAACGTGTTAGAGAATGATAGTTCATCTATAATATTATATATATTCCTGATAGGAATGATAGTTCATATTTAATATTATATAAAACGTGTTAGGAATGATAGTTCATCTATAATATTATATATATTCCTGATAGGAATGATAGTTCATCTATAATATTATATAAAAACGTGTCAGGAATGATAGTTCATCTATAATATTATATATAAACGTGTTAGGAATGATAGATCATCTATAATATTATATATAACGTGTTAGGAATGATAGATCATCTATAATATTATATAAAACGTGTCAGGAGAATGATAGATCATCTTTAATATTATATAAAAACATGGTTAGGAATGATAGTTCATCTATAATATTATATAAAACGTGTTAGGAATGATAGATCATCTTTAAATATTATATAAAACGTGTTAGGAATGATAGATCATCTATAATATTATATATATTCCTGATAGGAATGATAGTTCATCTATAATATTATATAAAACGTGTTAGGAATGATAGATCATCTATAATATTATATAAAACGTGTTAGGAATGATAGATCATCTATAATATTATATAAAACGTGTAGGAATGATAGTTCATCTATAATATTATATAAACGTGTTAGGAATGATAGTTCATCTATAATATTATATAAAAACGTGTTAGGAATGATAGATTCATCTATAATATTATATAAAACGTGTTAGGAATGATAGTTCATCTATAATATTATATAAAACGTGTTAGGAATGATAGATCATCTATAATATTATATAAAAAGTGTTAGGAATGATAGTTCATCTATAATATTATATAAAACGTGTTAGGAATGATAGTTCATCTATAATATTATATAAAACGTGCTTAGGAATGATAGATCATCTATAATATTATATAAAAC